>OZ023152.1:11635779-12235779 GCA_963675895.2 Styela plicata
AGCGTTGGTATTCAAGATGTCTTAGGTTCTAGACTCGGTTTCGTCGAGTTTCTTTATTCTACTTTTAGACGCGTATTATGTTGGAAAGGTTCTAGACTCGGTTTCGTCGAGTTTCTTTATTCTACTTTTAGACGCGTATTATGTTGCGGCTCAATGGGTAGATTCAGCGCTGGTTTTCAAGAAGTCTTGAGTTCGAGTCTCAGTTTCGTCGAGTTTCTTTATTCTATTTTTACACTCAATTTATGTTGGAAAGGTGTATACCTGTTTAAATTCCAAATTAAACCGAATAAATTGTGGCTCGGTGGATAGATTTAGCGCTGGTATTCAAGAAGTTTTGAGTTCGAGACTCGGTTCCGTCGAGTTTCTTTATTCTATTATTACTCGCAATTTATGTTAGAAAGGTATATACCTGTTTAAATCACAAAATAAGCAGAGGAATTTGTGGCTCAATGGATAGATTCAGCGCTGGTATTCAAGATGTCTTGAGCTCGAGACTCGGTTCCGTCGAATTTCTTTATTCGATTTTTACACTCAATTTTTGTTGGAAAGGTATATACCTGTTTAAATACCAAAATCAAGCGAGGAATTGGTGGCTCTATTGATAGATTCAGCGTTGGTATTCAAGATGTCTTGAGTTCTAGACTCGGTTTCGTCGAGTTTCTTTATTCTATTTTTACACTCAATTTATGTTGGAAAGGTATATACCTGTTTAAATCCCAAACAACAGAACAATTTGATGCTCAATGGATTGATTCTTTGCTGGCATTCAAGATGCCTTGAGTTCTAGACTCGGTTTCGTCGAGTTTCTTTATTCTACTTTTACACGCGTATTATGTTGGAATGGTCTATACCTGTTGAAATCCCAAAATCATCCGAGGAATTTGCGGCTCATTGGATAGATTCAGCGCTGGTTTTCAAGAAGTATTGAGTTCGAGTCTCAGTTTCGTCGAGTTTCTTTATTCTATTTTTACACTCAATTTATGTTGGAAAGGTATATACCTGTTTAAATCCCAAATTAAACCGAATAAATTGTGGCTCGGTTGATAGATTTAGCGCTTGTATTCAAGATGCCTTTATTTCGAGACTCGCTTTCGTCGAGTTTTTTTCTTCTATTTTTACACTAAATTAATGTTGGAAGGGTATATACCTGTTTAAATCCCAAATTAGACGGAAGAAATTCTGGATCAGTGGATAGATTTAGGGCTGTTATTGATGATGTCAAGAGTTCGAGACTCGGTTCCGTCTAGTTTGATTATTCTTATATTTTCCACAATTTATGTTGATGATATGTTTAAATCCCAAAGTCAACCGTGGAAATTGAGGCTCAATGGAAAGATTTATTGCTGGTATTCAAGATGTCTTGAGTTTTAGCCTTAGTTTCGTCGGGTTTCTTTATTCTACTAATACTAGCAATTTAGGTTCGAAAGCTATATACCTGTTTAAATCGCAAAATCAACCGTGGAATTTGTGGCTCAATGGTTAGATTCATCGCTGGAATTCAAGATATCTTGAGTTTTAGCCTTGGTTTCGTCAAGATTCTTTAATCTACTATTACTGCAATTTATGTTGAAAAGGTATATACCTGTTTAAATCCCTAAATAAACCGTGGAATATGTAGCTCGCTGGATAGGTTCAGCGCTGGCATTCAAGATGTCTTGAGTTCGCGACTCGGTTTCGTTGAGTTTCTTTATTCTAGTTTTACACGAAATTTATGTTGGAAAGGTATATACCTGTTTAAATCCAAATCAACCCGAAGATTTTGTGGTTCAGTGGATAGATTTATCGCTAGTATTCAAGATATCTTGAGTTTTAGCCTTGGTTTCGTCGAGTTTCTTTATTCTACTATTACTGCAATTTATGTTAGAAAGGTATATACCTGTTTAAATCACAAAATAAGCAGAGGAATTTGTGGCTCAATGGATAGATTCAGCGCTGGTATTCACGATGTCTTGAGCTCGAGACTCGGTTCCGTCGAATTTCTTTATTCTATTTTTACACTCAATTTATGTTGGAAAGGTATATACCTGTTTAAATACCAAAATCAAGCGAGGAATTGGTGGCTCTATGGATAGATTCAGCGTTGGTATTCAAGATGTCTTAAGTTCTAGACTCGGTTTCGTCGAGTTTCTTTATTCTATTTTTACACTCAATTTATGTTGGAAAGGTATATACCTGTTTAAATCCCAAACAACAGAACAATTTGAGGCTCAATGGATTGATTCTTTATTCTGTTTAAATCCCAAAATAAACCGTGGAATTTGTGGCTCAATGGAAAGATTCATCGCTGGTATTCAAGATGTCTTGAGTTTTAGCCTCAGTTTTGTCGGGTTTCTTTATTCTATTATTACTCGCATTTTATTTTGGAAAGGTATATACCTGTTTAACTCCCAAATCAACCGAGGAATTTGTGGCTCGATGGATAGATTCAGCGCCGGCATTCAAGATGTCTTGTGTTTGAGACTCGGTTCCGTCGAGTTTCCTTATTCTATTTTTACACTCAATTTATGTTGGAAAGGTATATACCAGTTTAAATTCCGAAATCAACCGAGGAATTTGGGGCACAGTGAATAGATTTAGCGCTGGTATTCAAGAAATTTTGAGTTCGAGACTCTGTTCCGTCGAGTTTCTTTATTCTATTATTACTCGTAATATATGTTAGAAAGGTATATACCTGTTTAAATCCCAAAATAAACCGAGGAATTGATGGTTCAATGAATAGATTCAGCGCTGGTATTCAAGATGTCTTGAGTTCGAGACTCGGTTTCGTCGTGTTTCTTTATGCTATTTTTACACTCAATTTATTTTGGAAAGGTATATACCTGATTAAATCCCAAACAACGGAGCAATTTGCGGCTCAATGAATAGATTTTTCGCTGGCATTCAAGATTCCTTGAGTTCTAGACTCGTTTTCGTCGGGTTTCTTTATTCTTCTTATACACGCGTTTTATGTTGGAAAGGTATATATAACTGTTGAAATGCCAAATTAAACCGAAGAAATTGTGGCTCGGTGGATAGATTTAGCGATGGTTTTCAAGATGTCTTGAGTTCGAGACTCGGATCCGTTGAGTTTTCATTATTCTTTTATTTCCACAATTTATGTTGGAAAGGTATATACCTGTTTGAATCGCAAAATCAACAGTGGAATTTGTGGCTCAATGGGTAGACTCATCGCTGGTATTCAAGATATCTTGAGTTTTAACCTTGGTTTCGTTGAGTTTCTTTATTCTACTTTTACTGCAATTTATGTTGGAAAGGTATATACATGTTTAAATCCCTGAATCAACCGTGGAATATATGGCTCGATTGATAGGTTCAGCGCTGGCATTCAAGATGTCTTGAGTTCGCGATTCGGTTTCGTCGAGTTTCTTTATTCTATTTTTACACGAAATTTATGTTGGAAAGGTATATATATATATATACCTGTTTAAATCCAAATCAACCCAAAGATTTTGTGGTTCAGTGGATAGATTTATCGCTGGTATTCAAGATGTCTTGAGTTCGAGGCTCGCTTTCGTCGAGTTTTTTTTATTCTATTTTTACACTAAATTAATGTTGGAAGGGTATATACCTGTTTAAATCCCAAATTAAACAGAAGTAATTCAGGCTCAGTGGTTAGATTTAGGGCTGGTATTGAAGATGTCGTGAGTTCGAGACTCGGTTCCGTCGAGTTTCTTTATTCTATTATTAATCGCAATTTATGTTAGAAAGGTTTATACCTGTATATACATAAGGTATATACCTGTTTAAATCACAAAATAGGACGAGGAATTTGTGGCTCAATAAATAGATTTAGCGCTGGTATTCAAGATGTCTCGAACTCGATACTCGGTTCCGTCGAATTTCTTTATTCTATTTTTACACCTATTTATGTTGGAAAGGTATATACCTGTATAAATCCCAAAATGAAACGAGGAATTGGTGGCTCAATGGACAGATTCAGCGCATGTATTCAAGATGTCTTGATTTCGAGACTCGGTTTCGTCGAGTTTTTTTTATTCTATTTTTACACTAAATTAATGTTGGAAGGGGTATATACCTGTTTAAATCCCAAATTAGAAAGAAGAAATTCTGTCTCAGTGGATAGATTTAGGGCTGGTATTGAAGATGCCATGAGTTCGAGACTCGGTCCGTCGAGTTTTCATTATTCTTTTATTTTCCACAATTTATGTTGATGATATGTTCAAATCCCAAAGTCAACCGTGGTAATTGTGGCTCAATGGAAAGATTTATCGCTGGTATTCAAGAAGTCTTGAGTTTTAGCCTCAGTTACTTCGGGTTTCATTATTCTATTATTACTCGAAATATATTTTGCAAAGGTATATACCTGTTTAACTCCCAAAGTCAACCGAGGAATTTCTGGCTCAATGGATAGATTCAGCGCCGGCATTCAAGATGTCTTGTGTTCGAGACTCGGTTCCGTCGAGTTTCCTTATTCTATTTTTACACTCAATTTATGTTGGAAAGGTATATACCTGTTTAAATCACAAAATCAGCCGAGGAATTTGCGGCACAGTGGATAGATTTAGCGCTGGTATTAAAGAAGTCTTGAGTTCGAGACTCGATTCCGTCGAGTTTCTTTATTCTATTTTTACTCGCAATTTATGTTAAAAATGTATATTCCTGTTCAAATCAGAAAATAAGCCGAGGAATTTGTGGCTCAAGGGATAGATTCAGCACTGGTATTCAAGAGGTCTTGAGTTCGAGTCTCAGTTCCGTCGAGTTTCTTTATTCTATTTTTAGACTTAATTTATGTTGGAAAGGTATATACCTGTTTAAATGCCAAATTAAACCGAAGAAATTGTGGCTCGGTCGATAGATTTAGCGATGGTATTCAAGATGTCTCGAGTTCGAGACTCAGTTTCGTCGAGTTTCTTCATTCTATTTTTACACTCAATTTAGGTTGGAAAGGTATATACCTGTTTAAATCCCAATTTAAACCGAAGAAATTCTGGCTCAGTGGACAGATTTATCGCTGATATTTGAGATGTCTTGAGTTCGAGACTCGGTTCCGTTGACTTTTCATTATTCTTTTATTTCCAAAATTTATGTTGGAAAGGTATATACCTGTTTAAATCGAAAAATCAACAGTGGAATTTGTGGCTCAATGGATAAATTCATCGCTGGTATTAAAGGTATCTTGAGTTTTAGCCTTGGTTTCGTTGAGTTTCTTTATTCTACTTTTACTGCAATTTATGTTGGAAAGGTATATACATGATTAAATCCCTAAATCAACCGTGGAATATGTGGCTCGATTGATAGGTTCAGCGCTGGCATTCAAGATGTCTTGAGTTCGCGATTCGGTTTCGTCGAGTTTCTTTATTCTATTTTTACACGAAATTTATGTTGGAAAGGTATATACCTGTTTAAATCCAAATCAAACCGAAGATTTTGTGGTTCAGTGGATAGATTTATCGCTGGTATTCAAGATGTCTTGAGTTCGAGGCTCGCTTTCGTCGAGTTTTTTTATTCTATTTTTACACTAAATTAATGTTGGAAGGGTATATACCTGTTTAAATCACAAATTAAACAGAAGTAATTCAGGCTCAGTGGTTAGATTTAGGGCAGGTATTGAAGATGTCTTGAGTTCGAGACTCGGTTCCGTCGTGTTTTCAATATTCTTTTATTTTCCAGAATTTATGTTGATGATATGTTTAAATCCCAAAATCAACCGTGGAATTTGTGGCTCAGCGGAAAGATTTATCGCTGGTATTCAAGATGTCTTGATTTTTAGCCTCAATTTTGTCGGGTTTCTTTATTCTATTATTACTCCTAATTAAGTTTGGAATAGTATATACCTGTTTAACTCCGAAAACCAAACGAGGAATTTGTGGCTCAATGGATAGATTCAGCGCCGGCATTCAAGATGTCTTGTGTTCGAGACTCGATTCCGTCGAGTTTCTTTACTCTATTTTTACACTCAATTTATGTTGGAAAGGTATATACTTGTTTAAATCCCAAAATTAACCGAGGAATTTGCGGCACAATGGTAAGATTTAGCGCTGGTATTCAAGAAGTCTTGAGTTCGAGACTCGGTTCCGTCGAGTTTCTTTATTCTATTATTAATCGCAATTTATGTTAGAAAGGTATATACCTGTATTTACATAAGGTATATACCTGTTTAAATCACAAAATAGGCCGAGGAATTTGTGGCTCAATGGATAGATTTAGCGCTGGTATTCAAGATGTCTCGAACTCGATTCTCGGTTCCGTCGAATTTATTTATTCTATTTTTTCACCTATTTATGTTGGAAAGGTATATACCTGTTTAAATCCCAAATTGAAACGAGGATTTGGTGGCTCAATGGATAGATTCAGCGCTTGTATTCAAGATGTCTTGATTTCGAGACTCGGTTTCGTCGAGTTTTTTTATTATATTTTTACACTAAATTAATGTTGGAAGGGTATATACCTGTTTAAATCCCAAATTAGACAGAAGAAATTCTGTCTCAGTGGATAGATTTAGGGCTGGTATTGAAGATGTCATGAGTTCGAGACTCGGGTCCGTCGAGTTTTCATTATTCTTTTATTTTCCACAATTTAGGTTGATGATATGTTCAAATCCCAAAGTCAACCGTGGAAATTGTGGCTCAATGGAAAGATTTATCACTGGTATTCATGAAGTCTTGAATTTTAGCCTCAGTTACGTCGGGTTTCATTATTCTATTATTACTCGAAATATATTTTGGAAAGGTATATACCTGTTTAACTCCCAAAGTCAACCGAGGAATTTGTGGCTCAATGGATAGATTCAGCGCCGGCATTCAAGATGTCTTGTGTTCGAGACTCGGTTCCGTCGAGTTTCCTTTTTCTATTTTTACACTCAATTTATGTTGGAAAGTTATATACCTGTTTAAATCACAAAATCAACAGAGGAATTTGCGGCACAGTGGATTGATTTAGCACTGGTATTAAAGAAGTCTTGAGTTCGAGACTCGGTTCCGTCGAGTTTCTTTATTCTATTATTACTCGCAATTTATGTTAAAAAGGTATATACCTGTTTAAATCACAAAATAAGCCGAGGAATTTGTGGCTCGATGGATAGAATCAGCACTGGTATTCAAGATGTCTTGAACTCGATACTCGGTTCCGTCGAATTTCTTAATTCTATTTTTACACTCAATTTATGTTGGAAACGTATATACCTGTGTAAATTCCAAACAACGGAGCAATTTGCGGCTCAATGGATAGATTCTTCGCTGGTATTCAAGATGCCTTGAGTTCTGGACTTGGTTTCGTCGAGTTTCTTTATTCTTCTTTTACACGCGGTTTATGTTGGAAAGGTATATACCTGTTGAAATCCCAAAATCAACCAAGGAATTTTCGGCTCAATAGATAGATTCAGCGCTGGTATTCAAGAGGTCTTGAGTTCGAGTCTCAGTTTCGTCGAGTCTCTTTATTCTATTTTTAGACTCAATTTATGTTGGAAAGGTATATACCTGTTTAAATTCGAAATTAAACTTAAGAAGTTGTGGCTCGGTGGATAGATTTAGCGATTGTATTCAAGATGTCTCGAGTTCGAGACTCAGTTTCGTCGAGTTTCCTCATTCCATTTTTTTACACCTAATTAATGTTGGGAAGGTATATACCTGTTTCAATCCCAATTTAAACCGAAGAAATTCTGGCTCAGTGGATGGATTTAGCGCTGGTTTTCAAGATGTCTTGAGTTCGGGAATCGGTTCCGTTAAGTTTTCATTATCCTTTTATTTCCTCAATTTATGTTGGAAAGGTATATACCTGTTTAAAACGGAAAATCAAAAGTGGAATTTCTAGCTCAATGGTTAGATTCATTGCTGGTATTCAAGATGTCTTGAGTTTTAGCCTTTGTTTCGTCGAGTTCCTTTATTCTACTATTACTGCAATTTTTTATTTGGAAATATACCTGTTTAAATCCCTAAATCAACCGTGGAATATGTGGCTCGATGGGTAGGTTCAGCGCTGGCATTCAAGATGTCTTGAGTTCGCGACTCTGTTTCGTCGAGTTTCTTTATTCTAGTTTTACACGAAATTTATGTTGGAAAGGTATATACCTGTTTAAATTCAAATCAACCGGAAGATTTTGTGGTTCAGTGGATAGATTTATCGCTGGTATTCAAGATGTCTTGAGTTCGAGACTCGCGTTCGTCGAGTTTTTTTATTCCTTTTTTACACTAAATTAATGTTGGAATGGTATATACCTATTTAAATCCCAAATGAAACAGAAGAAATTCTGTCTCAGTGGAAAGATTTAGGGCTGGTATTGAAGATGTCTTGAGTTCGAGACTCGGTTCCGTCGAGTTTTCATTACTCTTTTATTTTCCACAATTTATGTTGATGATATGTTTAATCCCAAAATCAACCGTGGAATTTGTGGCTCAATGGAAGGATTCTTCGCTGGCATTCAAGATGCCTTGAGTTCTAGACTCGGTTTCGTCGAGTTTCATTGTTTGATTTTTACACTCAATTTATGTTATACCTGTGTAAATTCCAAACAACGGAGCAATTTGCGGCTCAATGGATAGATTCTTCGCTGGTATTTAAGATGCCTTGAGTTCTGGACTAGGTTTCGTCGAGTTTCTTTATTCTACTTTTACACGCGTTTTATGTTGGAAAGGTATATACCTGTGTAAATCCCAATTTAAACCGAAGAAATTCTGGCTCAATGAATAGATTTAGCGCTGGTGTTCAAGAAGTCTTGAGTTCGAGACTCGGTTCCGTTGAGTTTTCAAGATTCTTTTATTTCCACAATTTTTGTTGGAAAGGTATATACCTGTTTAAATTCCAAATTCAACCAAAGAATTTGCGGCTCAATGGATAGATTCATCGCTGGTATTCAAGATTTCTCGAGTTCGAGACTCTGTTTCGTCGAGTTTTTTCATTCTATTTTTACACTCAATTTATGTTGGAAAGGTATATACCTGTTTAAATTCCAATTAAAACCGAAGAAATTCTGGCTCAGTGGATAGACTTAGCGCTGGTGTTCAAGATGTCTTGAGTTCGAGACTCGGTTCCGTTGAGTTTTCATGCTTCTTTTATTTCCACAATTTTTGTTGAAAAGGTATATACCTGTTTAAATTTCAAAATCAACAGTGGAATTTGAGGCTCATTGGATAGATTAATCGCTGGTATTCAAGATATCTTTAGTTTTAGCCTTGGTTTCGTCGAGTTTCTTTATTCTACTATTACTGCAATTTATGTTGGAAAGGTATATACCTGTTTAAATCCCTAAACCAACCGTGGAATATGTGGCTCGATGGATAGGTTCAGCGCTGGCATTCAAGATGTCTTGAGTTCGCGATTCGGTTTCGTCGAGTTTCTTTATTCTAGTTTTACACGAAATTTATGTTGGAAAGTTATATACCTGTTTAAATCCAAATCAACCCGAAGATTTTGTGGTTCAGTGGATAGGTTTAGCGCTGGTATTCAGGATGTCTTGAGTTTGAGACTCGGTTTCGTCGAGTTTCTTTATTTTATGTTTACACGCAATTTATGTTGATAGAGGATGATAGATTTAGCGCTGGTATTCAAGATGTCTTGAGTTCGAGATTCGGTTTCGTCGAGTTTCTTTATTCTATGTTTTCACGCAATTTATGTTGGAAAGGTATACATACCTGTTTAAATCCCAAATTAAAAAAAAGAATTTGTGGCTCAGTGGATAGATTTAGGTCTGGTATTGAAGATGTCTTGTGTTCGAGACTCGGTTCCGTCGAGTTTTCATTATTCTTTTATATTCCATAAGTTATGTTGATGATCTGTTTGAATCCCAAAATCAACTGTGTAATTTGTGGCTCAATATAAAGATTCATCGCTGGTATTCAAGATATCTTGAGTTTTAGCCTTGGTTTTGTCGAGTTTCTTTAATCTACTATTACTCGCAATTTATGTTGGTTAGGTATATACCTGTTCAAATCCCAAAATCAAGCAAGGAATATGTGGCTCAATGGATAGATTCAGCGATGGCAATCAAGATGTCTTGAGTTCGCGACTGGGTTCCATCGAAGTTCTTTATTCTAGTTTTACACGAGATTTATTTTGGAAAGGTATATGTATACCTGTTTAAATCCAAATTAATCCGAAGAATTTGTAGCTTAATGGATAGATTTAGCGTATTCAAGATGTCTTGAGTTCGAGACTCGGTTTCGTCGAGTTTCTTTATTCTATGTTTACACGCAATTTATGTTGATAGATGATGATAGATTCAGCGCTGGTATTCAAGATGTCATGAGTTCGAGACTCGGTTTCGTCGAGTTTCTTTATTCTATGTTTACACGCAATTTATGTTGGAAAGTCATATATACCTGTTTAAATCCCAAATCAAACAGAAGAATTCGTTTCTCAGTGGATAGATTTAGGTCTGATATTGAAGATGTCTTGTGTTCGAGACTCGGTTCCCTCGAGTTTTCATTATTCTTTTATATTCCACAAGTTATGTTGATGATCTGTTCGAATCCCAAAATCAACTGTGTAATTTGTGGATCAATATAAAGATTCATCGCTAATATTCAAGATGTCTTGAGTTTTAGCCTCAGTTTCGTCGGGTTTTCTTATTCCATTATTACTCGCAATTAATTTTGGAAAGGTATATTACTGTTTAACTCCCGGAATCAATTGAGGAATTTGTGGCGCCATGGATAGATTCAGCGCCGGCATTCCAGATGTCTTGTGTTCGAGACTCGGTTCCGTCGAATTCCTTTATTCTATTTTTACACTCAACTTATGTTAGAAAGGTATATACCTGTTTAAATCCAAATCAATCCGAAGATTTTGTGGTTCAGTGGATAGATTTAGCGCTGGTATTCAAGAAGTCTTGAGTTCGAAACTCGGTTCCGTCGAGTTTCTTTATTCTATTTTTACTCGCAATTTATGTTAAAATAGTATAAACCTGTTTAAATCACAAAATAAGCCGAGGAATTTGTGGCTCAATGGATAGATTCAGCGCTGGTATTCAAGATGTCTTGAACTCGTTACTCGGTTCCGTCGAATTTCTTTATTCTATTTTTACACTCAATTTATGTTGGAAAGGTATATACCTGTTTAAATCCTAAACAACGGGGCAATTTGTGGCTCAATAGATAGATTCTTCGCTGGCATTCAAGATACCTTCAGTTCTAGATTCGGTTTCGTCGAGTTTCTTTATTCTATTTTTACACTCAATTTATGTTGGAGAGGTGTATATCGGTGTAAATCCGGAATTAAACCAAAGAAATTGTGGCTCAGCGGATAGATTTACCGCTTGTATTCAAGATGTCATGAGTTCGAGGCTCGCTCTGTCTTGTTTTCATTATTCTTTTATTTTCCACAATTTATGTTGGAAAGGTATATATATATACCTGTTTGAATCCCAAAATGAAGCGTGGAGATCGTGACTCAATGGATCGATTCATCGCTGATATTTAAAGATGTCTTGAGTTTAACCTTGGTTTCGTCAAATTTCTTTATTCTACTATTAATCGCAATTTATTTTGGAAAGACATATACCTTTTTAAATCCCAAAATCAAGCGAGGAATATGTGGCTCAATGGATAGATTCAGTGCTTGCAATCAAGTTGTTTTGAGTTCACGACTCGGTTCCATCGAGGTTCTTCATTCTAGTTTTACACGAAATTTATGTTTGAAAGGTATATACCTGTTTAAATCCAAATTAATCCCAAGAATTTGTGGCTCAGTGGATAGGTTTAGCGCTGGTATTCAAGATTTGTTTCTCAGTGGATAGATTTAGGTCTGATATTGAAGATGTCTTGTGTTCGAGACTCGGTTCCCTCGAGTTTTCAATTTTCTTTTATATTCCACAAGTTATGTTGATGATCTGTTCGAATCCCAATCGGAATCAATCAAGGAATTTGTGGCTCCATGGATAGATTCAGCGCCGGCATTCCGGATGTCTTGTGTTCGAGACTCGGTTGCGTCGAGTTTCTTTATTCTATTTTCACACTCAATTTATGTTGGAAAGGTATATACCTGTTTAAATCCAAATCAACCCGAAGATTTTTTGATTCAGTGGATAGATTTAGCGCTGGTATTCAAGAAGTCTTGAGTTCGAAACTCGGTTTCGTCGAGTTTCTTTTTCTATTATTTCTCGCAATTTATGATAAAATAGTATATACCTGTTTAAATCACAAAATAGGCCGAGGAATTTGTGGCTCAATGGATAGATTCAGCGCCAGTATTCAAGATGTCTTGAACTCGTTACTCGGTTCCGTCGAATTTCTTTATTCTATTTTTACACTCAATTTATGTTGGTTTCTTTATTATATTTTTACCTTTCCAACATAAATTGCGAGTAATAGTAGAATAAAGAAACTCGACAAAACCAAGGCTAAAACTCAAGATATCTTGAATACCAGCGATGAATCTTTACATTGAGCCACAAATTCCAAGATTGATTTTGGGATTCAAACAGGTATATACCCTTCCAACATTAATTTAGTTTTAAAATAGAATAAAAAAACTCGACGAATGCGAGTCTCTAACTCAAGAAATCTTGAATACCAACGATAAATCTATCCACTGAGCCTCAAATTCTTCGGGTTGATTTAGATTTGAACAGCTATATACCTTTCCAACATAAATTTAGTGTAAAACTAGAATAAAGTAATTCGACGGAACCGAGTCTCGAGTTCAAGACATCTTGAATACCAGCGCTGAACCTATACATTGAGCCACAAATACCAAGGTTGATTTTGAGATTCAAACAGGTATATACCCTTCCAACATTAATTTAGTGTAAATATAGAATAAAAAAACTCGACGAAACAGATTCGCGAACTCAAGACATCTTGAATACCAGCGCTAAATCCATCCTCTGAGCCACAAATTCTTCGGAATTTTTTGGATTTAAACACGTATATATCTTTCCAACATAAATTTCGTGTAAAACTAGAATAAAAAACTTCGATGGAACCGAGTCGCGAACTCAAGACATCTTGATTGCCAGCGCTGAATCTATCCATTGAGCGACATATTCCTCGCTTGATTTTGGGACATAAACTGGTATATACCTTTCGCACATAAATTGCGAGTAATAGTAGAATAAAGAAACTCGACAAAACCAAGGCTAAAACACAAGATATATTGAATACCAGCGATGAATCTTTCCATTGAGCCTCAAATTCCAATGTTGATTTTGGAATTCAAAGAGTTATATACCCTTCCAGCATTATTTTAGTGTTAAAATAGAACAAAAAACTCTACGAAAGCTAGTCCCGAACTCAAGAAATCTTGAATACCAGCGATAAATCTATCCACTGAGCCTCAAATTCTTCGGGTTGATTTGGATTTAAACAGCTATATACCTTTCCAACATAAATTTCGTGTAAAACTAGAATAAAGAAATTCGACGGAACCGAGTCTCGAGTTCAAGACATCTTGAATACCAGCGCTGAATCTATCAATTGAGCCACAAATTCCAAGGTTGATTTTGAGATTCAAAAAGGTATATACCCTTCCAACATTAATTTAGTGTAAAAATAGAATAAAAAAAACTCGACGAAACCGAGTCGCGAACTCAAGACATCTTGAATGCCAGCGCCGAATCTCTCCATCGAGCAGTATATTCCACGGTTGATTTACTGATTTAAACAGGTATATACCTTTCCAACTTGAATTGCAGTAATAGTAGAATAAAGAAACTCGACGGAACCGAGTCTCGAGCTCAAGACATCTTGAATACCAGCGCTGAATCTATACCTTGAGCCACCAATGCCTCGTTTGATTTTGGGATTTAAACAGGTATAATATACCTTTCCAACATAAATTGAGTGTAAAACTAGAATAAAGAAATTTGACGGAACCGAGTTTCGAGTTCAAGACATCTTGAATACCAGCGCTTAATCATTCCATTGAGACACAAATTCCTCGGCCCCTTTTGGGATTTAAACAGGTATATACCTTTCTAACATAAATTGCGAGTAGTAATAGGATAAAGAAACTCGACGGAACCGAGTTTCGAACTCAAAACTTCTTGAATACCAACGCTAAATCTATCCACTGTGCCGCAAATTCCTCGGTTGATTTTGGGATTTAAACAGGTATATACCCTTCCAACATAAAATCAGTGTAAAAATAGAATAAGGAAACTCGACGGAACCGAGTCTCGAACACAAGACAGCTTGAATGCCGGCGCTAAATCTATCCACCGAGACACAATTTCTTCGGTTTAATTTGGGATTTAAACAGGTATAATATACCTTTCCAACATAAATTGAGTGTAAAAATAGAATAAAGAAACTCGACGAAACCGAGACTCGAACTCAAGACTTCTTGAATACCAGCGCTGAATCTATCCATTGAGCCGCAAATTTCTCGGTTGATTTTGGGATTTCAACAGGTATATAACTTTCCAACATAAAACGCGTGTAAAAGTAGAATAAAGAAACTCGACGAAACTGAGTCCAGAACTCAAGGCATCTTGAATGCCAGCGAAGAATCTATCCACTGAGCCGCAAAGTGCTCCGTTGTTTGGGATTTAAACAGGTATATACCTTTCCAACATAAATTGAGTGTAAAACTAGAATAAAGAAATTCGACGGAACCGAGTTTCGAGTTCAAGACATCTTGAATACCAGCGCTTAATCTTTCCATTGAGACACAAATTCCTCGGCTTATTTTGTGATTTAAACAGGTATATACCATTCTAACATAAATTGCGAGTAGTAATAGGATAAAGAAACTCGACGGAATCGAGTCTCGAACTCAAAACTTCTTGAATACCAGCGCTAAATCTATCCACTGTGCCGCAAATTCCTCGGTTGATATTGGGATTTAAACAGGTATATACCCTTCCAACATAAAATGAGTGTAAAAATAGAATAAGGAAACTTGACGGAACCGAGTCTCGAACACAAGACAGCTTGAATGCCGGCGCTAAATCTATCCATTGTTCCACAAATTCCTCGGTTGATTTTGGGAGTTAAACAGGTATATACCTTTCCAAAATAAATAGCGAGTAATAATAAAATAAAGAAACCCGACGAAACTGAGGCTAAAACTCAAGACATCTTGAATACTAGCGATGAATCTCTTCATTGAACCCCAAATTCCACGTTGATTTTGGGATTTAAACAGATCATCTTCATAAATTGTGGAAAATAAAAGAATAATGAAAACTCGACGGAACCGAGTCTCGAACTCACGGCATCTTCAATACCAGCGCCAAATCTATCCACTGAACTAGAATTTCTTCTGTTTAATTTGGAATTTAAACAGGTATATACTCTTCCGAAATTAATTTAGTGTAAAAATAGAATAAAAAAACTCGACGAAACCGAGTTTCATACTCAAGACGTCTTGAATACCAGCGATAAATCTATCCACTGAACCACAAAATCCTCGGGTTGATTTGGATTTAAACAGGTATATACCTTTCCAACACAAATTTCGTGTTATATTGGAATAAAGAAACTCGACGAAACCGAGTCGCGAACTCAAGACATCTTGAATGCCAGCGCTGAACCTATTTATCGAGCCACATATTCCACGGTTGATTTAGGGATTTAAACAGGTATATACCTTTCCAACATAAATTGCAGTAATAGTAGAATAAAGAAACTCGACGAAACCAAGGCTAAAACTCAAGATATCTAGAATACCAGCGATAAATCTATCCACTGAACCACAAAATCTTCGGGTTGATTTGGATTTAAACAGGTAATATACCTTTTCAACATAAATTTCGTGTAAAACTAGAATAAATAAACTCGACGAAACCGAATCGCGAACTCAAGACATCTCTAATGCCAGCGCTGAACCTATCCATCGAGCCACAAATCCCACGGTTGATTTAGGGATTTAAACAGGTATATACCTTTCCAAAATAAATTGTAATTAATAATAGAATGAAGAAACCCGACGAAACTGAGGCTAAAACACAAGTCATCTTGAATACCAGCGATGAATCTTTCCATTAAGCCATAAATTCCACGGTTTATTTTGGGATTTAAACAGATCATCAACATAAATTGTGGAAAATAAAAGAATAATGAAAACTCGACGGAACCGAGTCTTGAACTCAAGACATCTTCAATACCAACGCTAAATCTATCCACTAGGCCACAAATTCTTCGGATTAATTTGGATTTAAACAGGTATATACCTTTCCAACATAAATATCTTGTAAAACTAGAATAAAGAACCTCGATGGAAACGAGTCGCGAACTCAAGACATCTCGATTGCCAGCGCTAAATCTATCCATTGAGCCTTTTGTTCCTCGCTTGATTTTGGGAACATAAATTGCCAGTAATAGTAGAATAAAAAAACTCGTCAAAACCAAGGCTAAAACTCAAGATATCTTGAATACCAGCTATGAATCTTTCCATTGAGCCACAAATTCCGAGGTTGATTTTGGGATTCTAACAGGTATATACCCTCCAAATTAATTTTGTTTAAAAATAGAATAAAAAAAATCAATGAAATCGAGTCTCGAACTCAAGACATCTTGAATACAAGCGATAAATCTATCCACTGAACCACAATTTCTTCGGGTTGATTTGGATTTAAACAGGTATATACCTTTCCAACATAAATTTTGTGTAAAACTAGAATAAAGAAATTCGACGGAACCGAGTCTCGAGTACAAGACATCTTGAATTCCAGCGCTGAATCTATCCATTTAGCCACAAATTCCTCAGTTTATTTTGTGATTTAAACAGATATATACCTTTCCAACATAAATTGAGTGTAAAAATAGAGTAAAGAAATACGACGGAACATAGTCTCGAACACGAGACATCTTTAATGCCGGCGCTGAAACTATCCATTGTGCCACAAATATATCGGTTGATTCTGGGAGTTAAACAGGTATATACCTTTCCAAAATAAATTGCGAGTAATAATAGAATAAAGAAACCCGACGAAACTGAGGCTAAAACACAAGACATCTTGAATACCAGCGATGAATCTTTCCATTGAGCCATAAATTCCACGGTTGATTTTGGGATTTAAACAGATCATCAACATCAATTGTGGAAAATAAAAGAATAATGAAAACTCGACGGAACCGAGTCTTGAACTCAAGACATCTTCAATACCAACGCTAAATCTATCCGCTGAGCCACAAATTCTTCGGAATAATTTGGGATTTAAACAGGTATATACCTATCCAACATAAATTGAGTGTAAATATAGAATAAAGAAAATCGACGAAACCGAGTCTCGAATTCAAGACATCTTAAATGCCAGCGCTGAACCTATCCATCGAGCCACATATTCCACGATTGACTTAGGGATTTAAACGGTATATACCTTTCCAACATAAATTGCAGTAATAGTAGAATAAAGAAAATCGACGAAACCAAGGCTAAAACTCAAGATATCTTGAATACCAGCGATGAATCTATCCACTGAGCCACAAATTCCACGGTTGATTTTGCGATTTAATCAGGTATATACCTTTCCAACATAAATTGTTGAAATAAAAGAATAATGAAAACTCAACGGAACCGAGTCTCGAAGTCAAGACATCTTGAATACCAGCGCTAAATCAATCCACTGAACCAGAATTTCTTCGGTTTAATTTGGGATTTAAACAGGTATATACTTTTCCAACATAAATTCAGTGGAAAAATAGAATGAAGAAGGTCGACGAAACCGAGTTTCGAACTCGAGACATCTTGAATACCATCGCTAAATCCATCCACTGAGACAAAATTTCTACGGTTTAATTTGGGATTTAAACAGGTATATACCTTTCCAACATAAATTGAGTGTAAAAATAGAATAAAGAAACTCGTGGAAACTGAGACTCGAACTCAAGACTTCGTGAATACCAGCGCTGAATCTATCCATTGAGCCGTAAATTCCTCGTTTGATTTTGGGATTTCAACAGGTATATATATAAATACCTTTCCAACATAAAATGCGTGTAAAAATAGAAAAAAGAAACTCGACGAAACTGCGTTTAGAGCTCAAGACATCTTGAAGATTCTATCCATTGAGCCACAAATTTCCCAGTTGTTTCGGATTTGAACAGGTATATACCTTTCAAATATATATTGAGTGTAAAAATAGAATAAAGAACCTCGACGAAACCGAGTCTCGAACTCAAGACATCTTGAAAGCCAGCGAAGATTCTATTCAATGAGCCACAAATTCCTCGGTTGTTTCGGATTTAAACAGGTATATACCTTTTCAACATAAATTGAGTGTGAAAATAGAATAATGAAACTCGACAAAACCGACTCTCGAACTCAAGACATCTTGAATACAATCGCTAAATCGATCCACTGAGCCACAATTTCCTCGGTTTAATTTGGGATTTAAACAGGTATATACCTTTCCAGCATAAATTGAGTGTAAAAACAGAATAATGAAAACTCGACGGAACCGATTCTCGAACTGAAGACATCTTCAATACCAGTACTGAATCTATCCATTGAGCCACAAATTCCTCCGTTGTTTGGGATTTAAACAGGTATATACCTTTCCAACATAAATTGAGTTTGAAAATAGAAAAAAGAAACTCGACAAAACCGAGTCTCGAAAACAAGACATCTTGAATACAATCGATAAATCGATCCACTGAGCCACAATTTCCTAGGTTAAATTTGCGATTTAAACAAGTATATACCTTTCCAGCATAAATTGAATGTAAAAATAGAATAATGAAAATTCGACGGAACCGAGTCTCGAACTCAAGACATCTTCAATACAAGACCTAAATCTATCCTCTGAGCCACAAATTCTTCTGTTTAATTTAGGATTTAAACAGGTATATATACCTTCCAACATAAATTGCGTGTAAATATAGAATAAAAAAACTCGACGAAACCAAGTTTCAAACTCAAGACCTCTTGAATGCCATCGTTGAATCTATCCATTGGGCCACAAATTCCTCGGTTGATTTTGGGATTTAAACAGGTATATATATACCTTTCCAACATAAATTGCGAGTAATAGTAGAATAAAGAAACTCGACAAATCCATGGCTAAAACTCCAGATATCATGAATACCTGCGTTGAATCTTTCCATTGAGCCACTAATTCCAAGGTTGATTTTGGGATTCAAACAGTTATATACCCTTCCAAAATTAATTTAGTGTAAAAATAGAATAAAAAAGATCGACGAAGGCGAGTCTCGAACTCAAGACATCTTGAACACCAGCGATAAATCTATCCAATGAACCACAAATTCTTCGGATTGATTTCGATTTAAACAGGTATAAACCTTTCCAACATAAATTTCGTGTAAAACTAGAATATAGAAACTCGACGAAACCGAGTCTCGAACTCAAGTCATCTTGAATACCATCGCTGAATCTATCCACTGAGCCAGAAATTCCTCGATTTAAATTAGGAATTAAACAAGACATCTTGAACACCAGCGATAAATCTATCCAATGAACCACAAATTCTTCGGATTGATTTCGATTTAAACAGGTATAAACCTTTCCAACATAAATTTCGTGTAAAACTAGAATATAGAAACTCGACGAAACCGAGTCTCGAACTCAAGACATCTTGAATACCATCGCTAAATCTATCCACTGAGCCAGAAATTCCTCGATTTAAATTGGGATTTAAACAGGTATACACATTTTCCAACATAAATTGAGTGTAAAAATAGAATGAAGAAGCTCGACGAAACCGAGTCTCAAACTCAAGACGTCTTGAATACCAACGATAAATATATCCACTGAACCACAAATTCTTCGGGTTGATTTGGATTTCAACAGGTATATACCATTCCAACATAAATTTCGTGTAAAACTAGAATAAAGAAACTCGACGAAACCTAGACACGAACTCAAGACATCTTGAATACCATGGCTAAATCGATCCACTGAGCCACAATTTCCTCGGCATAATTTGGGATTTAAACAGCATAAATAGGAGTAATAGTGGAATAAAGAAACTCGACGAAACCAAGGCTAAAACTCAAGATATCTTGAATACCAGCGATGAATCCATCCACTGAGCCACGAATTCCACGCTTGATTTTGGGATTCAAACAGGTATATACCTTTCCAACATAAATTGTGGACATAAAAGGACAATGAAAACTCAACGGAACCAAGTCTCGAACTCAAGACATTTTGATTACAAACGCTAAATCTATTCACTGAGCCAGAAATTCCTCGATTTAAATTGGGATTTAAACAGGTATACACCTTTCCAACATAAATTGAGTGTAAAAATAGAATGAAGAAACTCGACGAAACCGAGTCTCGAACTCAAGACGTATTGAATACCAGTGATAAATCTTTCCACTGAACCACAAATTCTTCGGGTTGATTTGGATTTAAACAGGTATATACCTTTCCAACATAAATTTCGTGTAAAACTAGAATAAAGAAACTCGACGAAACCGAGTCAGGAACTCAAGACATCTTGAATACCATCGCTAAATCGATCCATTGAGCCACAATTTCCTCGGTATAATTTGGGATTTAAACAGGTATATACCTTTCCAACATAAAATGAGTGTAAAAATAGAATGAAGAAACTCGACGAAACCGAGTCACAAATTCAAGACGACTTGAATACCAGCGATAAATCTATCCACTGAACCACAAATTCTTCGGGTTGATTTGGATTTAAACAGGTATATACCTTTCCAGCATAAATGTCGTGTAAAACTAGAATAAAGAAACTCGACGAAACCGAATCTCGAACTCAAGACATCTTGAATACCATCGCTAAATCGATCCACTGAGCCACAATTTCCTCGGTATGATTTGGGATTTAAACAGGTATATACCTCTCCAACATAAATTGCGAGTAATAGTAGAATAAAGAAACTTGACGAAACCAAGGCTAAAACTCAAGACAACTTGAATACCTGCGATGAATCTATCCATTCAGCCACGAATTCCACGCTTGATTTTGGGATTCAAACAAGTATATACCTTTCCAACAAAAATTGTGGAAAATAAAAGAATAAAGACAACTCGACGGAAACGAGCCTCGAACTCAAGACATCTTGAATATCAGCGCTAAATCTATCCACTGAGCCACAATTACTTGAGTTTTTATTTGGATTTAAACAGGTATATACCTTTGCAACATAAATTGAGTGTAAAAATGAAATAAAGAAATTCGACGGAACCGAGTCTCGGGTTCAAGACATCGAGCAAAACTTCGAGCAAAACTGGCAAAATGCCTCGGAGCATAAACTATCGTTTTTTGAGGGAGATGTAGTGTTATACCTTACTCAGTTTTGTGAAATGTGAAAAAGTTATTCATTTAATTATTGAAAGGGTTTTATTTATTGAAAATCTTTATCAACAACCACATAATATGCCAAGTTCTTCGGTATAAGTCTATTAGTTTGTACTCTATTCAGGCAAAGCAATAATATCTCGAAAAAATCATTCTTTTGAAACTATCCGGCTCATTATTCTCAAGGATTGTATTTTAAACTGTTCTAATTGTCATCATTCCCAGCTAACTCAATGACCTGATGTTGTCGAGCAAAAATCTCATTTAATTTTTCAGATATTCTGCTTCGTTCTTCCATGTATTTGGGGCATACTGTAAACATAAGAATGAAAAAAAAGATCAACTTTGTACCTTTCTTGAAAGTGAGTGGAAAATATACGCGGAATTAATTGTTTGTTTCATTTTTGCGTTGAATTTTGTGCAACAAAGTGTCAATCCACCCTTCTTGTCATCACTGGTGTAATATCTGGGGGGCAGGGGGGCATGGCTTTTTCAAGTTATGAGGAAGGGTTTTTGTATCAAGTCGAAAAAAAATTTGTATGTGGAAGCTTGAGTTGCATTTTTGTTTACTCCCTCGGTTCGACACCTTCCGTTGTCAATGTTTGAGAGGATGGATCAGTGCGCGGCAGTCACACACGGATAGCTTGAATGAAATCAGGTTGGGAGTTAAACAACAAAAGTACAGAATCTTATTACACATAATTCCGCTCAATCAATAATTCTAGATAATGCTTTATCCAATCTGAAAAATGTAGTCAGTCTTAATTAGGTATGAGCCACTGACGAATCGCGCCGCCAAGGAAAAACTAAAAATATTTTTTTGATAGAGACATGAACAAATTGTTCCTATTTAGTAACATATAGAAAACAACTGACAAAGCTCTATCATGCTGTGACAAAAGCTCGATGAGAATATCTTTTATTATTCGGAATAACAATTCCGTTATATATGTATTAATTTCCCATAACAAAAAGAAAGAAACCAACAAATATATTCGAAAAATACGACATTTGACATGCAAGCAATAATCAACCAGAGTGAAAATTTTTTTATTTAACATGATCTGCTAAAAGTTTGCGCTAACCATATACCACCGTGTTCTGATGGATAAATTACCAAACATTATTACCATTCTCCAATACTTTCTCCATACTCTCTGGTATTTTCAGACAAATTGCAGGGTTTCGCTCCATTTCTTCGCACTTAATTGCATCTCCTGCATTTTTATGAAATAATATGTTGATATTATTTACTATGCTAAACAATTTTAAAATTCAAAAAATGTTTATTCAAGGAGGCAATATAAATTTTCAACTGAGAAATTTCAAGCAATACACTGCATCAATAGCATCTTCATATATAAGTAAATAAGTTGATTCTACCACAGATTCTCCGAAGCGATATTACACATTACACTGTATTTTTTCCCAAAATTTCCCAAAATTATATTATGTCAAGCATGGGGTACAAACGGATGGCGCCGTCTAAACGCGGTCCATCTGTGGCCCATGCTTGTTAAATAAAGTTTCTGATTTTGATTCAGATTTACATACCAACGTCTTTGTCGTCATCTCTTTCATTTTTGTTGTCTGAAAAGTAAGAAGGAAACAAAGATTTTTCGGTAAGTACACAAAAACAAATGTGTAGTATATCTTGGTGAGATAAATGCAAAGTATTGCCTGTTGATGCACGTAACTTAGCAGTGCGTTCCCCCAACAGACCACAATTGGCCAAACACCGATATTATAACTTTATTTCAGTATCACCGAGTAAAATGACTACAATTAGAGTATTGTTTTGTTTCATACTATTATATTTACCTGCTTGCACGAAATGCAATTGCAAAGGAAATTGTTTCTTGGTAAATTAAAAGAAGGACGTAAGAAATATTTTAGGATTTTCTAGGAATATTTTCTGTAAAGTATCTTAAGATTCAAATTTTGGTCTTCTCATCAGATCAGATAAACTTTTGATCATCATTTGATATGTATATATTAACCGATACTTCATTATAATTCACCACTGTTCTGCAGTAGTTTGTTCGTATGAACATTCGACACGTCGGCAGTGATACGCTGTTTGCTTTCACTACATTGTACTTTGTTGTTTTCCTAAAATTGAGTCAAAAATGCAAAAAAAGGTAAGCTTGCCAGAAGCGATGTAAAATGCTCGGTATCACATAAGAACTCTTACAGAGTCGCAGCCTGAAAATTAGACTGATGTAAGCGAGAAATGGCTCATAGAAGGTGGCTCCGAAGCACTCCAAAAGTGCCGGAAAATTTAATTGAAGCAAAAAATGTTTGACTGGGATTTTTAATTTTAAAAGAGGGTTGAAGTTGAGATATTGGAATAAACAATAAAAAATCGTTTCAGAAAATTGTTAAATACAACAAACTGCACCTTCATATTTTATATTTTGCTATAGAAGGTAGTTTGGTTCACCTAAGTTCGCTAGAAGCGTATTTTGTCTTTTTTATCCGTACTGCGGTTCACTGTTTTAGTTTTAACCAAAAATACCAAAATATATATTTCCTTTCCTTTACTCATGCTGTTATTCTTCGGAAGGTCGAGAGTTTGATACTCGGCGGTTTTATCACCGGGTGCGTCCTTCAGCAGGGTATATTTAACACGCAATACATGCACATCCGCTGCGAAGGTATTGTGTATAAGACATTTCCACAAGATCATATTCTTTTGCAGTGGCTACCAGGGGGAAAGTATTTTCAAGTTTGCAACAGTTATAAAGCATTTGAATATACACATTCATCACTGTACGAGCTCGCATTTATTTGAATACAGTCAAGTTGAAACTACAAAATCTTCAAAGGCATTCTAGTTTGTAGCTCTTGGTAAAAGCTCGATCAACGTCTACATTATGACTTAAGTTCATTTGTTTTCTCCCCGTGAAAATAATATCTAAATATTCAGTGACACACGGCAGTAATGACGCGTGAAAGTTAAATAGTAAGAATGACATTGCATCATTCACAGCGCTTCATGGTCAATTACGATTTTTTTCCACAGGGAAAAATTGTGGTCATTCTCCGGGCGAATATATACTCTGCCCGCCTCCCTACCCTGGTCTGTATGACCTCCAGCAGCGAGCCTATTTAATACAGTTTACATTACCTGCTTATTCCAAACCCACATTCTTCTACTTCACTAGCACCAGCCTATTACGAAGCCCTCCGCTCTACCTTGCCTGCCTCTCTCCAAATCAATCTGCCTATAACCCACCCACCTCCCTCTGTCTGCTCTGCCTACATCTAGCCGATCTGCCTATACCCAACCATCCTCCCTGTGCTGTGCATACCCAATCCGCCTCCCTACGCTCACTAACCGCCACTACATCTATCCCACCCCCTACCTGATTAGCTTACCATAAAACACTTTCTCAAACCTATCTCTATCTACCTGACAACCCAAAGCAGCCAGATACAATTCTCTTGTGAGTTCATCGAAAGTTTGTGCCAGATCCGGAGTTTATATACGGCTTATTTATGCTAAGGTAACTTTAACAATTTTTCGGCACGGTGCCGTTTCCTTTCTCATTCTTTATCTTACTATCTGTATTAAAAGAAAGAAAAGAAAGAAAAAATAGTAGTGCTCTGCTAAGCTTTACTGAAATTCTCAGGGATTTACTGTATGCGGGAATAAATCTTTTCAGTGTTAAGTCCGGAAACCCACCGCTGACATACGTTTACCTGACATGTCAACAAACATAGTTCAGATGTCAACCAGCACAGCTACAGCAAGGGATTTCAAGCACGTGGTATTTTTGGAAGTTTTACCTTGACACAGCATAGTGTACATTTGCGGGAATTAGCATGTAGTAGGAATAATCATTACAAGAATCTAAATCTTTACCACAAAATATTGAAAATTGTGGGCAGGTAAATTGGACCAAATATTGAGGTATAAGCTAGAAAAAGTTCTAATTTTCATCGAAATCATTTTTTCCAAAAAAAATATTTTGTGGGAGAGGAAAGCTGGGAAAGCAGTTCAGCCTTATTACTCCTCTCGTGCAGACACCAGTTCGAATCAGGAGTGAAAATTTTCGGCTTTTCATTTTACTCATTTTTTACCGACATGGTTAGTGGAGGAAACCGTAAGCATTGTGTAGAGAAATCACTTTGCAGCAGCGAGGCGTCCAGCCAACTTCTCGCATCTATTCATCCCTCTCAAAAGTATTCAGTTTTTCCGCCATGATTTATAACTTCCCCCTCATTTGCGCAGCACTCATTCAGAGAAAGGCCAAGTTTGGTGTATGTGCTGGGACGATATCATTTTTTTATTATAATATCCCTAATTCAAACATTTGATTAGATTCGATTCTGATTTCAAAAGATATTGGTAATACCTCTAGTCATAAGCATGGCATTTCCTTCAATCTTCATTTTTTTAATTGCAACTGTTCCCTCTTTCACTGACTCCTCGATATGCAAAACCTTTTGCTCCAAGCAAACTTTCCGCTTCGATGCTTCGGAAACACTATATATGAGCCATATCTCTCTTAAGCCGCAGCCAAAGTTTGAGGTTATGACTCTGTAAGGGATCTCGTATGGTACCAAACGTTTTTGGCAAACTAACATAAACGCTACGCTAAATTTTGGAACTTATTCATTGATCCCCTACGGCCAAAAACTACATTTAGAGATTCCCAGAAGAACATATCCTATTCAGGCTCAGTATGTTTATTCACTACAGACACAAATATTGACACACTAAAGGTGCAGGTATTGACATGGGGGGACCGCGCCTAGGCGGCGCGGTAAATCAGTGACCCATGCTTAACAAAATATATAAACAAGCAAAATATTCCTGATTGGGTTAGGTCTGCATTTGCGAAGCTGTTCTTTGTTATTTGAGTAGTCGTTAGTTGGCAACTTTTAGGCGGTGATTCCATTCACCGCAAATTGTGATATAAAAATTTTTCATATAAATATAGTGCATATGTTACCATGTATCCGAGAGTCTTTTCTTAGTTTCAGCCGTCTTATTATTTTCAACAATGTACGATACCTAGTAATAATAATAATGGGTTTATCTTTACCCCGCGCAGAAGAGGCAAATGGGCGCGATTGCCTCGTGTTTATCATTCTGGCATCGCAGGTTGAAATCTTCGGGTTCGAGACCCTGCTACTGTAGCTAGTTGGATTCATACTCACAGTCAAATCAAAATGGAAAATTTGCATATATTCTATTCACGAATTTATTGGGAGTGGTGTCATGATGTCATTCCTCCTAATTGAGCGACCGAAAAATATCGAAAAATGCCCTTTTGCGTGCATTAAAACCTATAAAATCTCAAAAATTCTAGTTGTTCATTAAAATTTGTCAGATACAAATTATAAATTCCAGTTTTGATAAAATCTATCTGATCTATGATAAAAATTCCAGTCTTGACAGCAATGTGGCATTATTTAGGACGTCATAATTTGACTATTGAATTTTTTTAAATTTGAACCTATATTTTCGAGGTGCTAAATATTCATCTATCGTCATAACTTTAATGGATATATTATCTATATTACGTAACAATATCATAAACCAGATAATTCCATATGCAACTGATCGGTATACATTCTATCAAGAGCTGTATATCAAAACGCTGAATTCAACGATTTATCATGTGAAATATCGCATTCGCATTGTGACAAAAGCGCTGTAAAATTACCTTTCATTATTATAAATCCTACAGTGTAACAGAAATCAATCAACAATCCATACTTGGCAAAAATCTCATCAACATGGCGGTTTCAATTTTTGCAAATAGACAAATAACCAGTAAATATTCAACAATTTTCTCGTAGTGCATGTTACCAATATTCGAAAACTTGCCATGTGCGTAAAATTTATGCCAGGGATGACTTATTCTTCGACCGCAGGTTCAAAACGTCCCAATCAGGTAATAAGAGCTATCGTATTTTCCGGAAGGCCGATTGCCTGATGCTTTATAGTTTCACCACCCCAGGAAGGTGCTCCGGAGACCGTAACACGGAACAAATGCTCAAATACTACAAAGGCCCTTGTCAAACGATTGTTGGCTGTTCACCACGAAAAAACAAAGCAAATAATTCGATAACCCTTTAAAATGTTATTTAAAATCAGCCAGTGAAATAACAACCAAAGAACGGCTATTTCAACAGACATTTTTGTCACAGATAAGCGGATGATTTTTGAATTATTGAGCAAATACGAATAGGGCGACTTCAGCATTTCGGTTGAACTTTAAAATAAACTCAATTACCTAGTTTTTCCTAAAAGCAACTAACGACAGCACAATTATAGAAAACCCGAAAGCGCCAGCAAAATTTGATTCACTTAATTTAACATAACTATTAATACAGTAACATTTACATAAATACTTACGGTACTCTGCCATCGTAGAACTCTTGTATTTGTTGGTAATATTGGAACAGTAGCTTGAATAAAAAATATATTAAATGGTAACCCCACTTTTAAAAATAAAACATTCCTACAAACAATAATTTTATTTTGTTAAGAATGCGCCACAAATGAACCGCGTCTCATCGAGGCGATCCACCAATGACTCATACTAAACAAAAAATGTTTTAACAAAATTTTTCCAAAAGTGATTTTCTATGCTGGCGGATAGATGTACAGGACTCTTGAAATGAAAATACCTAATTCAGTTAGCATTCTGAGGTGGTTTGTTTAATTCATAAAAAGAAATGTAATAGGGAAAGAAACATATAACACACAACTATAAACTCTGGCATATTTTTCTGGAATTTTTGTTTTCATTCTAGTGAACGTAAAAGTTCGAAGAAAATAGTTTTTTTTTCAGTGAATATGTTTTACAGCCAAAAGTGCCTATGTGCGTACATGTATTTTTTTTATATAATTTACATTTGTATGTGCTTTTCCATCGCAACTAGCGCTAAACAATTCAATTAAATTGAATCAGGTGCGGGTTGAGCAGGGAATTCAATTCCATGTAGGGTCCGACAATTTGTCGCCCTGATTCGAATTAATGTGAAGCACGAAGTATTCGAATTAATCGTGAATCGTTCATGTAATTTAAATGTGGTAAATGGAGTATGATTTTTTTATTTCTAACGACAAAATGCAATCGATTTTGGTCAAGTTTGACTAAAATTGATTGCAATTGCCGTAAAAATAAATTTGCCGCCCTTAGACAAGAATTCTGAATTGAAAAACCTTACCCCTTCTTCATGCTAATATTACAACTTCCTATGTATAAATTTGTTGATTTTCATTATGCTGGAAAGTTGTAATAATATACTGGGATAATATTCAATTAAAGAATAAATCGGATTCAAAAATTATCTAAATCTTATTCAAATTGAAATGATTCGATTTGCCCGGCTCTAACTCCGTGATTTGAATCGAAGCACAAATTAATAATCAATTATAAACTTCTTAAATTGGTTTTTAAAACAAAAATTCACAAAATAAAGCAAATTTTCAGATCGCGACGTAGAAAAATGCCCTTTAGAAAAAAGACGTTGAATAAAGTTGTTTTAAACTTTTTATTGAATTACAACATGATGTAGTACCAGCAACTGCGCGTTAATCGGAAAACATACCAAACGGAATTGAACCGCTATGCTAAAGTGCAGTGAGTGGTAACTGAACTGGGCGATGGCAATATGATCTATCATTTTTTAAAGATTACGTGTGAACAGAAGGGTGAAATCAAAGTATTTTGCATATTGCACTTTTTATATGGCATTTAGCAAGTTCGTGGCCAGAAATTTTTTGGTTTCAATAACAGGGGGAAAATGGCTTTATAAAATTGGGACATTTATCATTTAACTTGGTCGATTTTCAATAAATCGGCAAAAATCATTCGTTTAATGGATTATTCGTATTCGTTGAGTCGGTGCTATGGATTTCTTAATAGTGATAATATAGGTGCATAATTTCCTACATGAGTCGATTTTCAGTTGTTTTTTAATATCATAAAGTAAAATTGATGTGACGGTGCCGGTGTCACGGTGATTTTACTTCAATTTTGCTACAATGGAGTTCATTACAGTGGCCTACAAATTACCTTACTTAGACCCGGAATCTTGTTAAGCTCAGTTTGGTGAAAAGGGCCATAATCTTGTCTGAAAATACAAAAAAAGACTATATTAATTAATATAAATCGTCAATCGACCGATAAACCAATCAATATATCATTCAATTAGTAGGTTTGAGAATTGATTTATGTAAATTGCCTAATACACTGCCTTCAAGCCTGCTTATGCTCATACTAGCTGTTCGTAATTATAAATTTTTTGACTGTAAAAATGGAGACAAATTGTAATCGTACAAATGGGTTCCTGATTATTTATATGCAACTAGTGATTGCCTTTAATTAAAAAAAATCCGACTCAGATTCGAATTCCAAATAAATTGGTTTTGCCCAGCCATAGCCAATACCTAAAATTGCCGATACTGATACTTACACCCAAAGGGGCCTGGACCTCAAATTTGAAGTTAAAATATACTGAGAGATCCAAAAATTTTAACCATTGGGAATGCCTCTATGACGCAATCTTGGGTAACAGATCAACAGATCGTGTTATCTTAAAATTCCATTTTGCGACTTTCGGGGGCATATTTCACTATTTTCAAAAATAAAATGACGCACGTTTATCACAGTGGAAAAGTGTACTATTGTTGGCAACAATGTCCCAGACCTGCTATAATCTGGATGCCAGCTTCTCTTGTGTCGTCGACGCTTACGCTTCTTTTTCTTCATTTTCCCTTTCCTAGAAAGGCGTTTCGAAACAGGTTCAGGAGAATAAAAAACCCCTGACATTTGTCCAGACGGATGTCTTATTCTCCACTCGGGCATTTCAGTAGGTTCATCATTTTCGCGACTTTTTCTGGGATGAAAATGAGGCCGGTTAGCAAATCATGACATCATAATTAACTTAGCATGCATACCTGAAGCTGAAGACTAGTATTATTATCGTATAATCAGGTTAAAACAATTCCGTATTTGCGCCGGAGGCGCATATATTTTATCAAATACAAACTAAATTTAAATTCTAATTTTACAAGCATAAGTTACAGATGGACCCCGTCTTGTCGACGTGTTTATTAAGTTATGTAAACTTGACCTTTGACAAATTTCTCTAATTGGATAATCATCACGGCTGGATTATTCGATTCGGTCATAGGATTGTCTATGTAAATACTAGTGAAATCGAAATCATAGATTTTTTTGATTCTTATAATTGGGGTGAATTGTAATGGTAACAGTGGAACATTTGCTATCTTGTGGAAGTAAGGATCAGTCGATTTAATTAAAAAAAATCAAATTATATTCGAATCCCAATGATTCGGTGTCGATCTTGTACTGATTTTATTTTTTGAATTCACGCAGACAAAATTTAAGAAACTTTGATTAAAAGTCTCCGAAACCACTATTATGCAAAAAGCTCTATATGCGCAGAAATGAAAACGTATTCACTCGAGTTTTGAAGATTTTGCACGCTCATGCACAGATTTTGAAGATGACTGCGTACTCGGCCATTCGGAAAAATTCTTAGCAACACGATGCTTCTAATTGGGTACCTGGGTAACTAAATTGATAATGACAGTTGTAAAAATTACTGACAATAAGGTATTATTAATTTAAAAACTTTTCAACGGCTTGAATGAATCTCAAAGTAAGCTTAGTGAAGTTATCAAATTCAAATTGAATATGTGCGCCGTGCTTAGAACTTAACGGAAGGTTATACTATTGGCTACTAAATTCACATGAGTAACTGCATTCTGAAAAGAAAATAACCAACTCGACTACGGCATTAAAAATGTAGGGAGAATAGGAATACGAAATTCAATTCGGATATTCGAATCGCCAGTCGTGAATCGGCCATAGAAACGAAAAATTGAAGAAAACATGGAGAGGAATTTTAATACTTTTATGACAAAATACTTAGTAACTTGGGTAGACTAAGCCGAACAGGAAAATATTGTATCTTTCCATCAATTCTAATCATGTCCGTCTAATAGTGGCTGACGGTGCGTGGTCTTGGGCGGGGTGATCCACTCCGAGAAGTGGCTATAAAAAAAAAATAAATTATAATGATTAAAAATTGATTGAGTCTTACAGGAAGGAATTGTGAATTGAAAGTATATTCAGTCGAAAAATATTACCAAACCACATTTGTTGAGCATGAGTTGCTGATGGATCTCGCCGTCGAGACGCGGTCCTTCTGCAGCTCAATTCATGATTGGGAATACTTTTTGCAGTTCGTTTCTAGTGAATTTCTAAATACAAATTGCTCGTTTTTAATCGATCGGTTCCTACAAAAAAGGAAAAAATGGCTACGATATGAGAGAAAAAAAAGTGAAAGAAAAATAATATTAATAATTAAATATACTTTTCTGTTCCATACAAAACTAGTTTCATCCACTTGTCAGAATTTTCTTTCTCTTCCATAGAATTTCGTACAAGTGGAGCCATTTCGGTATTCTGTAGGTTCTATAGATTAAGAAATAATAATCTTGGATTAATTAGTTGTCGCCAATAGAAGTTGAAATCAATATTATTGTTTTTTTAGTTTGCTCTAAGGAAGACTGGGGGTGGCTGTATAAAAAGAACTACCGACCATTCAAGAAGAAAAGAGTAATAGCACAAAATATAACTTCAGCAACTGCATTTTTAGCGGAATGCTCAGTAGGGAACAGTATCTGCCTTGTGCGACAGTAGACCCTTCAACCACCATTTCTATATTTGCCTCTTTGTGACACGCAGGAAATACGTTGGGGCTATTCTAAGGTCCGCACGCAAAGGGCTGAATTTTCTTCACTTAACACTTGTCAAGAGCTAATAACAATTATACCTAAAATTATCAGGAACCTATATAAAATGAAACTTTGAAAATATTTCATACAAAAACTAAATCGCTAAAGTATATTGAGGTAGGTGATAACTGCCCAGGGTCAAAACATGCAACCTTTCTTTGTTTGTTTGGTAGGGCCTTTACCCAATTAAGAACCTAATTTTGTCAAGCAAGACACACTGATGAAAAGGGTCTCATCGACAGGAAAAAAGGCACCGAGTGGCGTTGTCTATCAGGGATGAGTATAAAGTTGCTGCAACTTCCACTGTGTAAACTACTGACGTGACATTAACTGTGTGTTTTTAGAAAACCTCTCGTGATGGCTTGAGATTTCAATTTGGTCCGTCTGACAAGCCCATTTTTTGCATTATTCTGTAGAATAGGTGAATTCGTTTTAAAGGTCATCGGAATTTTGTCAGGAACTCGAAATGATGATGGCGTTTCGAATTTGTATTCAATTAGTATTTTCCGGGAAACGACAGTAGAAATTCTCGAAAAAAAATTTTTTTGATAAAATTGATTCTCTGAAACTAGGTGATTAAGTGGTATGCGATAAAAAAGGTTTAAGAACCACTGATTAGTTACAACAAAAAACAGTCGCTTACTTGGATTATACTATATAAACGATTCAATCGATGCTGAAGATGATGACTTGCCGGCCTCATATTTTCTGTCAAATTTCCTGCATCAGCTATATCAGTTGTGCCTTTCTTACGTTGTTTTGGGGATTCCTGAGAAGAAAATTTAAAAAATAAAAAATTAGAAGAAGATTGAAGATTGAAATTTTTTCAAAGTTGATGTAACAAAATACTGTAAATTTACCGCTTTTTCGCAGTAATTTTGATATTTTAAACCACATTTATGACTATTGTTTGCAAAAAAATAGGTTTTCAATACTGACGCGTTTAATACGGACACATTTGTAACGACTTACGTTTCTGGATGGAAAAGGAGAGGAACGTGATTTCCTGCGTCTGAAATATATATATTATATATATTTATATATAAAATAGTTATAGAGTACATACATGTCAATATTTTACACGTTTAATGAATTGAGTATTCAAAAAATGCAATGCAATTTAATTTGATGCAATGACACATGTCAATACGTCTACTCAAAAAGTTTTTAGTAAAATTTTCAAAAATTTAATGAAAAAGTAAATAAAATCAATATGAAATTATGTAAAATATACTATGATTTGAAATACCAAAAGGCTCATAAAATGTTTAAAACATTGTACCTTCCAACATTTAGTAAAATACTTCTTCTGTGACGAGGATTCTCCCTTCCACGAAAGCGACGCTTTTCCCGAAGATCCTGAAAATCCCAATCAAGATATTAATATTTGCTGACCATGAGCACAGAGAGTACGTACCCAGAGGCATGATTCTTAGTGTATTCCTTAAACAAAGTTTAGTTCCAAAACAATATCATACTGGAGATTCATTTTTTATTTTATTTTTGTTCTGCATCTTAAAAACTCTAACAGCAAAACAAAACGTCACCTGAACATCACTTGTATTTTTGATTGCGTCATTTAGTTGAGAAATCTGATTTTCAAACCATTCAGCAAGTGGTAGAAGCCTAAACGTTTCCGGTGGACTGTGGACTGGGAACAATCGGCGTATTCGTCGATTAAATAAACGAAAATCTATCTGAATGAGCCTGTCAACAAGGTAATTGTGAAAATTAAAAACTTATTAACCTATCCGAATTTTTGACAGAACACGTTTTGTCAAATATGGGTCACTGATGGACCACGCTGTCAATAGAATTTCTGTTTGTAAAATAAAGATACAGCAAATTTATTCTTACCATACACGGTAACCATTTTTTTTTTTTTTTGAAAATTTGAGACGGACTATTGACAAAATGTAGTATGTGGTTTTAATGGACTGCACTTAGGGCGGTGCAGTCCACAAAGAACCTATAATTGGCCGTAGGAATCAACTTCATAGTTTTATTTCAATGTGGTATAATGTAAATTGGCTGTCTAAAAGCTTCGATTTTACTGCATTCTTGTTGCAATGAATGAAAATATAATATGTTGCAGAATTCAATGAACTCTTTTGTGCCTTCCAAACTCTCCTTTTTCAGGCAGTATTCAGTTTTTAAACTAGTATAAATTGTTCTATTCAATTTCTTAATTTTCGAAAAAGATCAACAAATGATGCGTGAATGATGGCGCGATGGCTCACACATACTTAACAAGGCAATTGAACTCAGTATTGCCTTAGTAGATTATTTTTTTGTGTTTTCTTCAAGGACGTAATATATCATTTTATTTCTTTCCTGTGGAAAATGAGAAGCGTATGACTAACTACGACCTCTGGTACATATAAATACCAATTCGAAGTCTCAAGAGTGGATGCATTTGACTGGTTGTTTTATTGGATGGTCACTTATATAGAGATCATATGAATTTAATGTTTTGCTAGCCAAAAAGTTTTCACAATATATTTTATTTTACCAGCATCTTGTTCTATATTGTTCTTTGCAGGTTCTCAAAAGTACTGAGTGACATAACTCCCACAGATATCCCGCAGAAATATTGCATTCTACATCTCTAGAATTTGCGATATTCTGACGAATCGATTCAATTTCTTCCTTTATAACGGCTTCTGGTTGTGTTTGATTCACAAAATTTGCTGAAATTTGTATATATATACCTTTAGGAATATTTCTACTCTTTGATTTCTTTCTATTTTACAAAATGTTTATTTTCAAATGGTGCGATACATCAGCGGCACATATTTAGCATAACTTAGACTAGGTGACTAGATGGTTTTACCATCATCACCATCCTGGACAGATACCACTTTCTGCTTTTTATTTATTGAATCATTCCTCTCTGGGTGTTTTCTATATAGAAGGCAGTCGCTGACATTGAATTTGGTGTAGTTCTTTCATCATTTATTGACCGTCAGTTGTTCACTCTAGAACCACTTTAAAATAATTACCTTTAAGATTTCTCTTTTGGTCTTGTTTTTATATGTATCAAATTGCATCACATTAGTATGTTCACCAAACAAATCTTAATGCTATTGACATTAATGAAATAAATAATATCTCATTCGGAAATTTTTATATTACTATTTTGAACATTTCAAATCTACCAATTAGAAAAAGTATTCAAGTCTTTGCTCAAGATTTAATCTAATTTAAGGTAGGACCTTGAAATATTAATTAAATCACTCACCTGCTATTTCTCCTTTTGATACCATTCGAGATTCAGGCAGAGATCTTGATATTTCACAACTCGCAAAAATCGACAACACGAACAAAACTCCAGGAATTTTTGAAAACATCATTTCAACATAATATATGAATCTATGGTATGATCATTGGTCTTTGACAGTAAATTTACTTGGCCTTATTGAAAAAATCCAAAATTGACTTTTTTGGCCAAATATGGGGTGTTGATGGAACGCACCGCGAAGATGCGGTCCATCAACAGCTCATAATTAGGATAAATTTCATCAACATGACTTTTTTTAACTTTGGAAATATGTCATTACAGCCAATGACGATGAAATTTATTGTGTTTTTTACAGTGCATGAAATAAATGCTAAAAGATATTATCCGAGTATTCAAGTTCTTTCGACAAATATGGGTCAATGTTGGATCGCACCACTAAGACACGAACAATCAGTAACCCAAGCTTGACAAAATAAAAATGACTAAATATATACTAGTAAGCTAATGTCTTGCTAAACACAATAAGCCTGTTTATACATATTGCTGCTGGTACAAAGCCTTGCCCAAAGTGACCAACTTAAATGATTTATCATAAAACAGAAAATAATGTTTTATAATGATGGCAACTTGCTCACCTATCAAATACTCAACGATTTCTAAGGCAGAATTGATAAAATTCATAACTCGTAGTTTGAGCGATTTGTAAAGCGATAAGCTAATTCGAGTTGAAGCATTAGGCATCACGAGAGATGTTTCAAAACGCGAGTTGTACAAACGGTAAAAGCAAAGAAAACAGTTTATGCGCCGGAGACGCATATAATTTCTGAGATTCAAAAAGTCCTTGTTGTTAGGGCTACTGAAAATCGTTATCACTAAAATATTTTATTGATTTTCGACGTGCTGCGATTTTCTTCCAATTTTCTTTTTTCGGTTGTAAGTGTCGTTATAAATTTGACGAATCATCCCACGGCCCTATAAATCTCTCCTTTCGCTACTGGGTGTTCTCCCAAAATTTATTTTTTCTTAGTTGGTCACTGATATACCGTTTTTGAGGACCATTTAGTTAAGACTTTATCAAATAAAGGGTGCACTGTTGATTCCTTGCATTTTATAAAACGCAAAATCTGACCTTTGCTTTCACCTTATATCTACTTCCCAAAGAGAGGAAATGCGTACAGAGTCAAATCTACGTCAAATTATGTACGTCAAAAGGTCAACGATCGATCGCATATTGTATTTTATTGGCAAAATCGAAATTTCGGCAAAATCGGCAAATCCTGTATCACAAATGAGGAACAAAAGCAACGCGAGGGCATTTTTCATCCTATGCTTTTCGTGAAATATATTTTTTCATTTTTTTTTTTCCCACTCTTTTCTAGTCAAGATTTTTAATTTACCAAGCATGGGCCACAGATGGACCACGCTGCAAAGAGTTAAAGTATTGAAATGTGATTAGATGTGGTAGAATTAAATATGTTTTTTATTTAAATAAGAAATATTGTGTGCACGCACGCTTGATTAAGTTTGATTCGTCGATTTATCGCGTCGCCTAGTCAGGGTCAACCCTTGTTTAAGGTTGACGAAATAAATTTTGGCTTGTAGAAAATTGTTTCCGGATAAGGTGTGTAGTCGAACATGTAGAAAATGATCCAAATTAAACATCATGATCGAATATGGCTGGGCAAGTATTTGTATCATTATTAGGGAATTCGATACTAGAAAGATCTTGATTTTGATAATGGAGGGAAATAATGGTTTTGATAACGTGATATTAGTGATCCAATCCGATTCGAAATAATGTCTGAATCAAATTCAAAATACAACGGATTCGGTTCTGCCCAGCCTAACAAACGAATATATTGGAAACTTAAACCCGAAAGTAGTTCGTATGCATCACCAAGGATATCTCGCTATGTTTGTTGACCTATTTTGTAGCTTTAATTATAATTCGATCAAGGTATAATAGAATAATTTTTGTTTATTGACATTCTCTCCAAGTACGGTCGGACCCAATAAATAAAAGAAAATAAATATGACCCACTTGTTTGAGCAAGGGACATGCCATTTGAAAAAAGTTGCTACAAACGCGATACCATTGACTGCAATAATGGTTGTACCATGCTAGCTTGTCTATAGGATATTCCAATAGAATCGGTAAAAATAATTATATAAATTTTTTAATTAAGTGTGACACTGAATAAGGACCTTTTTGGAACACTGCCGAAGGTTGAATTACTAAAATCGGAACGAAAAGCAGCAAATCAAACCTAGGTAAAATAATTCCTGAGGTTGCGGTTATCCGGCTGGACTACTACAACTTGTGTCTTGTGTACAAGTTACAGCGACAATATTTATTTCAATTTATTTTAATTTTTGGGGGGAAATTACGTTTTAACACTACGGCTTTTATATGTCCCTGATGACTCAGGAATGTTGAAAAATGTTCGCGTTTATGGTGAACCCTGAGCAAGCATTGCGTATTTCATAACTTGTCGAAAGGCTAGAAATGCAGTAACGATTGAGTTATGTTGGCAAAATTTTTTTATTTTTAAATGCTCTAAAATAAGACAAACGAATATGACGGGAACGTAATACATATGGATGACATGTCAAATAACCTGTTGTTATTACCGTTAGTTGGTTCGTTTTATGCAATACTTCCGGGCTTGCTCAGAGTGAAGTTTAGTAAAAAAAGTCGAGACCGAGCCCGAGATCATGGCTGACCTGAACTTGAATCATTATATATTTGGGGAAAAGGACGGAGACACTGCAACACCTTTTGATATAGCACATTTAGATAACATTTGAATGTAATTAGAACTTGGTTCGATAATTTTGCTATTCATGGAAGTGAGGAAGCAGTCTGCAGTAAGTTCCTAATGTCATATAATAAATAGTCAGTCAGATATAGTTTCCTACTGGATTTGTTAACTTGTACCCGGCAAAGCATCTTCGGTCAGCAGAACGTGTTCAGTAAATGAGTAGGCAAGATATTTAAACTGGCCCTAACCTATTTCCTGAGCGCGGTAACAGTCCACTGAAAGAAAATGAAGAAGCGAAAGATAGGCTTTTCATCGCTCACTGCACCGCTTACTACATTTTGGGATGTAGGTTAATTTCTATTCGGAATGTTTTGCGTTGGGAGCGCAGATGCCGGTTCAACTATTTTTTAAATTATTTGAGTTGACCTGTCTGTTAACTACCGGGGCTCATATACTCAAGAACCGTTAGACACGGCCTCTCGCAGGGATTTTATATCTGTTCTGTGTTGCAGCCACACGCAAAGAGCGTTGCTGAAAAAATCGTTTGAAAGTACGTTTCTCGTAAGAATACCAGGAAAACCTCTCGTATAGCCACCACCTCAAAATAGGACAATTTGTGTTTGGTCAAAGTTTCTAACAACACATTCCAGTTTACATTTATATATATATATATATATATATTTATCAAAACTTGCGCTGGCGCTAATCGAGGCCGAAAGCAGACCTCAGGAACAAACTAACGGTCATTTTACCCATGGAGTGAAATAAAATTCTAATCAGATCTGTTCCATTAGATTAGAGTGCAGTGGTATCTACTGTGACGATGGTATTTTAACAACAGCTGTAGTTTGTGGGATGAACAAATTTTGGAAACTGAATTAGTTAGAATAGAAGTTTTTTTTATTTCATTTTGCGAAGGAAAAAGGCCATGGATACTGCTCAATCGTAGGGCGATCCACGCGCTTTCGTGCAGACAAACAACTGTTCTAAACGTGTGTGAAGGTATCCGGCTTAACATTTTACTTATATCGCTTGGTAAAGAAGGTAAACATCGCTCACGTCAGTCAGCAGACCTCTCGCCTCTATACATTCTATACGGGATTCCAACCTAGGTCAAGACAATCTGAGATGCTTGATTTCAAACGTATTCCCGAAACTAAACCGATTGAGTTAACCGGGTACTCGAATAAATTAGTCAATCCCAATCCCAATTATTTGACACCATTGTCATCCTTTATTGATATATGCTTTAGAATACAGGATGAGACAAATCTGGTGATAATTGTCAGACACACTTTAATTCTACATAACTAACTAAGAAAGTGATAGATGATTGGCAATTCAGTCTTTTCTTTTACGCCTTAAGCATGAGTGCAGTTGCTGGCTCTAAATTTGGAAGAAGTTCTAATTTTATAGATTTGACTAAATTAATTAAATGAATAAATATTGTACGTTTTGTTCAAACTAAAATAAGTCCTATATTCCTGATCATTTAACAATGATCCCATTTAGAAATAAATATTTAGCGCATTCATGTTTTGCTAAGCACAGGTCATTGATCGAACGCGTCTCTGAGGCGTGGTCCATCTGTGACTCATGCTTGACAAAATAATATTGTTGATTGGGATGATTGTTGGATTTTTTGCAATAAAACGACAGAAATTTTTAATGGAAGAAATTTATTCAATGAAGATTCAAAAGAAGTCATATTTCAATACTTAAACAATTCTTAAAACAAGTAATTGATCTTAACTGAATTATATGAAGATGAATAAGATTAGTAGTAGATTAGTAGTACAAAATGATAAATTGGTAAAAAAAGTGTCAGCCACGGTAATATATCAAATATCTTTTTTATTTTGGAATATAAGAGGGTAAGTTAACTTTTACGAATTTGTTGAAAATAGACAACGGAGTATTTTGTGATTTTTTACTTGATATCAGTCGAATATTTTGAACGTGTATGCTAATCAGAATTTTTTCGTTGGTATGACGTATGTCTGCTATTCCGTCTTCCCGTTCAAACAAAATATAAAACCTGTAATACGCTTTACTTGAAACTTTTTAAAAACTGTTTCTTAACAAAATCAGTCTCTGAACAAAATCAGTCTCTGAACAAAATGATGTGAAATGACGTGACTTGGGTGTTTTCACATACTAGATTCCTTGATGCCGACGGTTCTTTCTAAAAATCAATTAATAAGAAAGTTAATCTTTACTTGATAACGACGGATTATTTTTTTTTTAGGTTGTGTTTTGTTCGGAGATAAATTTAATTTAAAAAATGAAAATTCGTTTGACATCAGATTTAGGGATGGGCAAAACCGAATCATTTAGAATTCGAATAGGATTCAAATAATTTTTTCGAATCGTTCCAAATCATGAATTCTATGTATATAACAAATATCCCATTTTTACTATTACAACTTGTATTTATCATGAGAATCAATAAATTGATACTTCGTAGTGTTTTCAATTCGCACTGCATGGTCTGAGAGCAAAACTTTTCATATTTCAACGGCCAAATACTATCGATTTTGGTCAAACTTGACCAAAATCGATTGCATTTTGATGTTAAAAATTCTAGTTCATTTGACAAGTTTTTGTTCTTAAGAACGATTCACGATTGATTCGAATAAATTGTGCTTCGAATCGGTTCCAATCATCGAATCGAATTGCCCAGCCCTGATTAGTTTGTTTGCATTAGATTATGGTAAATTTGATCTTCGAGGAAGTGGAAGGTAAGGGAAGCCAAATATTATTGGGATATTGTCTTCGTTCCTAGCCAGTCAGAAAAAAATTGTAAAAGGATATTTGTTACGTATGAGTAACTGATGGATCGCGCTGCCGATGCGCAATCCGTCTGTGACTTATGCCTGAAAAAATAGTTTTTTTCTTTCTTACTGTGTATTCATGATATAGGTAACAACAAGTTTTCTTTCGAAATTCAAAAATAACATAGCGATACTGCATAATTTATCAAAATTATCTGTCAAGCACAATGTTCATCGCACCGCAATTAAGGCTGCGTAAAATTGAACTATTTGCAATTCGAATCTGAATCGGATCGATTGATTTAGAAAATCCGAACGATGACTATCGTCAAATTGAACAGCTCTTGTCGGGAGGAAATGAACAAACCTTCCTCTGAATAAATCAAAAGCTTTTTTTCCAATCGCTTTGCCGAGAGACTTGAGTGACAAGTCCGGTTCTGGTCCAGGAACCATGAGTTCAACTTTGCTCTTGTCCGAGAGTCTAGCGATGACGAACGCATCACGTGATCCCCGTTGGTTAACACGAATCTGTAAATGTAGTCGATACATTGCATGCTAATCACAAAATTTCATCGATATTCGATTCGATATTCGATTCGATATTCGATTCGATATTCGATTCGATATTCGATTCGATATTCGATTCGATATTCGATTCGATATTCGATTCGATATTCGATTCGATATTCGATTCGATATTCGATTCGATATTCGATTCGATATTCGATTCGATATTCGATTCGATTCGATTCGATTCGATATATATTCGATTCGATATATTCGATTCGATATTCGATTCGATATTCGATTCGATATTCGATTCGATATTCGATTCGATATTCGATTCGATATTCGATTCGATATTCGATTCTACTCACAGAATCAATAACAATTGTAGGTTGACCGATCAGTTGAGTTGCCCACTCATATTTTTCATTAATTTCTTGCTCAGTCGCATTGTTTACATCTCTGGCAACGTGAGTAATCTGGTGTTGTCTGGAGACAACCTCATCTAATTTTTCAGATATTCTACGTCGAGCTTCCATATATTCAGGGCATACTGTAAACAAAAGAATTAAATGGATTTATATATCAATATATAAAAATAAATGAAATTTTGTTCCAACAAACCTGACAATTCATAACGTTTCCAATACATAATGACGGTGATTATATAATTATCGAATTTCTAATGCTGCATTCCCCTACCTTATATGACTGAGAGGAATCATGTGATCACTTCGATGAAGCAATTTCTTCTCATTTTCAATTCGAATTATTTGTTAGGCACTGGAAAGCAATGTAACTCCAGAGTTGATCACAAACAAACTTATGCTCTTGTCTCATCTTGAGGATCAGATACACAAACGTTAAAATAGTTTGACTTTAGCAAGTTTCAATTTCCAATTGAGACGTTCCCAATCAAAAAATTTCGTTGAAATAGGCTTGGCACGCCGGAGAAGCGTGGACCATCAGCGAATCATGCTTAACGAAATAAAATTTCTGATTGATTTACTTTATTTCAACTACATGTGTGTATAACAAATCATTCCTTGATCATATTATTGCTAAGTTACGGCTTTAGTTCTGTATGAGATGCCCTATAGACTTACATAGTCAACATAATAGAAATAAAATCTAGAAATTTAAATATTACCATTTTCCAATTCCGCTTCACATTTTTCCGTTCTTTCTGCTATTTCAAGACAAACTTCAGGGTTTTCCTCTATTTCTTCACAAGTTATTTCAATTCCTAAATTTTTGGTATATTATCAAATACTGATGGAAATCATCCTAGCTTTGCTAGAAAATACATTGTTACAAAAGTGTAGTAAAAGTATCGTTCATTTGTAGTAATCGTAATCTTTTAAAATTAGATATCACTCTGTCGATATTTGTGAATTTTTTTTTCTTACGACGTTGTGAATAACGTCATCCTAGGTTGAAATACCGAGTTTACCTATTATACTTAGTTCAACGAGTTTATTTTTAAATTACTTTTACTTAGTTTTACGGATATCTGATTTACCTAGTTCAACTTCTACCGTGTTTTCTTTTTGCCTAGTAAATTTAGTTTTGATTAGTCAATTTACCAGGTAAAATAGATAAATTTACCTAATATTTAACTAGGTACTCGGCAAAATTATATAGGCACCTGATTCAAAAATATTCAAAAACCTATTATGCCCATTCTTGGTTAAAAAAATTCGTTTTCAGGTAGTGTTTTACGTCGGCGAATTAGTAAAATTACGACGATTTAAAGCATTCCTGCTACAGTTTTTACATACCGACGTCTTCGTCATCATCATCTTCGTTTTCATTGTTGTGGCCTTAACGACAAAATTAGTGGTGGGGTAAAGTATAATGTGCGTAGAGATTGTTAGTGGCAACCAATTAAGCAACAGGCACGTGAACCCCACCGCGGAGACAGGGAGTAAACTGATAACGTAAACATATCTCAAGGAATCCAGACCCATGTAAGCAGCTCAAATCCGAATTACTGACTTTCTCAGAATACTCCTATCGCTTTGCTGATTTAGGTTTTGTATAATTTTCTCCTATTGTCAAATAAATGCCTATGTCAGCTAACATACGACAACTTATAAATAAAAAAAACTAGCTGAGAACGTTATATCGTTCACGAAAAAAAATTGTGAAAACATTTTTGTCAAGTACATGTCACTACGGCCCGGTTCTTATGTCGCGTATTTTTGATAAAATAAAGTTCTTGATTTCGGTCGATCATTTGGTTAACGGTTATTTTTTTATTGAAATTCACTCTGCGGCCAGGTCAAGGCCAGGAGCAGCGTCCCGAAGGAACCAACCACTGGCCACTCAATAGCAAAGCGCTAATAAAAAATTTAGTACCAACAACTACACTCTAAACAGAAAACATTCCAAACCCAACTGAATCACTATGGTAAAGTGTTGCGAGTGGTATCTGCCCTGGGCGATACTAAAACCACCTACCACTTCTTTGCGTTCTTTTAGTCGCCTCTCACGAAACGTAAGAAATGCATTAGTACTATTCTAAAGCGCGTGCCCAAGATGTTGAAAATGCGGTTGATGTAGTTTGGACAAATGTTACAAGTATACAGCTTTTACTACATATCAATTAATAATCCGAATACCATGCATCCAAGGAAATCTAATCCGATCTCTTCTAGGCTGCATCCATCGTGGCATTACTGGTGGGACAGTTCTTCTTAGATGACTCGGATGTCTTTGATGAGGTAGAGCTGGCATGACATTGCCGTACCTCGAATTTCTTGAGCTGTTATGAAAAAAAATAGAATCACCAATACTAAATTAAAATTGTGACAAACGCGCCCCCTGGGATTTATACTTGACAAAATAATCAATAAATTTTAGAGCGGAAACACAGTTGAACATTTTTTATTGCCCATTCTTGGAGTAGCTCACCGTGCCCAAGGCCCTGTTCTAGCGGGCACTTATGCTTTTACCCCCTGGGTTGAGTGGTGGGCATGGATTAACGAACTTGGAAAGGGTGGACAAATAAAGGATCAAGATTTGTTTCCTGGAGTTGTGCGATGAACTGTCTATCCTGTGTTCCATTTTCATTTAGGAAATAAATCCGTATTTGATTGGGTCAATTCTAATCGATTCGAAAAAATCCTTTTTCTTATCCCATTGGCTATTTTTTAAAATTCTCATTTTCGTTGTATTTTTAATTTTTAATTGTCAACCATCTGTCCATTATTTTACGTGTCTTTATTCTCTGTTCTGGTCAGTTATATTAGATAAAACAGATACATTTTGAACATTCTATTAAACAATTGGCCAAAAAACTGTTTTAAAATTACTCACAACTAGTTTAAAAGTAAAACACCATGTTTTCAAATTAATCATTAGTTACCGATTAGACTGGAGAATTTGATTGGGAGATTCGAATCGATCCGTAACACAAAATATTTGAATCAATCATGAACCGCTCATAGAAACAAAAACTTGCTAAATGAAGTAGAATTTTAATTTTCAACGACAAAATGCAATCGTATTGTATTATGTCGTTAAAATACGAAACTTATTGTTTGCTTTTGATTAAATTGGTAATTTTTCATCGTCAATATTAGTAATTCCTAACAACAATTCGTAAGTAATTATATCTGTTCAGTTCTGTTTTGGACGTTTCCCGCTGGCTGGTTTCTTCTAGGCGCTATCTCCGGTCGTGCTCAAAGTAAAATTCAATGAAAGAATTTTTTGACAAAACAACGATACAACGATATTCGCACACAAATGACACTTACGGAAATCGAAAATTTCGCATAAATCGCTTGTGGTGATCGCTCATCATTCTGTGGAATCTATTCATCTGCTCAAAATAAAAACAAATAGAATAATAACTTTTATTGCAATTGATTTATCTAGCAAACGTGTAATCAGTTTATTCGGACCTGATAAAATGAACTGATTTCTAATACAGTTTAAATGGAACACCGTGAGCAATGAATAAAAATATATAAAAAAAAAAAATAAAGCAAGTGCTCACAGTGATTTATTTCAAGTTTACTCTGAGCAAGCCGGAAGCAGTACCCGAAAAAAAAACAAGTAACGGCCGTTTTATAGCAAAGAGTATATGAAAGATGTAGTACCAGCAACTGCACTCTAAGCTGCAAACATCCCAAACGGAATTGAACCGTCATTGTAGAGTGCAGTAATCGGAGTCTTCGCTGGGCGATAGTAAAATCATCTACACTTCTTTGCTTCCTTTCAGTCGCCTTTTACGACACGTAAGAAATACTTTAAGACTATTCGAAAGCCTACACCTATAACAGAAAATTGTAGGCAGTTTTAACCAAAAAATCCAATTATAAAGTTATAAGTTTACACTAAAAATGTTATTTTTTGAAAAATATTAATAAATAAGGTTCATAATGGTCAATAAAATGGAAACATAGAAGTTAAGAATAGAAACAGTTATTCAGTCAACAATTCTGATCTTCGGCGGCGGAAGCTTGATCTCCTCAGGCACACATACATATGCTCATCACCCAATGGACAAATTTAGAAGGTGCGTAACCCCCTAAAAGTATCGCAAAAACTAAGATAAATCGTGAAAAACGCTTCAAAATTGTTGTGCATTTCCTGCGTGGGTGGTCTTTCTTATTAGGCATTTTTAAGGAGAATATTTCTATCACCGTTTGAATCTTTCTAATAAAATCTATTATTTTTTGCAATATTACTCGCCTCATATTTTCATTGGAACAACACTATCAAATTTCCTTTTTGTCGACGATCTGATAGACCCCTCCAATGTAGACGCTATCGCTAAATATGACGTTTTAATGCAAAAAGTTAAGTATATTGTAATATTCACTTAGATCGATCCGAGACATTTTTCTAAAACATATTCCACCAATCATGAGTCACAGATGGATCGCGCCGACGAGGCGTGATCCTACTGTGGCTCATGCTCGGATAGATGAAGTTTCTGATGCAGATACAATTTTAGAAAGGGACGCAGTGAAAAAGCCGGGGTTCATACATAAAAGGTAAATAAGTAGTTCAACGAACCATAGAAATATGCTTAAACGCTCCCTATAGTCTACTTACGGTATTGCTTGAATGATACGCTGGTGGTAGGGGGGCGTGGTTTCGACGACGATGATTATATCTCGTTGTTGGAAGACTAAAAATGGATATATTTCATTTAATTGGTAAATCATAATAAGGTAGATGAAAAAGATGCAACGATGTGTAGGACTGAGCGATTCAATTCGACTATTCGAAACACAATTTATTCGAATCAATCGTAAACCGCTCATAGAAACCTGGAAAATGGAATGAAATTTCCATAATTCAATGATAAAAAGACAACCAAAATATTTTGAAATATGTATGTATTCATACTTATTACGATTAAATTTGTTACGATGGCTGTCCTAGAGGAATTTGCTTTAGAAATTAACTATGAAACATTTAAATAATATAGAGCATTTGTGCTATAGTACGGATCATATATAAACTTGAACATCTTAAACGTAAACTTGGACATCACCCTGAACAAAGCCACTTACCAACGGCCACTAATAAAAGGACATTGTTTGAGGAAAAGACCTTTTGAGAACTTTGTTTATTTGTTGGAAATATATGATCTTTCCTATTGGACATAATTAAGGTATTGCACGCTGCTCTATCGGTCTAAACTAAACAGTACAGTAAACAGTATTGCTAACCTGCCATATATATGGTAGCTTCTCTTGCGTCGCGAGTGTTCACCCTTTAGATTCCTTAAACGATTATCTTGAATACGGGCAGGATGAAAGGAGTCTGGTATTCCCGCATTTGGATGTGATACACTCTGTCTTCGGAATATTCCAATAAATGGATCATCCTTGTAGCCTCCGCTTTAAAAATGAGTTAGTGACAAAATCACCGAACTGTATTTCCAAAACAAATTGACAATGAATATATATGATTTGGTTAGGCAGGTACTTCTTTGACTCAGGCACCTAATTCTTTTTGTTCAAGTACTTAAGTAAAAATTAGATAATATTAAATCAACTATTTGAAACTTTTAACAGAAAACGAAATAGAAGTTAAACTTGATAAAACAGAATTGCAAACACTACACTCAAGTATCGCGCTTGGGTTTGGCAATGCATCAGTGGCACATATTTAATTAAAACATGGATAGACAGACTCTTTGCAGAGAAATATTCCTATGTTTTGGATGCCCCACAAAAAATTTTGTATAGGACTACACTACGTAATCGAATAGGATTTAGTTTTTGGAAATTTTTACAGAACTTCTTAAAGTCCATAAACTTTCATTTTTATAGAGAATGTACAGAATGAAAACGTTCTAATTGATATTAAGAGTTACAACTTTTTTATAGCCACTGGTTTGAGGTCAAATTTCAAAGTCAACAAATTTCAAAGTCACTGGTTTGAGGTCAACCGTTCAAAGAGATCCATAACATAGATGCAGAAATAATGTCAAAATTAATGTTAGTTCTAATTAGTTCAGCCTAACCCTGGCTAGAAACAAAATAAAAATATACATTTGGGGTGAAGAGAAAATAAGTTTCATCAATATATGGAAGTCTCGATCATCTTTGATCGCTTGGAATAGTTTGGCAGCTGACTGTGGATCGCGTAAGATGCTCTGGATATAACAAGAAAAAGATTATATTATAAAACGGTAATTAATTATAATCTGGAAAGGAAAACAGTAGCTAGACAAGGAAAGTTTTTATGTATCTACACTGTAATAAAGTACAGTAAATTTACTGGTCATTTGCAGTGATTGCATATTCAAAAAGTTGAAAAAAGGCCGTGTTGATAAGATTTACGCCAAAAAGCCAATGTTGAATTTTTTTCAATACCGTCAAGTAAATTTACTGTCAATACCCAGTGATTTTGTTGCATTTTTGTTACAGTGTATGGATGTATGCAATGTGTATGGTGGACATGAATGAACGAGTAGTTCTGGTTGGACTCAAACCCGAGATCTTTAACCTGGCGATGACAACATGATAACCTCCTGGTAACCACTTCTGTTAACCGTAACAAAGTAATTTAAAATTATTTCGGTAGTTTTTAACGACAAAACAAATATTAATATGTATTATTTACTTACGTGTCGTAGTCATGCATCATGCATCTTATGTTCAACGAAGTATGTATTACAAAATACCCCAATTTGTAACTAAATTGGTTGAAAAGTTTACATTGTAACAAAACTTCAGTAAAATTACGAATATTTTGACAGTGTAATTTTACACGGTGATATTCAAATATGAAATATTGATATTGAAAAGACCTACTATCGACTTCTTTGGCCAAATATGGGACCTTGATGGAACGCACCGCTAAGGGGCATCCATCAACAGGCCATACCTGGCATGCATCTCATTAACAAATCGTTTTTGAATTTTGCAAATATGCAATTACTGAAAGTGAACAGTAAATTTGCAGCACATTCGTTACAGTGTAGTCGGATCACTTGTCTGACTATCCACTTTTCATCAATAAACTTCATTGATAACTGAAACATATGCTATAAACACAGTCACTACAAATGCCCGTGACCAGCAAATGCCCCCAAAACGTTGATGGACAGGTCATGGCAAATATTTTTCAAAAAACCCAGCAAAAAACAAATATTTGCAGAATTCCAATCTTGCTGCTATGCAAAAGACGAAATGGCTTACGCTATATTTCTTATAGGTTTCTTTCAATCGTTTGAGAAGATGCTGACTTGCAATCGACATTTCTTCTCTCAAATTTCCCTTGAGGACTGTATATTCTCCGTCCTGATTTGATAATTTGAGTGAATATTAAAAAATATATATTACTTTATAAAAGATTAGCAGAAAGATATTATTTTTTGCTCCGAATTTCGCTGAAATGGAAGTTTTAAAAATATATCGATATAAATTCTGGTATACCATTTGCCTCAATCTCATCTGTTTCATCCAAATTACACCGATTAGAATTACTTTCAATTGAACGGTAATTTCGTTGCGCTTTTATTGCAGTATAACAAAATGTGATTGAATCACAATTCATAGACAGTTTCGAGAAGTGATATTTCGATAGGACAAATTTGGTTCGCAAATTGTATGCAGCTGTAACATCGAACAGATACACAGACACTACGAAGATCCTTGCCTAACGACAAGCCATATCGCGTAATTCGAAGGACTCCGAAAAACCGCTCAAACTTTGGAAATAAACAATTACTGCAAATGAACGATTGAATGGTGAGTAAGGCAAACAATTTGGACATAGGTGTTTGTTTTTTAAACATAATGTATCAAAAATCCGGAAGATCAGCGCTTTGCAAAAGTAGTGAAAGTAAAGCGTGTAGAAAATTGTTGTTAAACAATTAAACAATTGAACAATTAAACAATTTTTGTTATTAATCGTTTTGTCCAATTATTAAATGGGAATTCAAAAAAAAGTAATCCAAATTACACGCACACTTGTTCACGTGACTGCATGTATACTGTAACAAAAATGCAACAAAATCGTTGGTCTTTGAAAGTAATTTTGCCTAGCGGTATCAAACAAAATCAAAATTTTGCTTTTTGGCAAAAATATGGGGTATTGATGGAACGCATCGCAAAGGTGCGGTCCATCAACAACTCATAATTAGCATAAATCTCATCACCATAGGGTTTTTCCATTTTGGAAATATGCGATTACTGCAAATAACTAGTGAATTTACTGTACTTTTGCTACAATGTACCTTAAAATTAAAAAAAATATGGAAAAATCTTAGTAAGTAAAAATATTTGTCACTTTCAAGGGTATTGAATAGCAAATTTTTCGCTAGTATCGTATTATCTTTTGATCATATTTTTTTTCTTATTTTCAATCTAAATATTTACGTAATTGCCTAAGAAATTTAGTTCAAATCCACAACTACAAGAAATTATATTAAAATGATTATCTAAAAACTGTATTTTGAATGAATATTTGCCGGAATATTGAATTTAATATGGGTTTATTTTGCAAAGTATGAGACATAGATGAACCGTGCCATAGATTTCTTCAAGCAAAATGCATTTTGTTTGCTCTAGTAAGGATAATTTTCCGACAGAAATTAAGATTATGTGTTATTGAACAACAACAAAAAAATTGTTTCGACTTACCGCGCGAGAATAACTTGGTTGTTCGTGCCTAAAAATATATAACGCAATAATTATCTAATCAGAAAAATTTCGTGAAACATCTTTTGTTATGCTTGAGTCACTGATGGATCGCGTCGATCAGATGCGGCCCACCTGTGGCGCATGCTTGACAAAATATTTTTTTCATTGAGTAATTAACGACTAAAAGGGAGCAAAGAGGTGGTAGATGTTTTTTCATCACCCAGGGCAGATACCACTCACAGCGCTTTTTTTGTCATAGCCGCTTCTCAGAGTGGACCACCCTGTCCAAGGCCCTGTAACAGCGGCCACTTGTAGACGGAGAGGGTTACAATTACTGGAAAGATATTATCTTTCCCTGTTCGGCTAAGGTATTGCACCCTGGGTTGAGTGGTGGGCATGGATGAGCGAGCCGGACTCGCCGGGGCTCGAAGCCGAGATATTCAACCTGCGACGCCAACATGTTTAACCACTAGGCCATCGCGCCCACGAACTTTACCACGGCGGTTCACTTACATTTGGGATTTCGTTTTTTTTCGTTTTTCGTTTAGAGTACAGTTACTAGTACAAGTGCTATCAAGTGGTCGTTAGTTAGTTCCTTCTAGGCACAGCTTCCGGCTTTGCCCATATTGAATTTCAAAAAAAAAAAAATAAAAATAAAATAATGTATGTGGAAACATTCTACATGGGCTATTATATACGAAGCATCCTCAAAGGTGAGCAATGAATTTTACCTATGTAACTTCTATTAAGCAAACATCAATTAAGTAACATTGAACTCTCCAAGGCTCTTTTCTGTTGCAGATAGATAAAAGTACTATAGAACGCACCGTCCAGTTGCAGCCCACAATGGTCAAATATTTTTTATATTAAAAACACTGCACCTTCCATTATATAATCCAACGCTTCTTTTATGACGAGGATATTTTGTATCCATGAATCGTCGTCTTTTAGGAAGTCTCTTGGGAACAGTAATAGATGGGTCAAAACTACGAGATTTTGATTCTAAAAAGGGTTCAGCGTTTTCCTATTCTATGAGCAGGTACTTCAACAGGTCTTCTATCTTCTTCTTCCTCTTGCTCGTCGTCTCTGAATTAATTTAACATTATATTTACAATACAATTTTATACATTGATAAAATTGGTAGCAGAAACTGGAAAGAACTGGGTTACCTAACACTAATAATATTTTATATAATTATAATATGCAAAGAGCGGCATCAAATTCAACGCACCTGCATCTTTAATGGAAACATTTCATATAGAGTTGACCTATCGTCGCATCTTTAACATAGGGGTTTAAATAGTGTCCAAAGGATGATAGGTCTGCTTGTACTCTACATACCCTGTGATTTTTGACAAGAATTCAATAAGCCAATTGCCAAAAATCATCATCATCATCATCTCGATCTCTGGGGCGATGACGAAAAAATCTTGGTGACGGAAGTTTCATCCCAGGTAAACGGAACAAATGCTGAAATGATAATAGTAAGAAAATAAAAATTTGTTCTTCCTGAAAAATTGGCCGAGGTGCGGTCCAACAACAACAGTTACCATAAACCTTATCTACAACGTGATTTACATTTAGGAAATATACAATCCTTACGACTGCAAGGTAAGTTCACTGTGCTTCTGTACAGTGTGAATATATATACTTACCATCTATAAAACGCACAAATTTTTTGACAATGCTTTTTGAAATTTTGGAATTTCTATGATTAAACGATAAATATATTGTACTGTTCTCAGGGCAGGGCTGGGCGAAACCGGAGCATTTAGAAATCTTATATGATTTGAATAACCATATGGGATCAAATCGTTAATTTCATCTAAATAATAAATATCCCTTTTTTGTCTGCCCCCTCCCCACACCCACCAATTATTAAAACAGATGAATATACAGGTACGAATTACTAATAAGGATATAAAGAAAGTTCCGAAATAAATCTGATCAAAATTTAAAATAATCGACTGCGTTTAAAATGTGAAATCACTCTTTATTTCGTAAGTTTTTTTTCCTATAATTGATTCAAACCTGATTCGAATAATTTATGTTTCGAATCGATCGAATTGAATTGCCGAGTCCTTGATGGTACATATCTAGACTTGCCATAAAACGTACTTTTTGAAACAAAAATGCACACCATCAAAAAGATGGAAGTGGCATCTTGAAAAAAATAACAAACCACCACTGATATGGAAAAGAAATCTACGAATGAATTATTAAACATTAATTCTCACTCTGTATTTTCCCAAAGCATTGTTCATTGATCTTTGAAATTGTTCTGTGATATTCTCAATTTCTTCAGCTACATCCTCGTGAGTAAATGTTTGAGTTACATTGTTGTTCGTGATGGAAACAGAAAACTGTAATATAAACAGAACATTATTTATTTAATGACACAAGAAATACAACAACATTCACAAAAAATTTTGCATTTTTGTAAAACATATCCGCAGGCTAGATGGCGTTTGGATACTCTTTTGGTATCGTGACATAAAGATAAAACTTCTGTGGATGTGTTGGAACGTTGATATCGTTTGAAATCTGGTAAATTCACTCACTCGAACCCACTCATAAAATTGTTGTATATTAGTCAATTATGAGTAGGGCTGGGCAATTCGATTCGGTGATTCGAATCGATTAGAAGTACAGATTTTTCGAATCAATCATGAATCGATCATAGGAAAAAAAATCGCTAAATTAAGCGGAATTTTTTATTTTAACGACAAAATGCACTCGATTTCGGTCAGATTTGACCAAAATCGATTATATTTTGTCGTTAGAATGAAAATTTTCGCTTCAGAACTTGAATATAACTGAGACTGTTTAACTATTCTGTTTAAGCAAATATTTGTAAATATGAACGGAAAATCCTTGATCATCATAATTGAGATAATAATAGTAATAGTAAAAATAGTATAATTGTTATTTTTATAGAATCACCGACTCGATCCGATTCGAAAAAAATATTCGAATTATATAATCAAATTCTAAATTATTCGTTTTTGCCCAGCCCTAATTATGAGTCAACGTTGAATAGCGCTGATAGGGTATATTTTTTATATAGTGCATGTTGACATGTGAACTTTGGTCATAAATAATTTGAAAATGCATTAACTATAATTTCTCACTACTTGTAAATTTGAAACATTTTGTAACTTTCTTAAGATTTTATGAAACGCCAACCATGTTCGTTTTTTATTTGGAAAGGAAAAACAATATTTTAAATCAAATCTGCATAAATTATTTTGCAGCGACAGATTTTACAATTTTATATTCGACCTTACAAATAAATTCTCAAAACAAAAGAACAAAACAAAACGTCACCTGAATGTCAGTTGTGTTTTTAATTGCGTCATTTATTTGAGAAATCTGATTTTCAAACCACTTTCCAAGAGGCAAAATTTGCAGAGGCTTGAATTTTTCCGGCGGACGGAAACTTGGGAACACTCGTTGAAGTTGTCGATTGAATGAAAGGTACTTCCTGCCACTGGTCCTGCCAACAAGGCAATTGTAAATATTAAAAACAAGTTATTAAATATGGAAATATAATAAAATATGAAAGTAAATTTCTGCAGATGCAAAAAAACAAGGTCAATGAACTCCTTCTCTTGTTTTGCAAACACCAAATTTTCTATTATCGAGGATATATTTCCAAATACTTCCTTGTTATTATATTTCTCATAATTCATATAATCGTTCAATTCCAATCAGAAATTTGAGTTTGTCAAGCGTGGGCCATAGATGACCCGTGTCATACCTTTTCATCTACATAATTCCAAGATTGGCAAAAGAATTTATTTAGAGATTTCAAAATTGAATTGAACATCTGCGTCAAACGGCAGGCAAATCAGTGAAGTTTCGATTGAATAACGAATAACAAATCTTTTCCTATAGTAAGCTTGGTAAGATGAAATTACTAGGTAAAAATTTAACACGTGACGGTGCCTTCCATCAACAATATTGCATAATCAGACGTGAATGCTCATTTTATAGTTTAATTTCATCATTAACAAATAAATTTACTACGCAGAAAAAAAACTTAAAAAAAAAAGTTTTTCTAGTACACTTTCGCTACAGTGTAGTTTACTACAAACTTTTACCCGTTGATTTTTAAGCCTCTGATTCGAAAGGTTTAACACAATTTTGTCGAAATTTATACGTCAAGTTTGTTAAATAAATTTACCCAACTTCCAACCGGGGTCTCTGAAGATGTTGTCAAGCAAGTCATGAAAACATTAGGCCCATAAAAAATTTGTATATATTCAAATCTATCAAACAGGCTTAGTTTTTATCCGAGGTGACTATTGTACCTAGTGACATTTTTACTATTTTGGAAATGCAATGTTGACTTGCAAATTGTAATGACATTGTCGTGAATACCTCCTTTTAATATTTTAAAACGTAAATATTCTACCTGCACCGTGTTCTATATTGTTCTTTGCAGGTTCTCAAAAGTACTGGTCGACATAATTCCCACAAATAACTTGCAGTAATATTGCATTCTACATCTCTAGAATTCATAATATTCTGACGAATCGAATCAATTTCTTCATATGTATCGGCGTCTGGTGGTGGACGTTCCACAAAAACGGCTGGAAAATGATCAAAATTGTCTTATTATTTTTTCTAATTCCTTTGGAAACTGTGTTTTATCAAGTACCTCAACTGAAGGATTGTGCCCCGACGGCGCAATATATCAGTAGTGCTTACTTGCCAAAACATGATTTAAAAAAGAAAAAATTGACTGAAGACAATTCACGACAAAAGTTTAAATGTGTTTTTTTTTAATAGCAAGTTTAAAAATAGACGGCAAAAATTTCGTAAGAGGACACGAAAAGGAAACTTAAAATTTGTATTTACTATTAGTAATTTGTACCGGCTCCAGAGGCAGATAACACTCACTGCGTTTTAGTATAGCAGGACTGCCAACATCGAGATGTTTTCTATACTTCGAGTACAGTTGCTGGTACTTTATCTGGAAGTGGTCGTTAGTATGCTTCTTTCATAGGGAATTACTCGGCGTCTTACATTGAGTAAATTATAATTTCAAAATAAATTGTTATAGATATAGTTATAGTTGTTCAAAAATTATCAAGATCGACTGGTTGCGTAAAAAGACCAGAAAAAGAAGATACTCATGACCTACAACGCAATTATTTTGATTCGATCTGAAGAAAATTTTTTCAGCTTTTATGATTTTAAAAATCCACCACAAAACATCGTCAAGAAACTGAAAGTACGAGGAATCATGTGCCACTGAATACTATAGTGATACTTCCATTTGCCGTTAAACTTACTGGGTCTTTCTTCATCTTGTAGAGTTCTCAGTTCCTGTGCTATGTTTTCTTCTGCTATTCTGGTTATTTCTGAAATATATAACATTGGTTTTAGAAAATCTACGAGTAGATTATTGAACTTAAAATGTGTAACAATTCAAGGTAATTTAGATAATGAGTATTGGGGATATTTTTCATTTGAAAATCAGCACTATGCTAGCGATGCCGCATGCTAAATCCATCACGTGGCTTTTTATCGTGTACTAGTGTACACACAAGATAGTCTCGCTTTTATCCAGTCGTAAAGAATATTCAAAATACCAACCTGCTATATCTCCCTTTGATAGCATTCGCGATACTGGAAACGATTTTGATATATCGCACTTCACAAGACTTACTAGGCACAATGTGCCAAGAAGTTTGAAAAAAATCATTCTAGTATGTATGATGTCTGAAAACATAATCATTGATTTCGTGAGCATGTTGAGAGTAGGGCTGGGCAGAACCAAATTATTTGGAATTCGAATAATTTTTTCGAATCGGATCGGATCGTTGATTTTATAAAAATAACAAATATCTCATATTTACTATCACTATTATAGTCGTCATTGTGATGATTAGGAAATATACAATTAAAAATATTGGCATGAACTGAACTAAAAGGGATGTATTTCCATTTTAACGACAAAATGAATTCAAATTTGACCAAAATCGATTGCATTTTGAGATTAAAAATGGAAAAATGCACCTAATTTAGCATACCTTTGCTTATACGACCGATTCACAATTAATTCGAATAATCTGTACTTTGAATCGATTCGAATTACTGAATCGAATTGCCCAGCCCTAATTGAAAGTTGTATAATATTATTATACAGCTTTTGATACATTTGGGATTTCAATCCACTAGATTCGATCTTCAGAATTGCCCTAATCGTTTATGTAACGTGTCCTTAGAAGCAGATAGTTTTATCATCTTACAGGACAGGTGTCACTCTCTGTAATTCACCGTTGTGGTTCAATTCGGTTTTTGATGATCCTGTTTGGCGCTTAGAGTGCAGTTATTTCTTCTCGATTCGGAGGTTATCCTATTTATTCCCTAGTCGTTGATTGCCCAGCAAACTAACTTAATGAGAATGTTTACATTGTTGACTAACCCATTTTAAGGAACTTTCTTATTAGATATCTCGATTTACTTTTTCGAAATTAAATAATTAAATAACGAATGCATTACTAACAAATATTTGCATCATAGCCACTGTTTTGAAATAATAATCTGCACTGAAAATGCAAAGAGTAAATTCGCTTGAATCCATCCTTGTATCCTAGCTAGCCACTGTTAAATTACATATCGTCTCCTTTATATAAAAACCTTCAAAATTCTTCAACTTTTTTTTGCTTGAAATTCAATAAAGCGCTAATACAGGAAATGCGTGCAAGCTCAAATCTGAATGAAAAGAGATTAAACGCAAAACATCGCGTGATGTTTTTCATTGCCGGGTAGCGGTTTGATATTATTGAAATTGAATTATCACTGTGAAAAAAGAAAGGGTCAGTAAATGTACCGTTTACTGGCAGTAATTGTAGATTTCCAATACTTTGATATGTCTGGCAATTAATACTTGTGCCAAGCATGGGCTGTTGATGGACCGCACCTTGACGGTACGTTCCATCAACAGACCATGATTGGCCAAAAGGTCGGTTTTATAATTATTTTCCAATATACTCTATTACATTTACTTTCTAACAACGGTAATCCCACTGCATTTTTGCTACGGTGATGTCATGCGTATATGGTATTCTGTGAATTCCAACCAAGCCTGATTATATATTCGCCACAGATGAACCGCGCGTGCGTAGCTCATGCTTGAAAAATAAAAACTGCTCCATTTACATATGAAGTCGAAACCCGATGGGTAATTCGTACCAATCCATTCCAAGTTACATCTGTCAAAACAAGAATTGAAAATTTTCATTTTCGTTCAACTTGAATATGTGAGAATCTTTATTTAGAAACGAATCCGTGCAATCGGATTAATGTTAATTTATAACAATGATACAAACAACCAGTTTTGTCATTGATGGGTCAGCGCTGGTAGGTGGCGTCGAGGCCTGGATGCTTTTTGTTAAGCATGTAAAAGACTCTTGTCAAAATTCGACAGAACTCATTCAGGCATATTTTTTAAATTTAATGATTCATTAATTTACTCTCGATAAGGCCTCAAGGTTTTTACTGAAATGATTTGAAAACAATACTTTTTATAACACCCACCTAGGAAACTGAACTGGTACATCGAGATTCTGTGATCGTCATTTCTTTATATTATTATTGCGCAGTATTCTTGATTTTTCCCTTCTGCAAATTGTAGAGAAGAAATGCTATTCTTTTCCTTTTAACAAAGTTCAATAAAATTTACGTTATTTGACAGTATTTTCTTCTGGTAAGCAATACCATAACATTTTCCGATCTATCATAAGCTGTTTGGTGGTATACGCCATTCGTGGCGTGGTTTATCCACATGCCACACTTGAAAAATATCATCTTTAGATTTCATTTATTTTTTGAAATATACAATCAGTCTTGTAGTAGCTGTCTGCTATTAAGTGCCAGTTAGTTGATTTGTCATTAAGGCACTGCTCCCGACTTTACTCAGCGTAAATTTCAATGAAAAAGTCATTTATTTCAGAATCACCAAACAAAACCATTTTCCAATGAATAAAATCTTTGAGATCTAATTTTGAGTACATACCTTGTAAATAAATTCCCAGGAACAAAGTTTACTTCAATGTATGATCAAAAATAATGACGAAAGAGCGATTGCGATTTAATGTTCAAAGGTCAAACAATAGTTAAGGAGAACTGACCTCAATTATTTCCTCTGTTCGTTTGAAGTGATTGTAATCATTCAAATTTATAAAAAAAAAAGTGTACTTGCAACATTTAAAACAGATACATCATCATATAGATACCAGCCACTGCATATTATTTAAGCGGTTTAGTTTTTTGCGAGTAGAGCAATAGGATTTGTCAGCGCAAAAAATCCGTGTTTGTATTTCCTTGCTATCGCTCAATACTGAGGAATTGACGATGGCGCCAACAACATATTTTGCCATCACCGATGTTCCGAAATTATTATTAAATTTTAAAAATGCATCAAAGTCTGGTAAGGCACACACTAGTAAGCATAGATTACAATATTTTTTTAAAATTATGATCCCCTACTTTGCCTTGTATTTTTTCTCAAAACAAGTTGATTTTTCAACTACCTACGTTTAATTGATTTTACATACGAGAGAATGTCACGCATTTTGCAAAGGCAAAATCAATTGTCAAAAACATATGTTTACGGAAAAATGTAACGTTTATGTTTATCTATACAAATTATAGATAATAATTTCTTGTTGAGCTGTTTTAATAGTGCCTTTTTCACCCTTTGTTCCTATACTTCCATTGAAATCAGAAATTCCTTTCAAGCCAATGCTCTCTTGTGGTCCCAGTTTGAACTCTGACTCTGACGGGGCCACGATTCCCCTTTTCCCCATTCGTTCCAGCTGGACCTTTTGAACCAGTGTCACCTTCCACGTCTTTTAAGCCGATGAATGTGTCTAAAATATTATCATCCAAAACGAAAATTGAAAAACGATATATGCTTTATTTATTAGTGCGGAAGTCAGAATGTGATTGCTTCCGGCCTTGCTCAGAGTAAATTTCATAAAAAAAAGTTAATCTTGACGAATATATTTGGATCCAACCATTATTACTTGAACGTTAATACTGTGTTTTCATTTGGTAATGAAATCAGGAAATTCAAATACCAGTTTATTAATGAACGAAATTGGACATCTGCTATGTATGTGTGAACTTTAAACTATTACAACGTGTTTTCTTCGTGTCTTCAGTAGTGATGAGAATTTCGATTCGGTGAATCGAATCGATTCGGAGCACAATTTATTTGAATCAATCTTGAATCGTTTACAGAAACAAAAACTTGCTAAATATACTAGAATTTTCCTTTGTAACGATAAAATGCAATCGAATCTGGTACACTCTAGTGGAGCGCTTCAGTTCACATCGAATTTTTTCGCTTCGCTTGGATTGCAATTTCTGATTTTATGTTTCACTTAGTTTTGTGTCGTACTAGTAGGTAGGGCTGGGCGAAACCGAATCATTAAGACGTCGAATTTGATTCGAATAATTTTTCGAATCGGATCGATTCTCTAATTCCATAGGAGTAACAGATATTCCATTATTACTATTACGATTATTGTCACCATTTTGATAATTGAGAAATTTATATTTGCGAATTACAAATAGCAACGTATAAACAGACTCAAAAGTATTGTAATTTCATTAACGCTCCATCTCCAAATTCAAAAATTCAAAAATTTTCATTTTTGAACGACAAAATATAATCGATTTCGGTCAAATTTGACCAAAATGGATTGCATTTGGTCGGTAAAAAACAAAAAAAATTACAAAATTCACTTCATTTAGCAAGTTTTTGTTCCCGTGATAGTTTAACGATTGATTCGAATAATCTGTCCCTCGAATGCATTCGAATCACCGAATCGAATCGCCCATTCCAACTAACATTTTTGCCGATACCAATACAGTTTGAGATCTTTTCCTGCATAATTTTACAGAAATAATAGCACAAACTACGCTCGAATTAAGTTGGAATTCGTATTTCTGCTTACTATATACGTATTCAATTCTAGCACAGTGACGTTGAAAGTCTACTTATTTTTTTCAAATAAGCAAGCAGTTTTATGGCAACAATTTGCCCAACTTTAGCATCACATCAAATCATCAAATCGAAATCACCATCAAAATGATTACTTCAAATTTCGTGCATTACATAAATTATCGGCCATTTTCATGACGATATTCATCCTCCTGAAATGGCCGTTTTGACTCAATATCGATACATCGGCTCATCCCATAGTAGTAGACATTGGTTATAGTTATTTTTTAGGTGCGCATACTTACCTCGCCTACAGCGAATTATTAAAATACGAATCAGAAGATCGAGTCTCGAAACGTAATGAATGAAACATATTTATCCCAAGCTGAAACATTTGTTACAACTTAGCAATGAAATACTTTTAACCTGCTTGATACTAAGACTTAGTAAATAGCCTACGGTGGAAGACAAACGCGATCAATAATAAAGCAACTAAACTTACGTGTTCAATGGGAGGCCAAGCTTGCCTTCAGGTTGTAAAACCATTCCCTTTGTTATAAACACAATAAACAGGAGCAAAACATTCCCGTGCTTGTAGGGCTGGAATAAACCATATATAATTGTAGAGTGCAGAGGTAATCGACAAAGTGGATCGCGAACGGTTGTAACATTTATTAACAGGCATCATTTATTTTTTAAGTATGACTTGGTGCAAACCAACGAGTGGATCCGCTGGTCTCTTTTATTCATAAACTAGAAACGTTTTAACGGTTCGGGGTTTAATTTAGTGCGAGGGAGAAACCTCGTGGTGAGAGAAAGGGATAACCCCTCCTCTTCGCGCAATTCCCTTCTTCGCATGGGGTAGATACTGCTAACTCCTAAGACCTTTCTAAGATGCTGCTGGAATACTTCTTTTCGTGCTTAACTGAGCTCGATGATTGCCCGTTAAGTGTCTTTTAGTTGTTTTTCTTTTGGCTCTGATCCGACCTTGCTCGAAGCAAATTTCGATAAAAAAAAAATTCAAGAATATTCTGCTGAGTGGAGAATTTTTAAACCATCCAGATGGACAAGGCTTCAGTTATTGGTATTGGAGTAATAAGTGTAAGAAATTGGTGATCGGAGACCATCTCCAGTACAAAGCTGTAATCAATTCTAATTCGTAATTCTCGCTCAATCTCTCTCTTGCTGGTTGAGTCTCTCACCTATTAAATATTACTAATGTGTCCACCGTTTCTGCTCAACATCGAATAATGCATGGTACTTCTCTAGCAAATGATTTCAAAGAGAAATTTCATTTCGTCCGCACCTCGTCGGCGCGATCAATCCGAGACCCATACTTGCAAAAATCTATTTGGGGTATACTACACCTGGTATTAGTATTTGTTAAACATATTTTTATGACTCATTGATATCTTACAATGAATTAACTATACCTTCTTGTTTTCTTAAAATCCTGGATCCGTGTGGGACGGAATTTACACGGATGCACGAATGAGATAATATCAAGCATATATACTAAAATAACATGTTCTCATTCCACAGAAATATAAGTTTATTGCAAGCTTCCGTTGTAACATAATACGAATCTTATCTGAAGAAATTATACTATGTTCCAACGAAAGGTTAAAATGAACCTATATTTCTGTGAAATAAAAACATAATATTTTTGAGTATTTTTGTAACTTTAATATTTTTTCAATAATATTTCCTATTTTCACTTTTTCTGACGCACCTAACACGTCATCGGAAACTGACTGAATAGTATTACGTGTGCTCTTCATAATGTTTACAAAGTCCATCCTTTGTCGACATTTCTGTGAACTGAAATTAACTGAAACTGGTAAATGAATTATGTAATTCGTTGGAATTTGATAGAACTTTATAATTTCAGGCGAGGAATTACAATGTGGAGAGGTACAAAAACTCCAGCACAACTCCCCTTAAGCTGTATTCGAGCATTTGCTTATTCTCTAGGTAAATCACAAACTACCCTACAGCAACCCAGCTATGGAAATATCACGAACTCCTTAACTGCTACTTGTGTGTGTGTGTGTGCATATACTAACATCTTTACCATTAAAAGTCTTTGCTCATTGTTTTACGCACGTACAAAAACTCACTAAATGTTGGACAGTGTTGTTGCTGATGCGTATTGAAATTCTAACACTAGGTTAGTCGTCTTGGCCAATAGCATATTTAGGGGCAGATGCCATGTTTATCAAAAATCACAGAATGCCCTCTTAAGTGCTTTAGGAAATAGGAAAAGAAAAGTGAGTAATATAAAATAGAAGCGTGTGCGCAGTAATAATATATAGACTGTGAGTACAATAAACAGTACAGAGTACAGTAAATTTACTGTACATTTGCATGGATTGCACATCACAAGTTAAAAGGCTACTTGATTACTACTACTACTGCTAATCTACTTGATAAGATATATGCCATATATACCTCTAGGTGAGTTCCATCAACAGTCCATAATTAGCCAAGAACGCAGATTTTATATTTCCATTTAAATATTACCAAAAGAAGTTACTGCCAATGATCAGTGATTTTACTGCATTATTTTCGATTCTCCCATGTGGAGTTGAATATTTAATAAAAACTTAAATAAAAATTTTGGCGCGTCTAATTTCCAACCAACATATTTTCTACCTAAAAGATAAATCATAGCAGTGATTGCGCAATTTCCAAAGGAATTCCCCTAATTTTGGTACAAATTTTATCCTGAGGCCAAAGTTTAAATTTAACAATCCAGTATGTGCTCATGAATAAAGAATTTTTGGAAATAACCCCAAGTTCAATTTCTGTCAACTTCATTTTATTAACAAATCTTGCTTGTTTATGGCGCGATTTTATGTCAGTACGGCGCTAATAATGAACTCATATTCAGATAGCAAAATTATTTGAAATTCACCCGATAACAACTTTCTCCTATAGATCTAAAAAACGGATGCAATATCGTTCTAAATAAAACCTAAATTAGGTAAAAACCTAATCCTTTCTAAGATAATGTTATTTTTCTAAGATTTTTCAATCCTGAGATTTTTAACGTTAAAGTTGCTTTAAACATAGCATTCAAATTAATATTGTAACCCGTAATATATATTAGCGAAATGAAATATCAACCACCGATATGGCATAAAGCTGACATGTATTGAAAACCAGTAATTGAACATCGAACATTGGTAAATAAATAATTTTAGAAAGTAAACCCTTTTGATGGACTTTTCCAAAAGATATATTGAAGATATATTAGCGTGTGCGCATTAATAATATATAGACTGTGAGTACAATAAACACCTCAGAGTAAAGTAAATTTCCTGGTCATTTGCAGTGATTGCACATCACAAGTTAAAAGACATCTACTTGATAAGATATATGCCATATATACCTCTAGGTGAGTTCCATCAACAGTCTATAATTAGCCAAGAACGCAGATTTTATATTCCTATTTAATTATTACCAAATGAAATTACTTTCAATGATCAGTGATTTTACTGCATTTTTGCCGGTTCTGCTGTGTGAAGTTGAATATTTAAAACAAACTCAAATAAAAACCTTGACGCGTCTAATTTCCAACCAACGTGTAGCATATTTTCTACCTAAAAGATAAATCATAGCCTAATTGCGCAATTGCAAAAAAATCCCTTAATTTCAGTACAAATTTTATCCTGAGGCCAAAGTTGAAAGAATTTGACAATTAAATATGCGCTCATGAATAAAGAATTTTCGGAAATAACCCCAAGTCTAATTACTGTCAACTTCATTTTATTAACAAATCTTGCATGTTTATGGCGCAATTTTATGTCCGTACAGGCGCTAATAATGAACAACGAATTCAGATAGCAAAATTGTTTGAAAATCACCCGATAACAACTATCTCCAATAGATCTACAAAAATTATGCAATGTCTTTCTAACCGATTTTGGTGAAAACCTAATCCTTTCCATGATAATAATATTTTACAAAGGTTTTCAATCCTGAGATTTTTAACGTTAAAGTTGCTTTAAACATAGCATTCAAATTAATATTGTAACCCGTAATATATATTAGCGAAATGAAATATCAACCACCGATATGGCAAAAAGCTGACATGTATTGAAAACCAGTAATTGAACATCGAAGGTAAAATTCCAAGCCATATTATGATGTTAAATAAATAATTTTAGAAAGTAAACCCTTTTGATGGACTTTTTCAAAAGATATATTGAAAAGATATTACTACTCATTTTTCTCCTTTGTGTTTTAAACAATTCTGAGTTGATATGACATTAAATATACGGGTATAATTTCTTTGACACGTATCTGCTATTTTATAAAAAACGCTGTCATATTACTGTATAAAGCATGTTTTTTTCAAGTTTGAGTCACTAATGGAACGCGCTGCCGAAGCGCGGTTCATTTGTGGCTCATGCTTGATAAAATAAGATTGCTAATTTGGGCACGTCTTCAAAGGTAACTTAAGTTCAGTGATATTGACAGCGTGGCATATATGAAATTTACTAGAACAAGGGCTATAAAAAAACCGTATAAGTTAAATGAAAGATAACCATAGGTACAAAATTTTTTGGTCTGCAATGTAATGTGGGACTTTTCCTGACAAGTTGCCGAGGGCAATCGGAAACCAAATACTTTGGTCAAAAACCGGTGTTAAATTCCGAAATATTTTAGTTGTCGTCGCGAGCAATATAGGTTAGGTTGCAAATATCGGTTATACGCTAGTAAAGGATTACCACGAATTCGCCTTTTGAAGAATGTGTCGTAGACAGAATGAGCTGTCAAAGCACAATCGTGCTATTGCCTATGCCTAATAATATAGCATTTTTGATTACCTAGCTTTTTGGTGTATAGTAAGATAATGTGACGTGTTAATACATTCGCATAAAAGTTAAGTATTTTGATTCAGTACTTTAATTGCATTTTGTTTCATTCGGGGAGTATAATCGATTCGAAGCACAAATTATCAGGATCAGTTTTGAATTGGCAAAGGAACAAAATCCTGTAAAATATTTAATTGTGTATACAGATTTAATGACATAATAGAATCGATTTTTCCAGTTTTGGATAAGTTTATCTGTGTACTTAGATTTGAGTTCGAACAGCATGTTTGCGTGAGTATTTGTGGTTTCATAGTTACAGGTTTCTGGATTATGACAATGGTGATAAATTGCAATATTTAAAACAAGACGTTTGCTGTTTATGTTGCATTAGTTCAATATAATTCGAATAAATATCCAAATAAGATTCAAATTTCGAATGATTCAGTCAAGTCCGAGTGGTAGACATAGTTGTTTGAGGAGTAGCGTTTATTTGCTTATATCCAATCTGAAGTTTGAACTAAACGTATTTTATCGAGAATGAGTCATTGATAGATCGCGCCGTCAAGGCGTGGGCCAGCTGTGGCTCGTGCTTATCAAATAAAATTGCCGATAGCAACACTGTAACAAAAATGCAGTAAATTTACCGTGCATTTGCACTAATTGTATTATCCCAAAATTAAAACGATTTTACTGCATAAATTACAATTATTTTACGAGATTGTTCACAGCATTTGGTTTTTATATTCCTTTAGCCATTTGCAGTAATTGTATTACCCCAAAATTTAAGCGATTTTACTCGCCTTTTTACAGTGTATAAGCATAAATTATAATTATTTGGTTTATAGTTATAGCTGTAGGCATATCGCAAAACTTAGATGAACTTCAACCTATTCTCGTGTAAGAACTGACAGTATCCGAGCTTTCGCTGACAATTTCACAAGCACAGAGATCGCCACATAATCAAGGTTCTTTTACAGCGGTTTTCGTCAAGTATAGGTCAATGATGAATTTCGCTTTGTAATTCATATGTAGCAAAACAGATTTATTATCATGTCGAGGCCATATAAAGGCTGTAGTTTTTTTACCACTCGTTTCCCACATAAAATGTTTAATTTCCTTGGCAGCTCATTATGAAGAAAATTCCCAACATTCAGGGCCAGGCTCTTGTTCAACATATTCAGTAATATTTTCTTGAAATCTAGTTCAAAATTTGATTGCTTTTTGTTGATTAGATCATGGAATTCAAGTTTGCCTGTTGATGGACCGCTCCATGACCGCAACTGCTTATTCTCACCTTATTAACTTGTCGAAAAAAAGATAATCTTGATCAAAAACGATTTTCTAAGTCTAATGAAAAAGAGGAGTTGAATATTTGTTATACCTATAACTATAACAAAAGTACAGTAAATTAACTGTTCATTTGCAGTAATTGTATATTTCAAAGTTCAAAACCGCCCAGTTGATGAGATTAGTGCCAATATGAATTGGGATTGTTTATGAAACGCACCTCTGCGCAGGGTGCGTTCCGTGAACGGCTTATAATTGGTCAAAAAGTTGATTTTATAGTTTTATTTTGATATCACCAAGTAAAATTACTGTCGAAGGGCTGTGATTTTACTACATTTTGTTACAGTGTATGCAAATAAAAAACCTTTCCTGTTTTATTAAATGTCTTTGGTTGGATGATGAATTTATTACAATATTTTTACTCAACAGATCAATTTCAGCTAATAGGTGTAGGTCGTCGGGCAACAAGATGGGCTATTTGTTTACAACTATTTTTGTAACATTGCTCTATGCTTTGCTGCATTCATCGGCAGGTAAATAGCGTTGCTAAATGATATAATAACTATTAAATTTTTGCTTTTTTCCCATGTAACTCGATGTGTCTATGGAATCAATTGAATGAGAGTACGTCGAACGATTGACTAAAAACTAGCATAAAGCCAAATTCAGATAAATATAAATTTATATATATATATATATATTCCTACTTTTAAAAAAACTTTTTCTTATCTATTTCTTCCATGGCAGAATTGTCAGATGTTCTTATTATAAGGCTTTTGAGAATATTAATTTCAACACTTTATACGTTTCATAAAGCACCATCCAACTGTGTGGAAAAGCTACAAGATATCCCTGAAGAAAGTCCAGCTTACCATGTCTTGAAGTTAATATGTAAAGCTTTGGAGAACATACAGATTTCTGCTTCAAGCCAAAATGATACTGGTATGTTGAAAGATTTTCCTAGAGCTTTATCAATTATACTTTCGACAGACAGACACATAAGTAATAAAACACTAGAAGCAAATCCTCAGTTTATATTTTCGCAGAAATTTGATTCCGCGCACAACTTAACGAAAAAACTAATAATTCATTGAAGCGAACTACAAGAGCATAATTTGTCATTTGGCATCAACAAAATTTTCCTTTTTGATTAAAAAAAAAAAAAAACCTTCAAGTTGCACGATTGCATTTGAGAAGGGAAAATAATTATTCTTTCGAAGTGCGTACAATAAACTTGTTTTTATAAATTTGTTTCAAAAAAAATCTGTACAGAAGTATAAATTTTATCTTAAGATCGCAATTAGAGCTGGGCAAAACCGAATCATTTGAAATTCGAATCTGATTCGCATCATTTTCTCAAATCAGATCGAATCGCTGAATCTATTTTCTATTACTATTATTATATTCATTTTGATAATGAGATAATTTACAGTCCAAATAGCAAATATTAACATAAACAGACTCAAGAGCGATATATTTTCTATTACACTCCAGTCCAGAGGCTAAAATTTCTATTTTAACGGCAAAATACAATCGATTTTGGTCAAATTTGATCGAAATCGATTGCATTTTGCCGTTAGAAATGAAAAACCCCCTTTCTTTAGCAAGCATTTGCCCCTCTCACCAATTTACGATTGATACGAATAATCTGTACTTCGAATTGATTCGAATTACCAAATCGAATTGTCCAGTCCTAATCGCAATACACGTTTGTGTATGTAGTTTTTTTTATGTTTGTTTTATTTTAACCATGCGTTATACGTTAGCGCATTATACATTTTCAAACGCAAGGGAACGGTATTCCATGTAGGCTAAGAGAGAGTACTCGTTTCGTTGCGTACGTATGCGCTTTGTAGGCATGTGACTGCAATTAATCCAAAAATATGCAGGCGTATGTTTCCGTTTTCTTTGTAACCTTGAATTAATTGTAAACAATCAATTAATTTTTTTCTGTCGAAATTCACTCAAAGCATGGCTGCACGAGATGTATCATATATTAAAGTCTCCTGGAATCACTGTGCAGAAAGCTACATAGATGCAGTAAAAAAGTAGATTAAGCAATTCCTAGAAAATATTTATTGACACAAGTTTAGAAGCCATTTAAGTCGACACAATCAGGAAATCAGTGTGAACGTAATGAGTTCCACAGTTTAGAAGTTCGAGGAAAAAAACTTCTTGTATGAAACTGTTCGTGATGCTGTGGAACTTCCATAGTGCATGGATGTAAAATGGCAGCCAAACGTGACTGACGGTTGGAGATTTTTTGGAGGAACTGGAACAGAAAGCTCTTTCGAACAAAGTCTGGAAAAAAAAAACGAAACGATGCAACGTTGCGACAATCTCTGCAGATCCGGAGTAAATTTAGAACCAATCATATCGATCACACGTCGTTGAATCCGTTCAAGCATGTTAGCAACAGTAACTGCAGAACAGTTAGATATTGGACAACAATATTCGATGGATCGAATAAAAATAATTAATGTATCGATAATATAACTTAATGTGTGCCAATGTTTAGACTATACATCTTTACGTGTATTGTGACAATTAGAAAACCGGTTGGTCGTATTAGAAGTAGTATTTTTATTACTAAACATATTTCTCATAGAATACTCATATTCGTTCATTTGAGACCCAGAAAAACGATACCAGTCATCAGTCAGATCCAAACTTTATCTTGGTTATCTAAACTACATAAATGCATTTTATCTTGCAGAAAAAGATGAACGTACATTTCTGGCAGTAGTATTCCGAAACTACAACTATGTGCTGAACGAAACAGAGGCTGGATCGGGTAATTTTAATTCTACCCGTTTGGATGAACTACCTGGTGGAATAGTTGTGGACTACGACCCGGTTGAGGGTTACATGTATTGCTCCAAGGAAGGGATATACAAAGCCAAACTTGACGGATCGAGTGAGTTGTATTTTCCAAGCTCTATATCAGAAAAATTTTGCCTATGCATGTTTCGTAAAGTGTAACTCACAATTGGATCGCGTCGACGAGACGCGGTCCATCTGTGTCTTATGCTCGACAAAAAAAAGTTTGTGATCGATTGGGGCTACCGGGCAAAATTTATTTACAGAATTTTTAATTTAATTGAAGAATCTCTGTAATAAAATATTATTTTGCAAGTATTTCTAATGAAATTCACTCTAAGCAAGACCGGGAGCAGTTCCAAAAATTGGGACCATCAAACGGTCATTACATGTCAAAGATCTCTAGCACCAGCTAATGCGCTCTATAAGTGATGTAGTAAGTATGTACAAAAAACGGTATTAGACGTGGGCGGTGATGAAGCATCTACCAGTTTTTTTCCTCTAGTCTCATCGTATGACAGGCAAAAAATACTTATGGATATTTCCGTGGAATGTATATACGGCACTAAAACACTATTACATAAAGTAATAATTAATTGTTATAAAATATCTTATTTTGTCAAGAACGGGCCACAGATGACCGCGCCTCAAGTGCGCGTATCATCCGTGGCCTATGCTTGATATTCCAAGACTTCGATATTGTCCGATGCCAAAGCTCAATTTTTATTTAATCTACCTTCATAAGATTTTCAACAAGTGATGAATTCGGATAAAACTATAGAGGGAATAGCAATAGATTGGGTGGCGAGAAATATGTACTGGACAGACGAAGACAACACTATACAAGTATCTCGTTTAGATGGAAGTCATCAAAAGACATTGCTTAATGGCAGCGTCTTGGATAATCCAAGGTAGGGTAGCATAATTTGGTACGGTTTAGTTATTTAATTAAAATGGTAAATTAATCGAACCCGTTGAAAATCTGACATGATAGGAATGTTTCAAGGCAGCCGCATTTAAAACATTAGCTCCATTTTTTCACATCAATTGAAAACCAAATAAAATAAATACAGAATAAAAGTTAATGAATTAAACTTAAGAAGATCAATCTTATACGGTCATTACAATTTGCAATCATAACCTTCTAAATTATTTTAAACTTGCCCATGCCCATGCGTTTGGAGCCGATATAGTTCGCCATATGGTATTCGGACCTCTCGGGTTTCCTCTCACGTAGGATAAAAATGAAAACATATCCTGTAAAACAAAATATTGATCCTGCATCATCATTTCAGAGCTATTGCTGTGGACCCATCTAGAGGAAAAATATACTGGACTGAATGGGGAGATAATCCTAGGATTGCATCTGCGTGGATGGATGGAAGCAATGTAAAAACTATAATTGATACAGACATTGTATGGCCAAATGGTAAGTAAACTCACAAAGCAGCCAGATCTCCTATTCATATTTACGAGAATCTATGTGTTTCCTGTCAGCTTCGTGTAGAATGCATACATGAGTCTGCTTATAAATTTTCAGATTCTACGTGTCAAAAAAAAACTAGTCAAAATCGAAACATTCAAAATTTAAATATCAGTAGAATATTTCTTTGTTTTGGATGGGATCAAACGGGCACTAGAATTGCAGTGTTCGAGATCGTGCCAAAGTCTTATTTATGCCAATATTGCAAATACAGCAATATTGCTAAATCGCCATCTTCACCCTTCACTAAATATATATACGTTTTTAGGAATGACCTCTATTATTCTCCTCCCCCCCCTCTCCAAACCAACCAACACCCACCAACTTACTCTGTAGCAATACCAAATCAGCAAAATTTTGTCATAACTTGTTTTGTCAAATGTGATTCACAGACGGATCGCGCCGCCACAATGTGTGACTCAAATGTCGCTGGGGCAGGTCAGGTTATTTCGGTGATTCGAATAGATCCGGAGCACGAACTTTTCAAATTAAACGTGAATAAGAATTAGAACAAAAACTTACTAAATGAAGTAGAATTTCTATTTATAACGACACCATAAAATAAAATTAAATCGACCAGAATCGCGTGTATTATGTCGTTAAAATATGAAGCTTTATGCTTCTAGAGATGCAGTGTGAATTGAAAATGTATTGCCTCTAATGCTAATATTAGTAATTTGTAAATGACATTTTTTTGATTTTCATAATGGAGACGATTTGTAATGGTAAAAATAGGATATTAATTATTCAAAGAGAATTAATTGATTTGATCCTATTCGAGGTTCGCCTCAACGACAGCATTTTTTTTTCAGAACGAGTCTATTGAAAAGACATACTAATATTTCATGTCGGAGCAATAAAACCAAACAATTTTGGCAGCATAGCTTATTGTACTATAAAATTCAATATGGAATAAATCATTTTCGAATTTTTTTAACTAAAGTTCCTTAATCTTTCTAAAAATTCCTTGTTGATTTGAATATTTCACTATCGAATAAACAAATCGTAAATCTTACTCCCATATCTGAAATAAAATATCAAAATTAAAGATCATACATTGATTTGATCATTATTGCAAAGGTATGGCATTGGATATCGAACGAAATAGACTTTATTGGGGAGATGCGTCTAAAGACAAAATGTCTGCGGTAAATACTGATGGTACAGATGCTGTAGACCTCGATAAAGTCGGAGAAGTTCCACACATATTCGGCATGGGGTAAAAAAATCAATGTTTTTACTTTTCACAAGAAAAGAAAGTCAAATGTAAAAGTTGAATTCCCGTTAAAATCTAAAATTTTCAGACAGAGCTTTATGACCAGTATGCTTGAATTTCCATAAGATTTAGAATTACACTACATTTATTTTCTAAATGTCGTATTGGTCGAGTAAAAGTTGCAGTTATTTTGTTTACCTTTTTGAGGCCATTAGTTGGTTCTCTTTAGGTCGAAAAATAGTTAAGCCACTCAAATTGCCCTCAAAAGCTAAGAATGTCAAAAATGTGAACTTGAAGCCAATCACATGAACCGGTCAAATCTTTTGTTTGCAAGGATGTAAGCAAAAAGCTTCCTTGAACAAAGGTCATGTAGCTATCACTCATCATCAAAGAAAACGCTGTCTCCATGTGACAAGCTTTGGAGTTAGGGAGAAAGTTTGCGACCAATCATACTGACCAAGCGCTTGAATACTCAGCCCTCGGGCCTCAACCCAAATATGGAGGCAATGGGATTTTACTAATTAAAAATGATTTCTGGGAAAAATATATTCCTATCTATGATTTACATTGCAGCTACACGGATGATTATATATATTGGACAGACTGGCGCACCGACAATATAGAACGATATCACGTTAATGGGACATCAAAAAGGGAGGTGATCGAGGCTTAAAAGCAACCAAATTGTATCCACCACCTGGTGTCACAAATCTCTGCTCTAGAAAGAATGGAGGATGTTCACACTTGTGTTTCTTCACACCAGCAGTGAGTTAACACTATATACTGAATAGAGAGAATTTTTTTATTAATTTTTCCGTGGAGGACCGGAGGGATGATCAAAATCAAAAATTTGAGTTTGTCAAGCTTGAGCCACAGATGGATCGCGTCTCATCGACACTATTCATCAGCGACCCATACTTCACAAAAGATAATTGGTTTTCTGATTTATGAGTGCATGCCACTGAGGCGTGTTTTATCAGTCTTTCATACTGGTAATCTCAACCTATTTTTCGTTAACTATAATGTGAAACGAATTTACTACAAAACCAGGTGAAGTATTACAAGGTAGCATGATTTCGCTTTTTTACCTACGTAGTTCCTTGATTAAAAACAGAAAAACTTATAGTTTTCATTATATCACCATCACCGTATACTGAAAAGAAATTAGGTATACTAGGTGACCTATCTAAATACTCAAGAAAGAAATATTTCTGAAGGTTAGAAATTTGCACTTCCAGAAGAAAGTGGATGGCTAAAAATTTGCTAGTGTCTTTCTATTTTATACAAAGAACATTTTAAAAAAATAAGTTTGTTTTTTATTCATAAAAGGGTAGACAATGTGGCTGTGAAGAGGATTGGGAACTCACTGAAGATGGAAGTTGCATGGAAAGTTAAACGATTTGTGTGTAATACATGCTGTAACAAAATGCTATAAAATCGTTGCTTTTGACAGTAGTTTTACTCAGTGATATTGAAATAAAATCATATTATTTCATTAAAATAAATTTTTGAGATAATATTTGACCGTATTTTTCAGAATGCTCCAGAGGAAAATTTTCGCGCGCATATCGTCGACGAGTCGAATCTTTTAAACTCGGAGATCTTCCTCCACATGTCGATCATTACAGGGGGCAGAAAAGTCTTATGAGTTTCTCAGTTGGTCACAATCTGACTGAATGTGGCATAGAAAATCTGTATTTCAAAAAAAAAGTTAGAAGCCTTGAATCATTGAAAATGTCTCCAGCTTTTTCTGCACGTTAGCTACATAGAGCCACGAACAGTTGGGTCGTTGCTTCTCCAAATAGTTGACATTCTGACGCAAACAATGTACGTACGTGAAAATTCAAAAACAGCCTTGTTCTCCGGTAATTAGCTTAAGACAGTCTTGTAATCTTTTGTACTGATTTTAGCAAATGTATCATAGGGAATCAGACAATATGTATTTCGCTCAAAGCGTTAACAGGTAATAATATGACTTTATGTACCCTTGAAAGCAGTGCCTGTGGGACTAAAATAGTGGGGGGGGAGGCACCAAAATGAGAATGACCCTTCTCACGAAAAGTATTTTGAGATAAAAAAAAGGCGAAAAATTAAAACCCATTACCCCGAAAGGCGCTCTCCGTCTTAATAAAATTAAAGAAATATGAAAGATTGTAGTCGTGAATGGAACTATATAGCCGATTCAAAGCAAGAAAAGTATTATAATGAGTAAAAAACAAAATTTTACCGCTACTAGTTTTTAGTGCTTTAAAATTTTTACTTTTTCTGCCGAACAAATAAATTCGTACAGAAATCGGGCGGAAGACGGAAGTTTTTTGTGTGAAACAGTGTTTTGTGGGTTAAAAATGAAAAATTGCAGTTTTAGTGATGTTCAATGTTTTCAGCAATAAAATTCGATCAATAACCATAATTTTATAAATAATATTAATGAAACATTAATAAAAACGGCATTGATAAAATTCTGTGAAATTGACTGTTGCCGAGAAAAAATTAGCAAAGGTTATCAAACCCACGGCACCATGTTCATAAGAAAGAATCAGAGAGCATGAAATAGAAAATTGCACAGAATAAATCCTTAGAAACACAGAACCAAATAAATTATTACCAGACTGATGGTTCAATTTCATCACTACACTTCAGGAAATACGATTTAGAATAATATCTATATGCCAAGGCCTAAAAACCACCATTCAGCATTTATGTGCAATACCAGACTGGCAGAATGTCGGGTATTCTGTCAACCAAATACACCAATAAAAACTTTGCAAATGGGCAAAATCTCAGAAGATATTTTTTGTGAGGAGGTAAAACGTCTTATTGAGCAACCAGTCTATAGAAAAAAGGTTCGAAATCATCGACAACCTAAGAAATAGCAGTGTCCACGATTTCGACGCCCTTCTTTCATATGAAGAAAACGAAACGACAATATTGAATAACCGAAAACTGTGAGTCCGTCAACTTGTGCCACACCAAACAGGCAATAATAAAACACACGTGTTATTTTTGCAGAGCTCAATAACAAATATCGACATGGATCACAGATGGTTTAGTTAAACTTGTACACAGTCAATGTGCTATATACCGGTCAGCAAGCATGTATTATAAGTCTCCTGTTATTCCTGCACCAGCCTAGTTAATGTACACTTCGTGAAAATAATCTCGAACCGACCGTTTAAAGCCGGTGTATGTTTTTTCTTTGATATACATTGTAAGTTCATTCCAGAATTCCACACCAACAAATGTAATTGATCGCTGTGTTAGAGCTGTAGAAAATCTTGGAACATGATAAGCCCTACTTTTTGCAGAGCCGGTATTGTATGAATGAAAAGCATTTTGCTTGACAAATAATTTTTTAAAAGCAATTAGAAGTTGATCATGGTGGTTCTGGTGCATTATTTTCAATATTTCAAATTTAGAATGTCATCCATTACAAGAGAGTGATACTCTGGTGATAACCAGGTACGCAGACGCATGTTTGAACGTGCTCTAATTGCTCTATTTTGAAGTATTTAAATTCTAGATTCAAATTATATTGAGATGAGCTGTGGGGATTGAATCCCATGCCAACAATACCTTGGCAACAGATGTTTGAGCGTAAAGTGTATTCGAACTGCTTTAGATAATTTAACAGAAATGTTGTCTAAATGAATGTCCCAGGATACACGCCTAATTATCTGGATACCAAGATATTTATAAGATGAGACTATTTCAAATTGCTTTATATTGACTGATATTCAATGTTAATTTATTAGCATGCATCCAGCCCGAAACTGTTCAACTCGGTATTGGCTCTATTTTGTAAAATTTGAACTGGACTATCACTGTCAAGCAGAGCTGTGTCATTAGCAAAAAATTTGGAAAAAAAATCAGCACTATCAGAAAAATCATTCAATGACTAATAAAAAAGTGGCTAAATTTCATCCCTGAGGAACACCTGAAGATAATGGTTGATAATATGATTTTGTGAATTGAATTTGTACAAATTGTCAGCAATCAGTAAGATAACTTTGTAGTAGCCGGTTAGCGGTGCCCGAATACCTTAATTACTCAACTTTTGGATCAGTGTGGAATGATCCACAGTGTCACAAGCCTTTTTTAAAAAACACAAAAAAAACAGGGCGAGCATGTTCTTTATTTTCAATTTTATTCTGGATATATGATATTAAATCTAAAATAGCATGCCCTTGAGTGTTTTTGATGAAAGCCAAATTGGTGTTTATTCATAATTTGATGTTTTTAATAAAGGAATTCAATCTTTCACAGATTAACGTCTCAAGATCTTTGCCAACCATGGCAGAATTGAAATCGGTCCACAATCAGACATAATCTTATTGTCACCAGATTCTGGAATAGGAATGACCCTAGCTATTTTGAGAGCACATGGGTAGACACCAATGTTAAGTGATGAGTTAAATGGCTTTGTCAGGCATGGTGTTATGATATCAGCGGGAGACTTAAGGGAAAATGGTGAGATGTTATCTGCATCAACAACCTTATTATTTTATGGCCAATCACATTTCTCCATTATCTGAAGGACACATGAATATTGTCTCGTTGACTCTCCCATAAATACACTGATCGGCATGAGGTATTTTAAGAGATAAATCAGGGTCAATTTACGAGAAGTCATTAAATTCTCTCGCTGTTCCCTCTTCAGTCACTACTTCTCCATTATTAGGTTCCAGTCTATGAACAGTACTTAATGATTTTTTGTTTAAAGAAGATAATTTTTTTTTACGGTTTCCAATTTGCTGTGACATCACCTGGGTTATTCAATATTTCATCATAAAAATAGTCTATAAGTTTTCTGCTACAAGTATTACGGTAAGATCGGTAAGACGGTAAGTACATTTTTATGTTGAATACTGGTCGATCATTGTGGACAGGTCTACACTCATAATTGCATCTCGAATATAGACATAGTGTATTATGAATCTCAAAATATAGCAGAAAAATAGTACACACAAGGCAAAATATTGGACGATTCTGGAGAGCAGTCAATACCTAAAATAAAGTTTAAAACACAATCAAATAAATGATGTACGACTACTTACCAAATAACAGCAAATATAAATCAAAAACGCAAGTGTCATAAAATGGCGAACTTGGGCTCATACAATAAATATTATTAACACAAATGCATGTGCATATTGGTAGTTGGCTACACGTACTAAAGAACCACATTCAATACCTGAAAAAACTAGGAAATAGACAAATATATTGAACCAAAATGCATAATACACGATGAAAATTGTACGTTGTTCTTCTGTGATAACTTGCAAGTGGTATAGATAAGCACACAAATTAAAAACACGAATGACACTAATTTGTCCGTCACGTTCGGGCTTATTTTGTTGTTTGTGAAGAAATGTAAACAAATAAATGTTTGGTGTATCCTGAGAGTGCTCGAAAAATAATTGAACGTTTAGGTGATCGCAGACAAATGTCGTAGTATTCAGTCGGGGGTGCTCTTTCCGTATTTGTTAACAATCAGTAATAACACAAGTGGTATATTATCAAAATCATTATCGTTGGTGTAGATGCAACGACTGGTCGGTTACGCAAGTATTTCCTGAAATCTTCTTTTAGTTACATAAGTAATCCAATATGTCTGATAGCTATCTTTTCAACTCATTGATTTGCAAAAGTATTAAATTTAAGGCTTTTTACTGATCATCAAAACTTCATTGTATAATCCATAATTTCATCTAATATGCTCTCGACAGAAAGGTCGGAATAAACTGTGTGTCTTCCACGGTACCCCATCGGACAGGACGTTTACTCTCATAGACTGCCGACTTCACGCTGAGAAGACAACTTTCTCCGTCTTCAACGGAATCCACGACCGACCTGCAGCATGTTGGATGCATGTACTTGGGAAGTTCTACGGTATAATAGGTGCATCATTCAGCTTTTGCTGTTGCTTCTCATTAAATTTTGACACGTTGGTTGTCAGTATTTCCGTATCAAAATGTCTAGATGCTGGTGTACCAGAGAACTGGTAGGCTACAGCGTGGTTTACTTTACATGTTCTGAAACACTTTCGGTATATAACCTGATTACAGCAAATAATGATTTTGACTTTCAAAACCCAGTCCATCTAGCACTACGATAAAGATTAAAGGCTATACACACTCAATGAGATATAATCGAAGGGAACTATGGGCTGAACATGCAGTTCTCCTTATCATTAATACTGTTTTGATTCTTGTGGATATGGAAAGATTCTAGAATTAATCTGTTCAGTGTTACTGTAGTGCACTTCAAAATCAGTCTTTTTTCTTGGAAGTTAAATAAGTGGGGTGAAAGGTCGTTGATAATAAATATGTGGGGGATGCCCGATTAGCCCAATCGCTAAAGCGTTGGCAATTTTCTTCGAGCTACGCATCACTGACTTTCTGTGTGCGAATCCTCCACCAACATACATAGAAAAAAATGAGAATATATTTTAAGCCAAAAACCTTCACTTTTGATTTGGAACTGGTACCGGTACCCGCACGAGAGGTCGTGGTTCGCCATATGGTTAAGCGGTATTCTCAGCTTTCTTCTCCTTCCGCAGGATTAAATGAAGTCCTATCCCATCCTAGGGAAAAAAACTTATCCTGCACTGACCCCCGGTGGAGATATTTTTGGCGGGAGTTTATACGCTTTGTTCGTCGAAATTTTTTGGTTTTCTGATTTTTCTTGCAGATGTTGATTGATAACTCATCGATAATAATAATAAATTTGTATATATTGTATGTGTATTTTTTCTGACAAACTTCCTGACAAAGTGGAAAATGTAATTAAACAAATAAGAAAAAGAATAATTTTGTAAATTTTTCTTTTTATTGAATGCTTTAAATGATTGTATGTAACGTTAACGTAAATAACATGATCATCGACAAATTGGAATCAAATGATGGAAAAATGGGATTAAAAACTGAATAATGGAAAAACAAACTTGGAATACTGAACAAAAATCGTCACTATTTTTTTATTATTATCTTGTACTTTGTATTTATCATGCCTTAATTAGGCCTATGGGTGTTCAAAAAAAAATAATAATAATAACGTTAAATTTGTTTTTAATATTGGTGTAACGTTACTTTTAAATTTTATTGTGTTTGTTATTGGGCTTGTGCAGTGTGGTTGAATCAATCAATCTGAATTTGGCATCATAAAAAGGTGTTGATTGAGTTGTGAACGGCAAAGGCAGTACAGACTGCAGAGTATGATCAATATATTTGCAGCAGTAGTGAAAAGATTAAAGACAACCAAAGGCATGGTAGGTAAGTCATCTCATCAATCTAGGCTGACACAGTATATATTAGACCTATTTAAAGTGCCTGCTGGTTAACTTAATCGTAAACCGTAAAGGTTGGCAGGTTGGGGATAAATAAACACCACGCTTACAACATTCATGAACTTTATACCCCTATCCAAACGATGTCCTGAATCTTATTTTTATCGCAATGACATTAATTCACCAATGTTGAACTAATATTGTTGGCCCATATGCAAAAAAAAATAAGATTTGGCCATAGCTTTCAATCAGTAATATCCATGTCAATAAAATATGCCATATTCGAAAAATATTGCATTCAAAAATCAGATTATCTTGGAATAAATACTATCCACTCTCTGCTCTTTAAAACATTTCAAATCTATGCGAAATGGTTTTTAACATTAATCTACAGCGTCCAAAATTATCCAACTCCTTAAAATATGCCGAATTTGGCCTGTGATCAGTGATGGCATGTACCATGCACAATATGGCATTGGTCTCACCTATTTCCCATTGCCGCCCGACTACAAAACATCTCGAAATTGGTCCACGAGGCATTAATTCACCTCAGTAATTGCAGATTGTCATAATTATTAAATTGTTGTGATTCTTAAACTCCAACAGTACTGAGTAGTCTGTAGTAAATCTGTTATGTCCACCAATATTGCAAAAACTGAAAAATAGCGTCTGGAATTATTATTATCAAACCATTGTATTGTATTGTAAATGTTTTAATCCATGTTACGATAGCTATATCCCAAAACGAAGCATTATAATAATTCATATCAGTAACAAAAAATAAGTTGAATCAGTATTGTGATTTGAATGTCTTGGACACTAAATCAAGTAATGCATCTAAGAATTTGCCACTCCTACGTTGTATTTAATTTGGCTCAAGAAATTGGGTCTCATGAAGTTTAGTACCATATATCCGATTATCATAAAAATTTCCCATGTTGCAAGCGACTCATCCTAAACCAGGAGACAATGCCAGATGCTTGCAGCATTGGCCCCTCCAGTTAGGATGGGAATATTCTGCCAGTTTTTTTTAATGACATTCGGGAATATCTGTTACTAAACTTCACTAGACCCAAGAAATTTTGCACAAATGCCAATGCAGATTATCTATCATGAAAGGCGTCCTCATCCTTTTAGCAATGTTTTTTTGGCATTTATCCACTTGCATTTCTATTCACTCCTTGTTTTTTTTTTTTTCCCTTGCGTTATTATTAATTTAGATCAAAAAATTTGGCACAAAAACCATTGCAGATTGTCTATCATGAAAGGCGTTCTCATCCTTTTAACAATGTTTTTTTGGCATTTATTCACTTACATTTTATTTTACTTCTATTTTGTTTTAATTTCTTTTCCGTTCTTTCAAAATTTTATCCTATTTTAGAAATTAAATTGTGTTATTGCCAGCTATTTTGCGTTTTTTTATTCGTTTACATTTTTTATTAACAGTTATTCAATTTACAAATCTTACAAAATTTTGTTTTTGTCACACATGAGCCTCAAATGAACAATTCCTTATCGGCGTGATCCGTTTTAAAAAACGACTTTAAATGTTCATTTTCTGACTGGGTATGACTGTAATGGAACTGTGACATCTTGAGATTGAATGTTTGCTATTGTGGACTATAATTTCAATAAAAAGGAAATATCAATTATTGTTAGTAACTTCGTTTTTCGGAAAATCATGATAAATTCCAGTAAAATTTAGCAGGATTTTGTGCATGATGATCTCAAGCAGTTACTTCTTGAATCTGAAACTATGAGAGATACTTTTATAATGTCTATTTATTATTGAAGGTCTACTATGTTTTGAAATTTATGCTCTCTTAATAGTACTAGAGTATGACTGATATCTGCTCTTGGCCGATGTATCGGCTTTTCAGCATATTTATAATGGTCAAATGACATCACATGTTCGCTTTCGTCACCACTTTTTACTCTTTATCATTTTATCAATTCTCTAAAAATATACGCAATATTAGTTTTCGCTCTTGCATATAAATTTTGTCATTCAACTTGCAGTTATTATCACACAAATGTGAGAGAGTGTCCATGCTTTTCAGAACTCTGATCACTTACATAAATGATCACATTTGAATCAGAACTCGGATGACTTACATAAATGATCTCATTTAAACCAATGCTACAGTCAAACGTGTTTGGTTATTGTTTGACTTTTATTTGACAAAATTAGGCCAAGGAACTAATATTCATAATAATATGTTTTTGATTAACTGATTTTTTTGTAATTGGTATACTGTTTCGTTATTAAATGATTTTTAGGATATCATCAAACTTTTTGTGTGTGTGTTTTATCAATCATTCCTATATCCTTGCGATATTATTTCACTTCACTGGTAGATCTTCGAACGGTCACCTTTTATAGTCTTTTTTGCATTATAAAAAATACATATCAATGGAAGTCGAGATATTGACTCAGGGTGGCCGATATATCAGTCAGGCTATATGTAATACCGGTACCTCAACTGCATGCAGGTCTAATTTCTATTTCCTAATCTGTCAATGGTTTGGTGTGTATAGTTTTAGAAATATTAGTTTTGATTGTAATAATATTATTACTTTATGGAGGTCGTACACCAACCACTCAAAGAGGTTGATATAAACACAGGTTGTATTGGTATGCCAGCCACCAAAAAATTGAAGACATCTGAAGAAATTGCCACATTAGAGTTTGCAAAATTAACAGAAGAAGCGACGGCACCAACAAGAGGGTCTGAACTGGCGGCAGGATTTGATTTGTATAGGTTTGCAACATTCTCTGTAATTCTTACTGTGAGTGTATGAAGCTGACTCCCTCTTAATTTGGAAAATTTAATTTATTATTGGAATTATATCGTGCCTTCTTAATGAGAAGAATTTAGGATATGATTGGGATTTTTTTTTTGATTACGGTATTGATTCATTTTGCAGTGAAATCATGATGTATGTCAAATCTGTGGTTGTAAATTAGACATAAATCATGTTGCATGCTCCAAATGGACAGAATACAGTAGGCCCAATTGATGAAGCAGTGAGAATACGCTTCGATCTTTGATTGTCAAGACACAAGTTCGAATCTCGTGGGGAAGAATATTATATGCGGGAGGTCTGCCATCATGGTGGTTTATGAAAGCACTGCTTACAACTTCCTTCACCAACCAAGTCCACACATAGTAAAAATCAGAAATATGATAAGCCATAATATTTCATCCCGATTTAAAAACTGGTATCTCCACGAGAGGCTGTGGTTCGCCATATGATTAAGATGTGTTCCCGGCTTTCCTCTCCCGCAGGATAAAATGCAATTCTATCCTATCATCAAATTCATTTTTCAGAAAAGTTGAATCATATTGTGAATTTTGAATGCTGCTTCACCTCCTTTGTTGTCAGAATTTTAGAACCCACAGAGCACATCCAGCTTTTTTGCTGAAATACAAAATGTTATTTGCAAACTTTATTTTATTTCAGTGCATATAATTACACAATACCTCCACGAGGAAAAGTACTTGCCAAAACAGATATTCAGATTAAACTACCTCATGGATGTTATGGTCGAGTAGCACCTAGATCAGGTCTTGCTCATAAGCATTTTATTGATGTGGGCGCCGGTGTGATTGACCAAGACTACAGGGGAAACGTTGGTGTTATATTGTTCAATTTTGCCGAAGAAGAATTTGTAGGTATGGTACCTATAATTTATGTATAAATATAATTTGTCATGATTCTCTGGTAACATCAACTAGAGCCTGATCGGTATTGCGGTGAACCAATGTATATTGGTCGTATTTTTCTCTTTTACAATAACAAGCTAAGAAGGGGTCAAGTTTTAAAAATTTAAGTCACATAATTTTAATGTCAATGAGATTGTAAAATTCGAAATGAGTTCTGTAATGTTTTTATCATAACAACAAATGTGTCAGTTTCAATAGATGGCTTTTACTGTCTTGCGGAATGTTAGTTACTCAGACACCAGAAGAGAATGACACCAATGGGAATTCATCAGAGAAAAAGTTAGCAATGCGCAAGATTTCTTGGATATATTTCTCGGTAGAAGATTAAAATGACTTTTTTGGATGTATGGAAGCGACTAAACTGTACAAAAAGTTTTAAAGCATCAATACTGCTATGAAATAGCAGTGCTGATGATTTTGAGGCTTTTTGGTCCATCCAATCCATCCAAAGAGAGTGACGTGGAAATTTCGGGCATCCAAAGAAAAACAAGATTCTGCCCTTCTGTATCATGGGTGAAATATTAGAAGAGTTATTAGGTTTGAATAATTTCTGAAATTCGGTCAAATTTATCAAATTGTCTGTTCGAAATGGGAGAAAGTCAAAATTCCTGCTTCTCAAGCATATTTGACCGATTTTGTAGAAAAATCATGTTTTATTTAATAATTTGATTTTTCTGCAAATGAATTTTAACGAAACTCAAGAGCATGTACGTAGTCATAAAAAATAAAAATTGACCAATTGAGTCCGAAACCCATATCGATATTGGAGTGTCAGACAGAAATAGTAGATGGTTTCACCATTCCCAGGGCAGATACCACTCAGTGCATTATATTATAATGGTTCGGTTCTATTTGGGATGTTTTCCCCTTAAGAGTGCAGTTGCTGGAGTGCATTTGCTATGTTTTTGAAATAGCGTTTTGCAATACGTGTGGCCATTAGTTGGTTGGTTTTTTCTGCCTTCTATCATTACTTGAAGCGAATTTTCAATAAAAAAAATTGTAGCAGAATTGCCCTCATAAATGTTGTCAAATCAATTACATGATAGTTATGGTGAACAGGGATAAATAGGTTTTTCCAGTGTTCATCATCCACAGCTTGTGGTACAGAATTACTTCAATGGCGTACTGGTATTCCTCTATATATATATATATATATAATTTTTTTTTGTTTCTTGTTTACGTTGTAGTGAAGAAGGGCGACCGCATTGCACAGCTGATATGTGAAAGAATATTTATTCCCAAACTTCAAGAACTAGAGGTGAGTGGTATGATTAATATTTTGTAATCGGAAACTATTTATTTCTCAAGCACACTGAGGCACCTTACATGCATTAGTGACCTACGTTTGTCCATGGGGAAAATTTTCTTATTTATTGTTGAGCGGTTGTAGATGGTTTTTATCATCACCCAGGGCAGATAGCACTCTCTGCATTTTTCCATGATGGTTTAGTTAGGTATCTGATGTTTTCTTCTTAAGAGTGCAGTTACTGGTATATTATCTTGTTGTAGCCCTTCACGATTTACTGACTGTTAGTTAGTTCCTTTTAAGTGCTGCTTCCAGCCATAAGAGTAAATTTCAATCCTATCATGAGATTCTGTATTCACTTGTTTATTCTTGTTCAAGCTCAGACCCACCCACCTCAAGAAAATAAATTGTGAAAAAAATATTTGCCATGCATGGGACTGTGCAGTGCAATACATCTCTAAATCATGATGTTACTAGCAAAATTTAATTTCTGATTGGGTATTTTCGGTTCTTGATGTTACTGATTTACATGTGGCTAATGGGGGCTGAAGGGTAGTCCTGAATTTACATTCTAACTCTAGTAGCTTTGAAACCGTTTTTCTCAAAAAGCACAAAAGAAGTTTTTAAAGAAAATTTATCGATGTTCTAGCATGGCCTTTTGGTTTTCAGGGATAAATAAAACATGCTAAATCTCGTTTACTTAAAGCACAAAACTAAACTCAAGTCTGTCAGACAATCAATCAGATTACATGATAATACTCTTGAGATTATTTATTTTGCAAATAGAAATTGTCATAAACGGGGATTAAAGGATTTGTTGACGAAAAATTGACGAGTAAAAATCACATAAGTGTGTTTTTGTATGCGTTTTGGGGAAGATGGTTTGTCAATATATCAGACAATTTTCTGAACATTCTCATTCGCGATTCAGTAAAAAACCTGGCAATTTTCACAATCTGTAGAAGTTCCAATAAATTCACCATTTCTATGATAGGTTACTATAAGATTTTAAAAAATTTCAATTTCAGAAACTGGATGACACTGTTAGAGGAGAAGGAGGTTTTGGTTCGACTGGAAGCTCTTGAGTTGTCACCTTAAGAATGCAGTCTTTTGACAAGTGTGGGTTACATCTGTGGTTAATGCTTGGCAAAATATATTTTAGAGTCGGATGTACATATTGGCTACTTCTGTTGCAGTATGATTGGTTGTTGTCATGAATGGCCAACAACAACAGACACTTCAGCAATTTTCAATTGAACACTCTAAATTCTTGCCCAACGGAAGAATTGATGAATCATATAAGTCTTTACACAACGTTTCTTTGATATTGAAAATCATCACTAGCTATTTTTCACCGATCATATTATATTGCCCTTGCTTTAATACTGCCATTGTTTGTTTGTCTTTTGATATTAAAATACTGGTACCCAATTTTTGTTTTTGTGATAGAAGTGTAGGCAGGGTTGCGCAGATTTTTCATCGAGTCATTTAAGCATAAAACTGCCAGTTGTCATTTTTCGTCGGTGAGTCGGACCTCCTTCCAATGTCGGAGAAATTTCGGCACCGCTTTATCCGACAGCAGATATTTGCTCTACAACTTCAAAAGTTTTTGGTGCATTGCGACGGTACCATATCCGATGCCATAGTGCATTCCACTTAACATCCAAAATTCGAAAGCAGCAGAATATTAAGATTTTTCAAAAAGGCAATAGCACAACAGGCACTAGCAGGACAATCCATGCCACAAATCTTACGATTTCAATAGATTCAGTATCTCTGCAGCTAGCAAACCTTGTCGTTTGTGTCTGATCTTCCTGACGAAGGTACCAACGTCGTCAGGGGTAATTATATGCGAGGGATTCAACCAGTAACTTTTATGATCTTTGATCAAAAAAACTGTCCACATTTGGCATCTTAATAGGGTATATTCCATTTTTACGTGTGGGAGAGGAAATCCTAGAATACGACTGAACTTTAAGGCGAATACGACCTCACGTGCAGATCGAATACGACCTCACGTGCTAGTTCCAATATTCAACAAAATTCTACCAATACATTGAAATTCATTTAAATTGTTCATAAATTCCTCCAAAAAGTCTGAAATGATATAATTAGGGGGTGGAAATATTAGTGTTGATTTTCTCTACTTCCCGTGCTGATATGCACGGTCAGTATTTTATTTGATATTTCTGAATCCCGTTACTATAGTCGTTATGAGTGTTGCTCAAAACGAATGTGTGCTTTTTTGGTTTTAAAGTGATATAGCATCTTAGAACAGTTAGGAATTAATTTTCTTTAAATCATATTCGACTATTCGAATTCATTTTTTAGAGATTCGATTAAAAAAACCTGCATCCCTATAGCCCTACATCAGTAAACCGTGTCTGTCAAGATATGTTCTGGCGGAATTTTTTTGATGGGAACACCCAAATGTTGTGGGGTGACGGGTGAGTGCCGGTCGTCGGGAAAAGAAAATATCGGTACCTAATTTACAGGCAGGATTTACTTTTATTAATAAAGTACTTCTGGGATCTGTGTTATATTTTGCATTATTTGTCGGAGACAATGGATTTCCCACACTGCTTAAAAACCATTTTATTGTATAGTTAATGAGCACAGAGTTCTTATAATATTGAAGTGTGAAATATTTCCTATTTTGATCATTGATTTGTGTGATAGAAGAAGGTAAACTCTAACCCATCATCTCATTACTTCCATCCACAGAGAAATTGTTGAAGCTGTGCTGTTTTTCCTCCAAGCCGTGTTATTGAAGTAGGAATTTCTACTGATATAATTTTCTTTTTCAGCATTAGACATTTATGCTTTGCGTTGCGTATTGGATAACAAAACAATAAGGACAGTTACGATTCGTATCGGTTGTGTTGGGAAACGTAAACAAACGCATTCGTAGCGCTGAATTAGTGCAAAACGCAAGGTTAAAATAAAACAAACCTAGAAAAAGCACAACCTAAAAACCTCAAGTCTTTGCTCTTCATTTGCGTTATCTTTGCACCGCTTGTGATTGAGTACACGACTCGTACTATTTTGGGTACCGTATTTGGCTACATTTTAGAGGCACTGTTGTCGGGTAGTACGTACTGAAACTTTCGGAATTGTTGCACCATAGGTACCAATATACCTGATAAAAATCTCATTGTTTGCGTCGCAGATCGTTCAAGGTCGGAGGAACTTCTGTGTTGAACTGCTTTTGGACGCTATCGCCATAAGAAACAATGGGCTCACATGTCGACGAAGTTTCTTAATTCTAATGGTAATGATACAGCCGCACTATTCCTCTGATAGATAGGAACATGCAATGATATGAAAGCTCTATAGTTATGACAAAGAACTCCCAAGGTATTTAACCGAACTAGAAATGTTCTAAACCTGGTAATATTTGCGGCATTTTCTCGAGGCCGAGGCACAAATTTGAAGAACGTGGCATTTTCAAATGGCATTCTTGAGATATTTAATTCCACAAAACTATTCAAAAATTATTTCAGCGGTTTTTGTGAAGTTTCAACAAAAATCCTACTTCCGAGATAGCTCGGTTTTCACTTTGTCAGCGACAGAATAATTTTTTTTTGGAATGCCCTCGAAGTATTCATTTAAAAGTGACTGATACTAAATACTAATATCTATACAACACCCAATTCGACACAAAAGTGTGATCTACAGTGCAACAATGGGAAGACTATGGACATTTCGATAACGAGATAATCTAAGGTTGCATAATTGTGACCATTCGTACAATTGGCTATGCGCGGTCGAATTTGAAATTTTGATTTTCATATCAGTATTGGGGAGACGTACTACAATTGAACGTCAAATTTACTGTTTTTTTCATAGTATATGGAGCGTTTGTTCTATTTGTTGACATGGTTCTTTTGGCACTAATCTAGTCGGAATGATCTTCTGCATTCTATATGAATATTCATAAGAGGGTCAACATGGGAATGCAAAACTGTGACAAATAATATCAGTTAGGTTAGGATGCGACAATTGTTTTTAATTATCTCGCAGTTTTACGAAATATTTGAATCAAATCAGAAATTAATTCTATTTTTGAGACCTTAGCGAGTATTTAATATTTCTTGAATATATTGCGAGAAATGGTGGTTTTCGTAGTATCGTTCGTTTTATATATCGTTGTTTGATGCAATTTTCCGAATAGATTTCAGAAACGAAGTTATTTGTAAAAATATTTGAAGAATAATAAAAGAGTAAATTACAAATTGTGCCCTCGCCCCTAGTCTCTTAGTATGCTATTTATCTTTTCATCCGTAGGGTGAGTGTTTAACCGTAGGGGGCTTTAGGCACTTGTCCTGCAGGTATGGGCTTCAGAATAATCCTAACGTATTTCCTGCGTGTCGTAAGAGGCGACTATAAAAGGACACAGAAAGTGTCTCGCGAAATCTTTAACCCGCGTATTTTGTGCGTGTGTATACCTTGCCACAACGTATTTTCAATAACTGGTAGAAATTATATACGTGGTATAAGAGGTAACAGGTGGTATACGTTGTATAAGGGTTGTAAATGGTAGCCTATACTTAGTAAAGTGGTTTACGTGGTATAGGCTTTTTCGGAGACACCGATGTTATATTCAAATCTATTGGGGAACAGGTCATCAGTCGTGTGGATTTGTACGAAGCGAAATAATGCTATTGCATTATTAACTCTCCTACACCATTAACTCTGCTCGATGTTGGCTCAAGCTCACGTAAACAAAATAATTCTGACTGAAATGAGCGAAATTACAGCCGACTATAATAACAGTAAGTGATTTAGATATCTGTTTGAGCCTTGGTCGAGTATAACAAATAGAGAAATCAATCACTGCACCCACTATAGTTAGATCTGGGCAATTCAATTCGGCGATTCGAATCTCTTCGAAAAACATTTGCTTCGAAAAATTCGTAAATCAGCCACAGGAAAAAAGAGAAATGAAGAAAAGGAAAATCAGTGACAAAATACAACGAACATATTATCAATCGTGATCAAATGTATATGCTGCTATTTTTATTTCTTTTAAAAACAAACAAACGAAGTCAACCAATTAAATGACAACCGGTCATTACGACAGGTAACTGCACAATCAAGTAAAAAAGTCTACAGTGAACGTTTTGCAGTCAGTTAACTGAAAAAATACCGATATAAGGTAATAGTAGATAACAAGTGACAATATGTATATATATATATATATATATATATATATGTATGTAGGTCAGATGTATACCTATCTACCCCCAAAGATGAGGTGTGATTTGAAAATATATTTCGCCTTTCATTATGTTAATATTTTTAACCGTGCTTCCGTAGGGTTGGATTACTTTATCTGTATAATCAATTTTTATTAAAAAAAACGATTTCTGTTCACAATTAGAGATTCAATCCGATTCAAAAACCTATCCGAATCAAATTCGATTCCAAATGATTCGGGTTTGCTCAACCCTAACGATAGTGCTTCAGTTTACGTTTTATACTCGGAGCGCAGCTGTTGGGGCTATATTTAGGTTTGTCTTTGGTACTGCTTCAGGTTTTGAGTGAATTTCATTAAAAAAATCCATTGCTTGGAAGATATGTTGGAAGTATCCCGCGTACCCTGGAAGTATCCATTTCCGAATTAATCCCAATGCAAAGGGCTAGTAAACCAGAAGATGTAGTAGCTACATGTTTCTTTCTGACATCGGAATGAAAGTTCATAAGAAAATGGTGCATGACTGGAAGTTAGTGGTGGATTGAATGTCTAAAGGTATTCGAACACAAGATGCGTCGCGTCAAAATTACGGGCGATATTATGAAGAACTTTGGCCACGTGGTGACGTGACGCGAGGCCCTGCACAGATGAAACGTCAAAAGTCGCTCATGTTGTATGTCTTCGTGATCTCCCTCGGTGGTATTTAACACAATCTCTGGTTGCCAATGCATCATAATTGCAAATTTAGTAAAACATACGCGAAGGTTCGAATAATTTAGGCTGTAGGCGTCTACAATTAGGCATACAATATCACACAAATACATTTCTAGGGAAAAAAAATCCTATCGTATCGGCGTATGAAATCATTAAAATACGATCAGTTAATAGGCTTATTTCTATAAGATACCGTCTGAATACATTCTTCAGAAATATATGATTTTTATTTTTGTACAAACCTGTCAAGGATAAGCTCATGTTCGTTGATACCATTTAGTATTTTTGCCCTGGAGGATCTACTTCAATAAGCACAATGAAGTTACAATGTGCTTGGTTTTTATTATTTCGACGCGTTGCTAACGCGTCATCCAACAATGTTGAAACATTTTCAACTTGCACGTCGTGATGCAAGTGCGCGAAAAATCGGCTCGTTTTTCGTTGGCGCGATTAGTCGGAATGGTAAAGTTTAATGCTTGGATAGACGCCCGTCTTGTTTTGACACTTGGCGCGTCCTGTGTGTAGGAGCCTTAACACAGACAGACATAGTTTGTTAAATGGCGAATATATTGTACTTTTTCCGCAAAACTATTGCTTCATTATCAATTATCGTTACCGAAGATTGACGAGGCCTAATATCCAATTGCCTTGCTTGTGCCATGTTAGTCACGCAGTTGCCAAGCTAGCTTGTGCAGAGATACAACTGAAATTTAATCGAGTTTAAATAATGCTAATGCGTTTAGCTAATGTTTATCTAAAGACGACGTGTATTGAACTCAGTTCGAAATCCTAGGTGCCAAAGAAGCACCCCCCTGACTAGTCTCAGCTTGGCTAAACAAAACAAGACATAACTTGAACGCCCATACTCTTCGGACGGTCACTAATACTGAGATAAATACAACAATATGACATATTATTTAAAAAAATACTGAAAATCGTACTTTCATATCGTCGCGTAGAATGCTTCTCAAAAGATATTTATAGCATTTGAATAAAAAAGGTATACTGTGACGTCATTTTTATTGTCACACGTAACACGAGTTACTCTTGTCTAACAAAACGAAATTTTCGATATTTTTGCAAGCATTCATATACTCGAGGGATCGACGTGAATAAAATTCCATACGAGAGGTTGATGAACATGTCATACCAAAGCATTTTAAATCCGAAATTTGAGTCATATAAGAGGATCCTCATTCTTTTAGCAATATATTCAGAGTGTTTATTTCTTTTTCCCCGTCTTCCACTATAATTTTTTTCAATTTATTTTATATTACTTTAGTAGTATTTCATTTCATGTACATTTTCCATTTTGAATCCATGTTTCTTCGCTTGAGTTTCAATGCTAATTATAGCGTGCGTGTTTATGTGTTGGGAGCCTCTTCGCCGTTCGTTTCGTCGGGTAGATTTCCCGTGTGATGTATTCCTAGTTTGGGGTAAGCAAACGCGTGCCACTCTCATTTAAAATTTATTTCAAACTTATTCTCCATCACATTTCTCACATCAAGTTTTTGAACTTTACTTTAGGTTTGTTCACTTTTCTGATTACTGCAATATGACAAATTTATTCGTGTCACCTCTTGTGTCGACAGAGGCCCCAAAATAAATTATGTATACATACCGAGGAAAAGTCGAAGAAGTTTTTCAGGTGAAAAATACATGTTTTGCCGATTTCTCAAAACAGCTATTCTGCGATTCGCTCCTCTTTATCGAGGCCATCAAAATATCAACCCTGTCAGAAATCACAACATGAGAATTTTTTTTTAAAACCGTGTAGCAGATGTTTGCACCCTTGGTCTAATGATGTTGTAAGGATTTGAGCAGTTTCAAACAGTATGAAATGTAAAACTCTACTCTTTGTCGGAACCCTCACAATGCGCCTCTTTCAGTTCATACGTCGCAATTGGTGCAAGCCGAACATGAAACCCAAATTAAAGTACACAATGGCTACCGACAGGCAAAGTTGGGACAGCATAGAGGGATGTCCAAAATGAATAACCTAAACTCAAAAGTTAACAAATTAGGTAAGGATTCTGAATTTGAATATACTCTCCTATATTTTTGATTACCTTTCCTTTTCCAAAAAAAAACAGAAATGTCGTGACTTAATGGCCGTAACTTGCAGTTCGCATATACCAAGTTCCTCCCCACTGCTTTGATGATCTGCATGGTTTCGAAACTCTTGTCAATAGACATCAATCATGGATTGGGGTTCCTATCCCTGCATTCCAATTTACTCTGCACTTTAGTGGCTCCAGGGCACTTTTCAAGCACGTTAGATTCCTGCGCAACTTTGCTCTGAGAGGATTTTGATAAAAATATACCTTAGAATCCGACATTTTATTATGCTGCTACCACGATGACCTCTCAATGGACTGAATTATACACAGGTGGTCTTAAGACTAAGTCCCATTAACAGTAACTAGACAAAATTTTCCAAGCACGATATGTCTCCTGCAGCCTTGTTACGGGCGAATTTTGATAAAAAAGAATTGCCTAATACCAATATACCTTAGAATCCCACATTTTATTATATGTTGCTACAATGATGACCTGCCAACGGACTGAATTGTAAATAGGAGGTCTCAAAACTCAAGTCCCATAACAGTAACTAAACAAAATTTTTCGATTGTTTTACTATTTAAACTTTGTGAAATACTGAGCAAAATAATTAACAACAGAAACAAATAACATATAAATGCACCTTCCGGTACGACAGAATATACGCAGGTTCATCTGAAAACTGAAAAACTCTCTTCAAATAATATTCAAACAATATTCAGCTGATGAAAAAATGGTTTAACAACATAAACAGTACTACATTTCGTCAATATCATTCAAGTGTTTCCTAATTATATCCTGACAAAGAAAACAGAATAGCACTAGACAAAATTTAGTACAAAAATATACATTTGCGTTATCAGAAAATTCTTTTGTAAAATATTTTGTGAAGAATGAGGCATTGATGGAGCATACCAGTGAGGCTTGACCATTTATGACCCATGCTTTACAAAATAATTTTTTTTAGTGGAATGAATGTGAGAACGCTATAGCAAAATCAAAAATTCCTCAAGGGAAAACGGCAATAAATTTATTAGTAAATTGACCCAAAGTTTTTACAAAATTTTTTTAAATCCCTAACTACACCAAAGTCTCAGAGTTAAAATCGAATGATTGCCGCATCTCCCTACACCCTTTCCCCAGAGGATAACAATTATGTATTTTTAATAAATTAATGATTTAGGGTAAACTTCTGGCCAAAAATTACATAATTTACACGAAAAATGACCTCAGCCAATGGAAGAAATCATAACAACAATGAATAATATTCAAAAGTGACAACAAAGGCGACCCTGCACCTTTGGGTGTAATTCCTCACACAGTCAAAAGAGAAGAAAAAGTCAGAAATTTACAGAACATTGTGGAAGGATGAAAAATTTCAACAACAAAAGAAATTAGTACACAGTAACAAACACAATGTTGATTAACATTAACAATTCAAATCGAGCATTCACATGTTTATCAAGTTTAACCGATTGAAAAAACTATATTTCATTAAAGTAACCATTGGTGGATTGTGACAGACTGGCAGAATATTAGTCACTCCGCTACCCACGACACCAATGGGTACCATCAGAAGAAAATTTTCATGATAAACCTTTTGCTAGAAAATAAAAACGTCTCTTTCAGTGCCTGATAGGAACAAAAACCATAAGAAGTCAATATCATCAACAAGGTGTTTTTATGCACGGACCTTTTTGGTGGAGTACAGTAAGCAGTAAGGAACGCTTACGTAAATCACCGTGCGCCGGCGAGTCGTCCAGCCGATCCCTCACATATAATCATCCCTTGCAGGATCTTAACATAGGAAGCGAGTGCGTAGTTAGAAGAAATATCCCCAACACTTAACCAATTGAGCTAACAGGCAACAAACTGAAGCTCAAAAAAATATAAAATAATAAACTTAAATGCCGAGGAATTACACAGTAAATACAATTGAGCAGGAAAACACATACAGTTACAATGCAAATGGAAAACCAACTAAGTTGAACACATGTGCACCACATACAGATTTTTAAGGCCCAAGTGAATAAAAGTGAGCTTGGAAGATTTAGATGTGCTGCATTATTAGACAACATTACTCCCAGTCTGCAATGTATTAGTTTACTTTTCATATGTATAGAAAAAAAGGCAATGATATACAAAGCATGCGATATAGTAAAAGATTGCATGATAAATTTGGACTTGGAAATTTGTCAATAGGACTAGTTAAAGGAGAGTGATCGAAATCTTGAATCGTGGTATTGGCCTGGAAATAATTTGATGCCATGGCTGTCTACCGAATAAACAACATATGAATATTTATAGACATCTTAATCTATAGTTGTCCCAATCCTAGGATACATGGTTTGTGCTAAATTTGTTAAAGCAAACTGAATATTTCGATGATAAAATTTAAAGCAAAATATTTACGAAATTAATTAAGTGGGGACAAAGGAAAATGAAATTTCTTCCCCTTTCATATTATATATAATAATCAAACCTGGTAAAAATGCAATGGATTAGAGTAATTAATATCGAATCCAAATTGGTCGTCAAATTCAGAAGAATCCAATACTTGATCTTAATCTTGTCCCATATCAAGTGATGAATTGTCAACAAATTTGCCAAAGGCTTGAATCGAGATTAGGCAACCAAATGAATCTTGTCAGAATAATGGAAATCAATATATAAACTAATTTCAATCAGAATGGTATGAGATTACAAAAAACATTGATTTGTTGGTTTTGGCGTCTCAGAAAATGCCTCTTTCCGAGTACTTCTACCCAATTATGTAAGCAAACAACCAGTCGTAATTTTCAATATCGTACCGTGAAAACTGGCTGCAGGAATGCGATAAATATTTAATAAAAAATATAAAATACAGCAATTTTACAAAAACATAATTAGTTTCCTGAATCAGTAATGTCGATTAAGAGTCTCAAACAAAAAATGGCTCATTCCCACCCACGATATATATTTCTCTGATAGGGGCCAGGCATCACAAGACGACAAATATTAGGAAATCGAGACCATAAAGGCTCAAATGAGTTCGAAGGAATTTAAAACAAAATACTTGACAAAATCATGTTTAGAGATACCATTGCATTTAACAAATGGTACTTCCTGTACATCAAAATCATGATTTATGTCAAATTTTACTTGAAACGAGTGCATTGTGCAGATGCATTACACACATCTAGACTAAAATTAGGAGAGAATATTATGAGTGCGCGACATCTCCATAATGTTGTGTCGAAGATAACAACACTCGTACAAAAGCCACAGAAGTTTAAGAGTCGGAACTGAAATTGTCAAATATATAATATCGAAAATAAATCTCATGGCAGCGCATTGTTATTTTTCAGTTCGAGCTGCCAAAGCTATGTAGTCTCTAAACTGCTTTCTGAATTATTCGGCGTCACTGTCTTCCATTCCCGATTTTGCTCAACTTCATTGTCGACTACCAGAAGAAGTTCACTGTTCTTGGCACCTAGGAGTTTTTCGAGGTAAGCCCTGTTGTGGAAAAGTATGTTATATAGTAATTTTGGTCCATGGCTTTTTGTACATTGATTTGCGTAAGAGATTGCAGATAATTAGGTTCCAGCTCAATCTGGACATTTTTTCTATCGAAATTCTCCAATAAGAAGGCCTGAAGGAAATCAACTGACAGCCGCAATGAGCTAGAAGGAGGGAAGGAATAACTGAAGGAAGTACCAGAAACTTCACTTCAAGCAGAAAACATCCCAGAGAAGATTAAACCACTATGATGAAGTATAATAAATGATATTTACGGTACCCTAGGCTATGGTAAAATGTTGGGGCAATTCTAAAGCCCGTCGTGCCTACGGGATGTTTGAAGTATAAATAATTAATAAAATATGTAAAACCAGGAAGGTTTCAATTCCATGAATAAGTTCCATTGAGTACGATGAAATAACACAGCTACAACATATATACAATACGGTAGCCTTGACGCATGATGTTGAATGATAGATAAGTAGGTACCACTTTAAAATTAAAAATATTTGCCAGAATATTATTAAAAAATGAGCAGAAGGAAAGACTTCTCTCAATCCTACAACACCTCATTTTTATAGCCTGATAGTAAAAATCAATATGATATTTCTGCATCTCTGGTTAGTAAAAATTTTGAAAAATGTGCCGTAAATATTTTTTTATACTGTTGAAAACTTTGCCAAAAAATTGAGCTATAATTCAGATATGCATTACTGATCTAAGTACCGCGCGGCTACAGATAAATCACAAAATGCAGGTGTTATCGTACTTCAATGAAAACTTTGACAGCATTTATTTTTAGAACATACCAGTAAAATCTAAACCAGACTCTCAAGAATTACAAATATAGTGAAATTCAATGCTAATATGAATATATTTCATCAAGGTGATAGAATAGGTTGTTTTTATGTCAATTACTTCAAATGGAGTAAAAAGATACAAAATCTTTAAAACTGCTATGGAATTAAAACCGTTTTATACAGTTTGATTGTCAGGACATTTATATATACGGTATATACGGTAGATATATATATTTCAATATATTAATACCGTCCATTTGCTAATTATTTTTCTGATTGAACCCATTTTCTTCAGGCACGTGAGTAGCAGATTAGCAGGCATTCTGCCAGTTTGCTCTGAAGCAATCAATTAATTGCTCACCTGACCATGTCTCGACCACCGATTAGAGATGGTTTCTTCAATTTGGAATCAAGATTATAGAAAACATCATCTATTGCAAGTAACGCAATCCAGTGTCTTCGTTTCAGAGGTAATTTGAAAAGGCCGAGATCGATTTCTGAAGGTATATTCAACATCAAACCTTTGACGCTTGGCAAATGTAGTGAATTTATATTTCTGAAAGATATAAAATGCTGAAATTAATAAAATAGGGCCAACTAGAGTTCATTATTCCCATCCAGTGATTCAATTTTTTGCTTATTTTTAACTCATTTTTGTCTACCTCCACAAGAGTGTAAAATTGAAGTTATTAATACAGAATTATAGTACTCCTGTGTTGAAAATCAAGAGTATGGGGTACTCTCGTAGAGGAATCCTTATTTGCACCCCTCACTTTTTGATAAAATCAGGATATAATGACTAATTTTGCATTCATAAAATCTTGTGAGTATCAAGTGTCTGCAGTTGAGATTAAAATTTTATTGCTTTTATTAATGAAGATTATTTTATACGAAGTCATATATACTGGTATACGTTTAAAATAGGTATTTGCTTCTTATATTTAATCCTTCTAATAAATAATCTAATTTTATCAGTAATAACATGAATCTGCTGTTTCGCTTACCGAAATTATTTAGGAATCAATAATTTATAAGTGAAATTTTATTAAAAACATAACAATGTCCAAAAAATGAGATTCATAGGTTGCATAAATACACACCAAAAATTACTATACCCATGCTATAACCCATAAAAAATTTTATTTTGTCAAGCAAAAGTCACAGATGAACCACACCCCAGCGACATGATTCATCAGCGAATTATACTTAACAAAAGATGTTGTGACAAACTTTTGAAACAATGTAATTTCCCAAGCATTTTCGATTATCAAAATTCACAATTCCTTCATTTTTTCCACTTTGCTCGATAACGAAACAGTCTTTCTTACATAGCCATGACAAATTTCAACAAAACATGACAATTAATAAACACACAAAAACCACACACATTGCTACTCATTGCTAAAATTAGTCTGTGATTGTATTTTGTAAACATAAGATCCCAAGTCATATAAACGATGCAACAGCCTGCAGATAAAATGACATCACATTATTTTTGTCTGACTGATGTGACTGATACTAGTGCTGTTTTTATATTGAAGTTTAGACAGTAATAAAAATTCACTATAATATTAAGAGATTATTATCTCTTAATTCGCAGAAAAACAAAATTGCTTACATTTTTCCCATTTCACAGAATATGTACAATTTTACAACATAAAATTTGTTGTAAATATCACCCCGTGACAAGGGTTAGAATAGTCCTAACATATTTTTTAGTGAAATTCCCTCTGAGCAAAGTCGGAAGTAATGACTAAAAGAAATGAACCAGGCGCCACTTAATAGATATAGCAACTAAAAGATGTAATACCAGCAACTGCACGCTTAAACAGAATACATCCCAAACGAAACTGGACCGCCATGGTAAAGTGCAGTGGTATCTGCCTTGGGAGATGGTAAAACCAACTTCCACTTCTACGCATCCTTTCAGCCGCCTCATAGGACACGCATGAAATACGTCAGGACTATTCTAAACCCCCTAGAGTTTTCAGCATGTCGTAAACGACTCAAAATACACAAAAAAGTGGTAGATGAGTATATGATCACACAGTGAAATCAGAAATTAATCTCCGACTTGGAATTCTAGAAATATGAGACCACATGAATACTTATAACAACCAAAAACCTACATATATTATTCATTGTGAGTCAATAAGCCCATAAGTAAAACCTAGGTATATAATTTCACAATCTTTTACAATATCATCCATTAATTACATATCAATTAGTCATCTAACAAAGCCCACAGAGGATGTGTTATATCACAATGCAAGATAAATAGAATAACGATATCCATTTGATAACTTCGAGAACAGATTTGGGTGAATGAAATAGGAGATTTTAATATTGCCCTATATAATATGATTTCAAATATTTCTCACAATAACTATATCTTGAATGTTTATTGTTTATTCATGAATTTTTTTCAGAGAAAAGTCATCTTCTCTAAGTTGTGGTAATCATGTTGTTAGTCCAAAAGGTAGTAAAATATTTGATACAAGAGTGTGACTTCAAAATTACCATCATTGGAACCAGGATTCGAATCACAGGGTTTAGAGGTCCAGATTGAACTTAAGCATTAAAAATTTATAGTCTTGCTTGCAGTCCGTTTCTATTACTTGCATACAGTAATTCAAACTATCATACCAACGAAATTTACAAATATAGCATAATTCAAATCCAGATAATTTAATTCAAGCCATGACTAGAACCTAAATTACGGTATGTGGAAATATATAAAGACCCTCTAAATTACAATTGGGCAATCGTAATATTATAATATAACATGCTTTTTGACCTATACTGAAATGCTTTTTAGTGTGAACGTAGGTTAATATAATTTTATACTACTGTGTAAAATTACTATTGAATTCGTCCATGAAGATTTGAGAGCTGAAAATGTAAAAATATTGTTGGCATTTGGCCTTTTTTCCTTGTTTTGCAGCAAGGTGTTAATTCTTCTCAACGCATTTCTTCTTTTGAATTGGGAATTCTAATTATATGTCAGATACTCTGCTACTTGGACATGCAAAGAAAACAATTTCTAAAAATTTAGTAAATGGGCAATATTTAATGATATATTACTCAGTAATAGATTAAAATTTTCTTTTGTTCAAGTGCCTTGTGGCAAACAGACTATATTTCACAGGTATTGATGATTTTGAAGCTCGGAAGAAAATGTCACAAACGTTTTAAACACCTGAAGAAATTGCGAGTAGTGATATTTTAACATCTTAATAAACACTATTTAGACTAAATAATATAACAAACTTTGGCATATAAGCCGAATTTGCTGAACTAAACGAAAAAAATGAATCAACGCCTAAATAATTGGAATCACAGAGCAACTAAATATTCAGATAAGGACCTACTTCAGTAGGCAACATTTGATTTAATATTGACAAATTGACCCAAAGTTGGCTGGACATGATGAGATAAGACTGGTTTTGCAAATTACATGAATAATTGAAACCAGCCTATCCATGACACAGCTTTTTATAAAAATCATGTGTTAATGTTTGAAAAGGGGACTACGATTAAAAATAGGATGAACATCCAAAGAACAAATTTATATATTCATAGAATAATTACAAGCCTGTTTTTCTAAATTGTAATAAATGTATACAATTACATAAAAATATTTCATCTAAATAAGAATAATTCAAAAATCAATATACTTGGTAGATTACTTGTGTATAGCAAAATCAGGACATATGTGAAAATTCCAAAGGAAATATTTATAATGATGTCATTGCCAACAGATTTGAATTTGAAGACCTTGGAATTTCATTATATATAATCAAGGTTACACACCCAGCCTCAGATTTTCTTCAAAATTGGTGGGATGATGAAGTGTGTCAAGACAATTTCAAAAAGTGTAAATTTTAGGGCCAAAATTTGATGGGTTTGCATTTTCTAGGTCGTACATTTTTGCTGAGTCATATTTTGGCGATTTTTACAATTTTTATTTTACTTAATATCTTTCATATTATTTGATGCATAAACATGAGATTTTACATCCATGCGACATTAACATATCTTTGTAATGATCTGAATACTAGGGAGTAGAGTGTTTTAACACTGTGTACAGTGCCAAAAATATTCAATTCGATTCGTGATTACAGATTTTACTATACGATTTTCCCAGTGATTAGAAATCAACAGATTCAAAAAAGTACCGGGTAGACATTTTTTTCGAAAATAGACGTAAATGTTGATGTCATCAACAAATTTTCGGAGAAAAAGTTTTGTTTGTTCATTATAATACTTCTGATTTGAATATTCGAATTGATTCACAAAAATTATTTGGTTAGTTTCTGCATTCAGCCTGTTAGATTTTGCCAACCCCTACTGTGTGCGTATTATACAGTATTTTAAGCACAAGATGCTACAACTGTGAGATGCCACTTAGGACATATATGATTTAGAATTCATGAATTTTTTTGACACATGACACATGACAGATTACAAAGTAATAGCCATTTCTGCTTGTGAATATTTCTTGCAACACTCACAAGTTTTAGCAGGCATTATGCAATTGAAATCATCTGTGGTTCATACTTACAAAATATGTTTTTTTTAGTTAATTGGTTGGAACAAGGGGTGACCAAAAATGAATAACTTTCACGAAACAAATCAAATATTCAAATCACAAGTATTATACTACACGAACAAAGGCATTTTTCTCAGCAAATCGTTAAATACCGAAACATCTATTTAATACAAAATTATAATTTTGAATTTGATGATTTTGAATCAAAATCGGATAAAATAATTTAGGTTTTGCGAATCACGAATTCTATTGAATACTTCTAAAAGCTTAAGTTAGAATGTAGGATAAGATTTAAAATAAACATTATGAAAGGCTTTATTTAGGGTGGAACTTCAATGCCATGGGTATTGAATCATTTTTAGAAATTTATATTAATCTTCCGTCTCTCGAGTTTCAATTAACAAAGTCGTATATTTAGCAGCACATTCAGGTAGATATCGAATATATGATAGAATTTACTGCTTTTTACTGTAAATATGCCCAATACGATCTGTTTAGCATCATGTGTTTGCATGTTTTGATCAATAGCATTATTAAAAATATAGGAGTAGCAGATTTTTTTATGGGATTGGAACTTGGGTGGTGTAATTTATGCAAAACCAGTGCTCAAATTGGGTTCTGGTTATCTGATTAAAGGCGGTTTAAAATTTAAAATACCACTTGAAACAATCCCTCCAATTAGAAAATAATAAATTTTATATCTCCAAAATAGATTCTACATGTCGAAATATATTCTTGGGTGTAAAATTTGGCAACCATTTACCAACTAGTACCAGTATGATGGGTATGGTATTGAAAAAAGAAGGTTTCATGATACTTACATTAGCATTTTTATCGAAGTTCGCAGAGGTCAATTTTTAAAGGTCATCTCGTCAAAAAAAAAGAAAAATGCCCATCAATTCAATTTTTTCTGGAGTTGGTACGGAGAATACAGTTCAATTTGGTGCCAAGTTTTTTTTCGCTGACTCATTGCAAACATCGTGTTTCACTCCGCTAAAGACAAAAAAATGAAAAAGGCCAAAAACAACCCCCCCCCTTCACTCCCAGAACATTTACATCCATAGCAGAAATGGATTCCTTGTCATAAAAAACTTGTGGGTACAAACTTTTATGAATATTCATCAAATAATATGGGATATAGTGGGAAACCAGAAAATTTGAAAATCATAAACCGTTATTAAAAAATATATTGGGTTTGAAACAAAATACCGAAATATATTTCAAATCAGATGATACTCCTAGCATGCATAGACAGGCACCAAAAGTTGCTGCACTAATTTATAAATTGTTGAGAGACAGAAAATATGTGTACACAAAAAGCATTTTCTTTTATCAGAAGTTGTTGAGCTGATTTGATCCTGAATGCCTATTAAACTAATATACTAATATTTAATATACCAGTACTATTTAAGACAGTGAAAACCGTCAGTTCTGCTAAAACTGTGTTATGATGTAAAAATGACAAATAAAAAGCCGGATTTTGACTTGAGAAATTCCCATTTTGGAGCAATTGGACGATAGCAAAATCTGAGTTGCCTACTGGTTCTATTCCATGTCACGAACCTTTTGTATCGCATGAGCAAAAGGTTTAAGCAAGCACTTAAATGGGCCAATTATACAATTTTCATCCACTCGAAGAATATTGCTCATGGAAATCAGTTGCACAAAGGAAATCAAGATTATGCCCACACAGATAGATACAGTACCAAATTTGACCGAGTATTCCTTGTGGTTATCTCAAAAATTTTATTTTGCCAAGCATGTGCCACAGATAGACCGCGCCTCGGCGGCACTTTCCATCATTGACTCAGACATTTTCTAGCTGTTATCTGGGTTTTTTTATGGGGAATTAATTTTAATAAGCAAGATTCGAGCAGTACGAGTGTCATATAATACCATGCCCATTACAGGTACCTTTTTACTTACAGAAAGGTTGATCAGTCAAAAAACTGATGTATAAGAACTAACTATATCTAGTTGCATAAGGCATCTCATTATTACTAATCGAGAAGAATAACATATTGAGAAAATGTTTTAATGAGCACTTATTCTATCTCGAAATTTCTACCACACAGTAGCAGATAAATATTTATCTGTATATAATAATATTGAAACAAAAGCCCTTACTGAAAACCTAATAAGATATGATATCACAAATGCATATTCTTCAGATGGACAAAAAGCTTCAAAACCATCAACATATTATTTTACTGCTTTACTATTTCGTAGCAGTATTGATGGGTTTGAATTTTTTCTACAATTTAGTTGCTCAAAAACATTTTTATTTTTTGGCAAGAGCTATGCTACCAATACATTACCCATTTGCTAAATTTTCTTCTTATGAAACTCATTTTTTAGGGTGTCAGGGTGGCAAAGTAGCTGACATTCTGCCAGTCTGCCATAATTTTTGGCATAAGTCATGATGTTGGTTGAGTTATCAACAATTACAATATTGTGTTATATCGATTTGAATATAATAATCTGCACAATATAATACGAATCCAGTCCGGATTGCTCTATGTACAACAGAATCATAACTATGACAAACTTTACAGGGTACATGAGTTTTCGCCACATAAAGTTGAATGGTGAAAACTCCATTATTCGTTGGCCCAGTCCTATATAGCTTTAGGAATACAAGAAGAGGGCACTGCTAGTATCTGAATCTCACATATCTGCAGGGGATAGTTATCACAATATCCATAAAATTAAAAAAAAAAAAAACACTAAAATTCTATGAGTAAAGTTAGTTGAAAATTTTTTAATCATAAAAATAAGAAGTAAGAATGCAAGCCTACTTTCTTTTATCCCACCAGATAGCGGCATGTCCTTTTGATTGTAGAGCTGACATAATAACATTTACATCATAATCTCCTGTACCAAGAACACTTTTATGTGGATTAAGCATGGTGTCTGGTGATAATCTAAAAAAAATTTACAAAACTTAAAATTTTAACAAAAATCCTGATTATTTATTAAGAGGAAATAGTGTCGTTCTCTTCGATAGCCTTGTATGGAACAAAATGGCTTAAAATCGAACCCCAGCTGAAACTCTTTATTAAATTACATACTGGTATATCAGAAGTGCCTAAGAAGAAACAAAATAGTAGATGGCTTTTTCTGCTTCGAGTGAGTAAAGTTGCTGATACTACTTTTTGTAGTATAGGTATATATATATCTGAGTCATGTAAGTGCCGTAGAGCAGCGTGGTAGAATTTTATTGACTTGACGACGCCTAAATGGCCCCCGCCGAAAACTAATAAAGAGAAAAACTACGCTTCTTTGAAAAGAGCGACAAACGACGAAATATACAAAATGAAAAAATACACTTTTTTTAAAAAGAGAGAAGAATCCATTGAAAAAATAATTGCGTCCTCTAATGTTGACCGCTCCGGATCGTCCAGAAAGATATTTACGATACTATTTGCTGTATGGGGTCGATCATAGGTGTATAGTACATATTCGTAGTTCGCGTAATCAGTGCCGTGTGTGCATTCCTTGGTCTCAGCTTGACATCACATCAGAAAGATGGAATATCATACTAATTTTACTGGACAAATTGTTTCCAAAAATACTAAATATGTTTCCAATAGAATTATAAGTTTCGAGTAACCTAGCGATGTTTGGTATCAAAATGATCGTAATAATATTAGTGAATTCATTGAAAATGAAATATGAATCATAGTAATCACCCCTTTCATTTTGGACATTCCAAGTTGGACAATGGTATGTTACACATTTTCGGCCAATCATGTGACTTGCATCGGCCGGAGAACGTATGCAACCCCTTTTATGTATAGCACTTAAATATGGCAATTATGCCATCCTACGTAGAGTAATCAATTATCATGTTCGAGAAGACTGAAATGAACAATTATTTTAAGACTGAAATGAATATTTATGCCTCGTCAACAGCCACGATTTGCATTTGTGTTTTTTAATGATAGTGCTGATGAATTTATTATCTGTATTCACTGTCATCCAACACAGCTCTAAACCAGAGTGATAAAATCTTGTTTCTCTTCGAGTGCCTGAAATATCCATATCTTTATTATTAAGGATGGAAAAAAATTCTCCAAAACCATTAGCACTGCTATGAAATTGATGATTTAGAACCTTTTCTGTCGTTCGGTTGTCACCGGACACTCAAAAAGAAGAAAAAGATGCATCATGAAATACTGCTCATCCGATAAATTCTCTTCTGACTATTTTCTTCAAGCGTCTGAATGCAGAATATCTGGTACTCTGCCAATATTTTGATTTGTGTTAAGTGATGCTTTTACAACGTCTTCTTAAATCTCTACCTCTTTAAATTTAGAGATAAAAAAGTTTTCACTTCATCATTTTCATGCTGCCTTTATAAAGTATTTTAAAAAAATCTTACTTGTAACAGATATCGTCGAGAGCTTCTTTGGAAAATGCATTCGGATCTTGAAATATATTATTCAGAGCATGAAGAGCACATAATTCATATCGCTGTCTTTCGTGATAGATGCTGTTAATAACATCACTAGATTCCATATGTCTTGAATGCCCTTTCCAAGGCAAACAGGACATATTTTTTGGAGTAATAATAATTATAGTAAAAATTTTATTCAGCACGTGTATCTGGAAAACAGAAACAGTCATTTAAACTGAAACAAAATCGTAAAATCAATCCTAGAGCCAAAAGCCCACAAAAATATTTTCTGGGACACACTACAGCTGTTAAAATTTTATTTTCTATGAATCTGGAAAACAGAAACGGAGTCTTTTATAACTGTAAAAAAACATTGTGAAATGATTGCTTACAGAATCACTGATTTAAAATCTTGCTTAGATTTCATCTCAAATTTAGAACATTTAAAAATGTTGAAATAATATGTTCACAGTTTTCCCTGACACTACTCAACGAATGAATCGTATAATTTGTTTTAAACTATGTCAGGTACCAGGCTGGCAAATGTTGCTCTGCTTTTCTTTGGGTTTCTGAAATGTTCATGTCATTACTTATTATCTTAAAGTGACCAAAAAGCTTCAAAGCCATCAATACTGCTATTTCATAGCGAAATTAACTGAAATTTTTTGTGTAGCTTGGCCTCTACTAGATACTCAAAAATGACGTTTTTAATCTTCTAGCGAGAGATCTTGAAACATTGCCCAATTTTGCTAACTTTTCTTCAAGTGTCTGATTAGCTGACGTTCCACCAATCTGTCAAGGTACATTGTTTTCAAGTTATACATGCATAAATTTTTAGTAAATCATAAAACAAATGTGAAAATTCAGTGAAGCTGTTGATCCCTCAAAAACTTTTGCAAGTTTAATTTAAGTTAATTATCAAACTATTTATTGACATGTATATATATATATATATATATATATAATCCAATAAATAAAAATGGGATAGGACCAGTCTACATTAATACAAAGGTTGTATCTGACAATGCTTTTCATCAGACTAGCATAACTCTAATCGCAGATATACATAAAAACAGCTAGAACTAAACAGAATACTGAATTTTCCAGATCCTACCTTTTTCAGCAATAACAAAGCTTTTAATAACTAATGAAATTTAATAAAAAATGAACCCAATCAAGTAAGTAAGGGCCACTTATAGATTCAGGGAACAAACCACATCTATGGTTCATACTTGACAAAATAAAGACCTTACTATAATAGCCCAATATTACACTGCCTTATATCAGACCACTGCACATCAGTTTATTTGGTCATTGTTTGTCCTTATTATAGCACTTGGGAGTAAATACAGTTAGTGACATGAGTCAATAATAACCAAACAAAGAAATAACATGACTAAATGCAAAAAAATGTATCAGAATAGATCCTGAAATAGAAACTATTTGTAGATTAAATATTCTGTCCAAATGAAGGATATCACAATAGCTGTACACATATTTTATAATTTTGGTGAGCATTTATCTTATCTATGTTTATTCAAAAAATATCCATTTTGGGTAAAAAGCTTGATACCAACGTTGTTTCAATTTCTCAATAAGTATTACCCATTTTCCATAAAATAAATATTTGCCAATATATTTTTTCAATCTGTCAATTGAAACTACCACAGGTTGAAAATAACACAAGTATGAGAGTCTTACTCTCATCAAGGAGTCAAAAATATTCTTCAAATACTCTAATAAACAGCACATTTTTCATGCATTTGTTCAAAACGTTCTTGAAGACTTCCAATGCACTAAATTTATGACGGAGGTCTATAATACTAAGTATAGTAGTGAAATGGAAGATTTTATACAAAATTATTACTCATGTGTTGAAAATCACAAGAGTAAGGCGTACTCCCGTACAAGAAACTGTATTTAAGACCCTGTTTCCAGTATTTTCTACATATGTCTGACAGCTGAGAAATTTATGTTTTACGTCATTTAAAAAAAATTGGATTTACAAAAAAAATCTAATGTACGCCAAGTGCCAAAGCAACCCATTGCGCATTGACGTTCTTACTTTTTCAACTTCATCTTTGAGTTTTGTTTTTGTTTCCCGTAATATATGCTCCTGTTTAATCTTTGGCTGCTTGAAGGAGACCAAACACATGAAAAATTATCTTATTTGGTTCTATTTGGCCATGTTTAATCGATGAAGGGGTGCTCAGTTAGCTCCATCTGTGAAAGGCGTTACTTACTTAGAGTCATGCACCTCTAAGCATTGTGCGCTTGAATCCTATGCAGAATGACTTTATCTCTGGGATTACCAGTAAACCGGGCGGCTTCGATAATGTGGGTGACTTTGATGAAAAATATTCAAGCTCAATATTAGTGCTTGTCGTGCCTCCGACTTTTCTGAAATGAAAACATTTTTCAATTTGCTTAACATGGCTTATCATATTTTCCAACGTCTTTTTAAATTCACCGCATTCCAGACGAATTCCAGTTACGCAATATAGCCCGACATTAGAGTCATACCAGTATGAAAACAATGAAAAACAGTGAAAATCTCAGAGGTGGCATAAAAATAATATCAAATTTTTTTTTAACAAAACTTGCGCACCTAAACAAAAATTTTTCGAGCTCTTTGTTGAAAAATACAGCATTTTGGGATGTTAGAGGGCAAACACTACAAGACTCTGTATAATATGTGATTGCATACCAAAAACAGGGGTTACTCTGATTACCGAACGACCAAAAAGTAAAGAAACAAAATACAAATGCCAATACGAAAAGTCCCCTTATCCTTGCAAACCCAGGTAAAAGCGGAATTAGACTTATTGGTTGCTGACGGTATTATTGCACCCATCCAATGTCCTTCGCCCTGGATTTCTAATTTTATAGTTATTTCTAAGAAATCCGGAAAAAATCGTCTTTGCGTCGATCCAAAACCACTGAACAAAGCTCTGAAACGTAATAATCATCCCATGTCCACCATAGAGATGTGTTGCCACATTTACATAAAGCCAAAGTGTTTACGGTACTACCGGTATTCCCGATGTTAAAAATGGTTTTTGGCATGTTGAACTTGATAACGAAAGTAGTTATTTGACCACATTTGCTACGCCATAGATGGCCACGTGATTAGTAAAGATGGTTTAAAGCCAGATTTGGCATAACTGAAAGGCATACGAGATATGCCGACTGCTTCTGATAAACACAGAGTTTAAAGAATTCTCGCTACCATCAAATTTCTACAACGTTCTGCACCTAAATTGTCCAAGATTACGGCACCAATGAGAAGTTTATTAAAAAGGAATCGTGAATTCGTATGAGACAAACACATATATGGTGCGTGTTCAAAAAAAAAAAAAAGAAACTTTGATAAAATCGCCTATTTTGAGGTATTTTGATGCCAGCATGCAAATTGTATTACAGTGTGATGCTTTATCTAAAGGGTTATGTGCTTGTCTAATGCAGAATGACCATACTGTTGCTTACTCATCGCGCGGCCTGATGTCAGCTGAATGTAATTATGCGCAAATAAAAGAAAAGAGCTATTGTATTTGCCATGGGAAAATTCGAGCATTATGTTTGTGGCAGAACTGTCAGGGTTGATACTGATCATAAACTGTTGGACATCATCGAAATTGAACAAATAGATATGTTGCAAAACCATGCCGTTTCAGATCGAACTATTAAGGTTTTAGAAAAGTCAACAGAAACTGATTCCACTTTGAAAACTTTAAGAGCTATAATTGAGACTGGATGGCTAGATTCAAAAAACGATCACCTCAATCTGTTCACATATATTTCAACTTTAAATAAGGATTACCTTTCTAAAATAGATTAATGGGGGAAGGAAATCGCATTGTAGTACCAGAGTCGGCCAAGCGTTATATTTTGGAACGCATTCACACAAGTCACATTGGAAGACAAGGTTGTATACGTAAAGCCAGAGAAGCTTTATTTTGGCCCGAAATGACTGTTGACATTGAGAATTACGTGTCTTTGTGTCATGAAAGTATTGAAACAGCATATGGCAAGACACGGAATAGTAGATAAACTGATCTCTGATAACGCTCCTCAGTACAGCAGTGTGGAATTTATTCCAAAGGGGTACGAAAACATTACCACCGATGTCAAAATCATTGCTTCGACCACAGTTAGTTACACACAGTTAGTTACAAAAAAGGCATAGTACTACAATAAAGATACGAGAAACTTGTGAAAACTATATTCTCGACAGTTGGTTCGTGTGAGAACTGAACGCGGCAAAAGATGGCGCAAAGGTCGAGTTGATCATATCCCAACATCAAGATTATTATCAAGTTGTTTTCAAACCCAATGATTCAATTTTACCTACTAACTCAGATCCTAGTGTATACCCCGGTGATTCCAATGCCTCGTATGACCTCGATATTTAAGTAGAAAACACTTCACTTCCACCTCTACGTAGATCAACTCGCACATTTAGAAAGCCTGATAGATATTGATACTGTTTTGTTGTGATATTTCTTATGTTATAATGAGCTTTCCTTTTGACGGGGGGGGGGATGTGACATAAAGTTTTTTTTTTGTTCCTTGATGAGTAACACGATGATCCTTAATTGTCGCGACGCATTACGATACATCAATTCGTCTCTGTTGCCATTACTATAGTGCAATGCTAGGTTATGGACGTTTGTTTACGTTATGTGTTTACCTCGTCTAAGTTGTGTCACTGTTCTAAATAAATAGAGATCGGTTGTAATTGAAGGATTGAAAATAGTAAATATAGGCCACAACACCACCTAGCAGCGAACAATGTCCATTGCATAGTTGTCGACATCGTCGTCCATGCAAACAAGTGACACCCTTTTTTGTACTTAACATTAATATTTTGTTTTTAAATTTCATACTGTTTTATATTGGCTTGGTTGATACCATTCGATCAATCAATCTGAATTTGGACATATATTTTGCATCATCAAAATAATAAAAAATCCAGATTGGCATTAGGTTGGACACACACACACAAGCAAAAAAAGAAATTCACTTTGATGTTTAACGGATAATGGGTGAATAACAATTATGTTATGAGAATTAAGTTTGGCCAAGTAAGACATTGTGTTACACATTATTATCTGACATTATAGCGATGTTATTGTTCTAAGTGTTATAATCAATGATAATAGATTTCAAAATTGTACCCTGTGGAGTAGGTATTTCATGTTTAAAGAAACCAATAAATGTGGAAACTAACTTTTAATAATTTTAAATTCTTTTCCTGCAGCAAATAATTTCAAAAATAGTGATAATTTATTTTGTATCCAATCATGCAGTCTTATCAACTGAACAAAGTCACAAGCAAAGTTAGCGAGCCCATCAAAAAAGAGCCACATTCCTGCATTTTTGAAGATGAAAAAGCGCTCGCAACTCCTTTATTTTTTTGTTTACAAACTCAGGCAGTCAGGAGACCTATACTATCAGATATTCAGTATTAGTATTTAACCGTTTAGCAAAAACAGATTTTTTTGTTAACAGATTTCAAAACTGCCTGTTTTTACGTCATTAGACAGTATAATCTGCACAACTATATCATACAGTTTTAGACTATGCAGTTGCCCATGTGTAGTAAAAATCAGTAAAAATATCACAAACATTCACTCCTGGTTTGAAACTTGTCTATACAGTATAGTCAGTACTATAGACGAAATATCAATCTTTGCTTTCAGTTTGACATTGTACTTGACTTAACCCTCCCGCAATCACACTGCACATAAATGATGAAGATAAAACAAAAACATTGGGAGTGCAGAAGACGAGAGAAGATATGGAAATGCTGTTTTGTTGCATAGTATAGCCTATACAGTACCGGTAGTAAGTTATATCCGGTATACCGGTACCGTACATCATAGACACAGGACAGGTAAGCTAGACAATGCATCAGAACTGGCACAGGTACTGGGTAGCAAAAAATGTTGGCAAAAAAGTGAAGGGTCTATATAAAATGTACCGGTACCGTATATTTACAGTTTAGGAGGAAAAGTCAGCCAAAGATGTTCTGTGATTTTCCTGTGCTGTGCAGTGTGTGGTCCATATACAGAACCGTATACACTGTACAGTAGCGTTACGCCTGTGCGCAGTACGGTATTACCTGGTTTAAACTGTATAAATTTATATAATTTCTGACCATCTTAGGCTATATCTCCTGTTTCAATACGGCATAGTCCCTTCTGCGTCTTAACCGGCACTATAGCACTGAGCAGGTGCGCGGCCTACATACAGAATAGAACCGTCTCAAAAAAGCGGAAACAAAAACAAAATAGAATATCATAATTTTCAGTTTTGATCATACAGCATAGAGAATTCTTTAGAACATTCAAATCCGCATGGTGGCGTCACAAAAAGCAACTTCTGTTGAATCGCGTCTCGTTCCTTTGTGAGAAGTTTCGTATCAAATGAATAAATGAATGAATGATTATATTTTATTTTTAGTTAGGATGGCTATTTCACAACGCAACGTACTCATACAGCATATGCTTTGATTATGTGATAGTTATGTGCAATGTGTACGTGATGGCCTATCCCATTTCTAATCAATTTTTTGCCAAATAAAGTCCAACGACAAAACGGATTTTTCATTTGTGTTTAATTTTAATCACATAATAATTTTAATCCAAAAACCAAATTATTATATTTATTGATATCCATAGAGTGGCAAGCTCAGACTAAATGCTTGAGAACAGTAGGATGAGATTTTATATTTATCCTGCAGGCGAGGAAAACCGAGAATACGACTTAACCACATGGTGATCTACGTCCTCTCTTGTAGTAAAAATGGAGCAGGTTCGAATCCTGTGAAGAATGATTATATTTGAGAAACCTGTTGGTGACCGGCTGCCTGACCGGTGTATGAATTGTCCACGTAAGCACTGCTTACGGCTCCCTCCATCAACCAGGTTCGTGTACAGCAAAAATGAGAAATATGATAAGCCAAAAAAACCTTCATCCCGATTCGGAACTGGCATCTGTACGAGAGTAGTGTGGAATATTATCCGGAGGAGATGTCATTGATGTTCTCTATTTGCCTATGACATCGTATATCCACCAAATCTATTTCATCATTGTGACTGGACTGTCAGTTTTAGGACTGTTGTCGATTGTAATCCGGAGTGGATTGATATTTTCGTTTGCTTCAGAATACTTCCATCAAATTCAGATTGTGGAGTTGCTAATTCCGATTCACCCAGTAAGAAGTTTAAAGACCTATTTTAGAGCTTTTCATGTGTCACTGTCCAACACGATATAGGTCACGTTATAGGCCTTATCATAACAATTAAAGTTGTTTATAATCTACATTAGTTGCTAAACTAGGGCTTCGTGAAACTCGCAATTTGTTGAAGAGGGTTTATATTGACTGAATAGACATTTGCCAATACGCCATTTAAGATTTAGAGCATGTGTGTAATAGAATACCCAGACTCTCGTGAGACCGGCCTTCTCCCTTGCTGCTTTGTAAGTTTTCGTTGTGAAGTCTAGACACATTTCGTTTTTATGCCTGTGACTGTTTATTTGTATGCGGATACGTTTTTTATCTATTTATAACGAATTTGCATGTATCTTTTGATGTGTGGAGTTGCTTTGTACAGGTACCGTTAACTGAAATCTAACCAATCAAGTCCCTTATGTCTTCATTTTCAATATAACCGACTATTGAATTCGCTGTGGGCATTCCTGTGTGTGGCAAGGGGGGGCAGGAATTTAAGTATTCTTACTAATAAATATTAATTATTCAATTCCAAGAAGCATATGCCACGAGTTACTAAGTTACTATTTTTTCTGGAAGTTTATCTGTATGTTCCAATATTATCACAAGCACTGGGAATCTATGCAACAACCTAATTTGAGCGGGATGAACTGGTCTAATAAATAATACTGCTACCAGAGGAACTTGACAAAAAGCAGTAAAATGGGATTGTTTGTTATTTCTGAATGTGAAGGTTCTGGATATGGGTTGGGAGCTGAATACTTTCAAGTTCCTTGCTTCTGTAGAATAAAAAAGGTATGTTCTACTTCATACATGTTGTACTTAGTACAATGTTTGACCACGGAATTAATGGAAATTCCGGAATTATCTAACAGAATTACAATCGTTGTGCTGCAATGTGACATAATATGATTACAATACCTATGGAAAAATAGTGTATACTAGCCTGTTACTGTTTGCTGGGGAAATCGCACCAGCAAATACATTTAGAGCCAGAATATTAAAAATAAAGTTAGGATATTGAGACATCCAAGTATATTTGTTAATTTCCCCACTGTAGGTCAATTATCATGTTTGACCAATCATATGCTCAGACTTAGCTGTCCATTTATACTATAGATACTGTAGATACTGATACTATAGATTTTTACGATAGATTTAACACTGAGGTCTTTATGTATGTATTTATTTTGCCTTTTAGTATGCACAATAACAGAAAATATACATTCTTAAATATATAAAAGGCCAGGGAGTATGAACAAGGCAGTATGGGCCTAAAAAACAGTATGTGGCATTGACCACGCAATCAAAAAAATGAAAAGGACATATATATTTACATATATATATTTAAAGGCTACAGAACTATTAATAAAGATAACATATGCGTTGGGACTTCACTCGTGATATCTGTACCAGCCTTTCCAGTGTTGGTGAGACTACTGGGATCAGCTGTATAGATAGCACCAGTGAATGTGTCGGGGAAAAAGGGTGAGTGGAATAGTTTACGGGTGGGCAGTTGTAAAAAAATTGGTATAGGGCCTTGTGGTGACCGTTTGGTTACCGGTAAAAGCTAATTTATTTTAGGGTGGAGGACTGGGGTCTTCGGTCAAAAAGTTGAGGTCTTAATGATATATTAGAAAATAATAATAATAATTTGGAGTTTGGTTATTGATCATGATTGAATCAGGTGGCTGGTTGCTTGATTCATCGATGACCCATAATTATGAAAAAGATTGAGTCTGCGAGGAGGCATGAACACTGTACAATAAAGTTTTTTCATGAGGGATAATAATAGTGGAGAAGGGAATAAATGATTAAGAAAAAAAATATCCCATGACAAAACAAAAGTCAATGGGAATTCACATACCATGAATGATAATTCAGCAAGCAAAAAAAAATTATTGGGGTCATAATATAGGTTTCCCGTAGCATTAATGTCAGACATTATTTATTAAAACAGTTGGATTCGGGAAGTCTGCATTAATTTACAATTGATTTGTGCGTCTCTGATGCCTTCCTGCTGTGCTGCTGCTGTTGTCTACAGACACAATGCGATGTTATCTTGAGAACGGGGAGTGGGCAAGTCATGATTGATCAAGCATAATCGAGAATTAAACCATGGTTGATGATCATGCTTGGGTCATCTATTGATTGTGCAAATTTTAGGTCGATGTGGTTCAGGTTCTTGTGTCCAACGTGGATTTTTTTTTAACAGTGACTTTTGTCGACTCTCGGAGGGGTGACTCTGAAAACAAAATTATATACTCTTTTCTAACCTAGTCTCTTAATTATAAAACTATATATGTATTATACATACATTTGATGCATTTGTTATTTCAGAGATAATAGATGCTTTTTAAACCTTTTTATAAAAGATGATTTCGAGCTAGTACTCTGGAGTGCTGGTGGCAGTGCATTCCACAATTTAGGAGCTAGTTATTCAGTTGATTCTTAAAAAATTGATTTGAGAAAAATGAAATATAAAAATTATTTTAAAATTTGCTGGAACGCATTTTCGTCTTTGATTTATGATGAAATAACGTCTTGAAGCATGCAGGGGAGTGACCTTGCAAGTGAGAATACATGAGGTTGCACATTTCAAATTTACTGTCACATAATGCATAGTTTGATATGTAATCCGCGACCGCGCTCCGATCCGCGTTGCACTCAAGATATGTTAAGACCTAGGTGTTGACCCATGTTTGCTCTCTGTCTGTTGTTTTTAGTGCTGAATGATTGTTATACTCCTTTCAGAAATGTCGGGGAAAATTGAATGTCATCAAACTGTTGTTGGCAACCTTTGATGGCAATGAGGAAGAGAACAATTTATTAGTACCGGTATCGGACGAAAAAGAGCTTAAGCTTGTCAAAGAGGAAGCTGTGAAGGATAACATGATCGAAATGTTCCAGCAAAACTTCACTCAATTTTATCAAGTTGTGAGTGGCGAATACCAGTCCCTCAGTTTTAATCGTTATTGAAGATCTGTATAGTAAAATAGTCTTGTTTTTCTCTCACGATCGACAGTTCATTTGTATTTGCCGATTTACATTACTTCTAAAATTTCAACCGGCAATATTTATTTTATTTATTTATTATTCACTTCCCATACATACTGAGTTTTGGGTGAGATATGCTTGTACTGTATATTATATAAATGTTTCAATTTATAAGGAACTTCTTGGAATTTATATACATACTTTGAAACATGAGGATGAAGCCAGCAGTACCTCCAGCTCTCTCTATTGTACTCAATGCTTTACCAACTTTCCAACTCAATACCTCTTTAGTCAAGTTTACTTTCATCTTTGAAATATGGATATAAAACAGATTATACCTAGGGATACGTTTGAAACAGCTTATCAGGTGAATTCGGAATATTGAACTATCCGAATCCGAATCTTCAATCTCATAGAAATTATAGGATTCAAATTAGAAGTCATAGTTTTGCCAAATTATTAGGGACATCAAGAATCAATTCTTCCTGATTAAACATTTTTATATATCACCATAGTTAAATCTTAAATTTTTCATTAAGCGATGCCTCGTTTTGTTTAAGATTTTTCTTTTTGTCAGACATTGAGTAATTCGTTCCAAGTGTTCATTTTTATATTTTATTATCTAGCTTCTCTCTGTTCAGTTTTATAAGGGGTTGTTACTTTCATGGAGCTTTGTTTACTCTTTCATGTGGGGCCGTTGTGTGTAATGTGTTTTTTCAAGTTTTCCTGTTATAGATTTGAATAACTCATTATTTTGCCCTGCTTTGTTAGCTCGATATGTGTTGTTTGGACTTAGCAGTTGACTAGACTCTTTGTCATACAAAGCAGCTACATGGCTCCAAAGAATATCTTTCCGTTTTTATGCATAAAGATGGCATACTAGATGGTTATTTAAATCTGAAATGGTGAATTTGTTACATGCTTAACACTGTGCCATGTATATCAGATAAGAACTCTGTACCAGTTTGTTTGACCATAGAATGTCGTCATCAGGAACATCGTTAACACCGTCGTCGAAGTCGCATCAAATCGAGCGCAATTGACGTCTTTATAACTTAAGCCGAAAGCAAAAATTGAAAATCGACGTTGTCGAACGGAAGAAAAGTCCAATCGTCTTGAGAATGGAATGCAAGTTCTGGATTCGGATACGAAAGTAAATGAAACGGAAATTTGGTTAAAGAGTATCACTGGCAGATCGACCAAGTTCACTATGTAATTATAAAAAAAGATGAGAATTTTCCCACTACGATTTCACAGAAGAGACTGGCAGAGTACGCACTTTTGATTTTATAAAAAAAAAATACACAGATGTACGAAGGTTGTTTAACATCCACAAACAGTGTAGGCAGGCCCAATTGCGTGAACGACTTTATTTGAACTTTTGATTTTATAAAAAAAATATATGATTTCACTGTAATAATTTTGACTTTATGCCCCTTATGATTGATTCGAATAAATTGTAATTCGAATCACCGAATCGAATTGCCCAGCTCTAGGTATAAGTAATATATTTTCAATTACAATGTTCACAAGCGAAAATTTTTATTTTAACGATAAAACGCAATAGACTTTGGTCAAATTTTATCAAAATCTATGGCATCTTGTTAAAAATGAAAATTTCCCCTTCGTTCAGCACGTTTTTGTCCTTATGACCTATTCAAGATTGATTCGAATAATCTGTGCTTCGAATCTCCGAATCGAATTGCCCAGCCCTAATCAGAACATCATCTTTTATTATATTATCCATTTCCGATATTATCCAAAAATGAGTTACGTTAAGTATGATCCAGACGCGACCCATCTGTAGCTCATGCTGGGAAAATATATTTGATTGTTCAAGACTGTAACTTGTTCATTTATAACATAAGGTGCACTGGAGATAAATTTGGAATCGTGTTTGATGCTTCTGCACGCTATGATGATGCTTCTGCATGTTATGATGATGCCTCTTGTAGAGCCTCGTCATGAACCACGAAAGTTGTTTATATTCTACAAAGAGTGTAAGCACGCCTAATCGCGTGAACGATTTTGTTTATACTTTTGATTTTATAAAAAAAACACATGGAAGTGCGAAGGTTGTTTATAATCTACAAACAGTGTAAGCAGACTTAATTGTGTGAACGATTTTGTTTATACTTTTGATTTTATAAAAAAAAATACATGATTCCACTGTAATAATTTTGACTTTATGCCCCTTTTGTCGCAGCATCAATCTTTATATTTGCATCCATAAAAGTTTGCATTGTAATGAATGAAAGATTACAACAGCACAAACGTAAGTAGACGCGAACATACTTGGATGCAAGTGTACCGAGAGTACGAGGATACGAAAAGTGCTTGATCATATTCAATTAAGGACTCGGTGGAAAAAAAAAATTAGATAATTCAAAAAAATTTTAGTCAATAATTTTTCTACTACGCTAAAAAAAATCGGATGCAATACTGTTACATATTAATGGAAATTTTTTTTTATTGTTCGGTTCGGGCAAAATTTTCAATTTTGGACATGGAAGTTTTCTTAAAAGACGTTTCAAAAAACCAATTTCATTTCATTCAATTATGTCAGTGCGCATCCTTTATTTTCACGTCCTTGAACCATAACTAGGGGTTGGCAAAACCGAATCATTTAGAATTCGAATCTGATTCGGATAATTTTTTCGAATCAGATCGAATCGCTGATTCCGTAAAAATAATAAATCTTTCATTTTTCACTATTACTTATTGTTCCCATTATCATCTCACCTACAAGATTGTTTCAAAATTTGTAAAAATACCATGACTACGAATAACAATAAATTTACCGCATTTTTATAACAGTGTCCATATCCCAGGTCCTTTCTCTTTGTTAACAACTTAACGTAATATGATACCACTCAGTTTTTACATTGGGTATTTTTCATCTGCTGGTCAACAATTCATTTCAAAAATGTTTCAAAATTCTTGGATAGTTGGTGAGGTACCACCATTGGAATTTGTGTGTGTGCTTATTAGTTGTCTCTCGATATATATTCCCATGTTCTGTAACGTATCTGTTTTGCATACACTTATCATATATCATTCCATCTTTTTCTTTCACCAGACTTTTTATTTAATTTACATCTACTATAGGAGGCGAAACTAATACACAAGTACACATCGAAATAAAATAGTTTAAAATATCATACAGGGGGGGGGGGGGGTACAAAATCCTACAAAATTTGCATGTAAATGATTAGGAATTAACCACGCGAAAATAATATTATCGATTACTCATTTTTTCAATAGGTCTGATATTTAGAATCTCATTGTATGTACGGACGTTGGAATAGTCGCAACGTCCCAGGCAAACACCAGTCAATGCACTTTCCGTTTCCGTTCCATTAGGGATATTATCCACTTAAGAGTACAGTTGCCGGTACTTAATCTCGTAGTGGCTCTTTGGCATTAAATGGCCGCCAGTTGGTTCCTTTTAGGTACTGCTTCAGGCCTTGACTAGAGTGAATTTCAATAAAAAATGTTTTCCTGCGTATCGCAAGTGGTGACAGAAAGTAAACAAAGAAGTGACAGAGATACCTCCATAATATGCCTAAGAAAGATACCACTCGATGCTGCTTAGTTGTCCAGATCGAATGCTTAGCGGCACAATCCATCAGTGACCCAAGCTTGGAAAATAAATTTTTGCCAAATTGTTTTATATATCTGGGTAATTGAAGTGTAGTTCCAGTAAAAAAGTGAAAAAGGAATTTTTTCCGGACAATTCGTGTACATTTTCGAGCTCCATTTTTACTTGCTCTGGTGAAGCGCGATCTGTGGTATACTTTCGATGCAATGATTTAGGAGTGATCTATGACATCTTAATTATTTTTCTATTTTAGCAAAAAAACAATGACGGGAAATATGTAGTAAATTCCAAAAGTTATACGTTCAACTGTAGATATAAAGAAAGGAAAAATTAATTTTCGGCCATGAGTCACGGGCAATATTAATTTGGACGGCGAGACTTGACAATGACTTGCAATTAAAGAAGCTGATCCATAGTCAGTTCAAACACAACCTAAATTTTGCAATGTTTAATTTCTGGCCTTGCGAAGTTTCGAAATATATACTTAAAACAGCAATATAACTAACAGATTTTTAATCAAATCAGTCTGAAATGCATTTTGTGCACGTTTCTAAATCGATTCGAATCTCATATTCAAATGTGATGATTTTACAACTTTCGTTTTACATGTGATTTTGGTCTCATTGAAGATTTTTTGACATAAATTTTTGCTTCCAAGAGGTCATTCGTTGCTTCCATCTAGGCATGTCTTACATCCCCATTCAAAAACAATTTCAATGAAAAAAACTATGCAGTTGCTTCCATCTAGGCATGTCGGGCATTCCCGTTTAAAAAGAATTTTAATGAAAAAAAAATATACAGTAACCCTTTTTATCTGATGCCCAATCTGAAAATTTTTTATCAGACTACCTTTTGTCAAGTATGCGTCACTGATGGATCGCGTCGATGAGACGCTCTCCATCAGTGGGGCATTTTTGACAAAATAATAAGTCTCGTCGGGTGAGAACCACATGACTATGTGCAAACGACACTTGCGTCTTCACTATGTCCACAGTTATTCATTCCCCATCCTTTATGTCGACATAAGAAAATGTTAGTTTCAGATCCAATACAGGATACTTCATCAAGCCAAATTTTTCCACTGCCTCGTCCATAAGCCGCCGATCCAGGATATGCAGAAGCCTCACCAAATCCAAGCATGCGGCAAACCACATTTGCATTGTTCTGGTGCCATATATCATCACAAATTGTTCCCCATAGACCGTTGTGAAAAACCTCCACGCGACCAGATCGAGAGCTGTTTTCTCCGGCCAAACGTACGTGTACTAAACAAAAAAAAAATGATTTCTCAAGGAAAATTCGTGTAAATAATTATTATGCTTTTTTGCATAAGCCAAGCCAATCAGAAATGAATATTTAATAAATATTATTTTGAAAACAAAATGGTAGTACACAGTGCTCTATAATCGTAAATATGGCGAGCCAGAATTCAAAAGCGCCACTGGAGAGGGTGTGGGTTGGGGCCTTGACACATTTAATACTTGTTTGTAAACGCTGCAAGAACAAGATAAATCAAGCTTTAAAATGCCTCAAAGATGTAGTCGCGCGCAAAAAATGTCAATATGTATACGGGCGCATACGGGTGTAGATTTTAAGCCGAAGGCACTTTTAACTTTCAAATCTGAAATTTGATAACTTAATGATTTGTTAATTGCGCGATAACAAAATATACCTGATGACAGTTGTATTCGACAACACTTTAAGAATAATCGGCGTTTTTTATGTTTTTTTTCATTTCAAACTTGCCTTTTTTATTAGTGCAACGGTAGGCATGTATTCCGTTATCCCGAGCATAGAACGGTTTGCTATGCAAGGTAACGGAGAACGCTTGTTTAACTGTATGACACAGTTCCACAGGCATGTGACCGTAATTAACGCAAAGCAATTGCTGTTTTAGTTTTGTTACTTGGAAAGCAGCGCAACTCATCGGTGGGGCAACTTTGCGTGTATTGCTTCTTTCTTATTACAAAGGAACCTACACGTGACACTTGCCTGCTGACTTCGCGATGTTATCCAACTGTTTCTGCAAACCTGTTATACTGTCGTTGGCCGAAGTCACCTTTTGATTGAGAAGTATTTCGGATGTGTTGAAGAATGAAATTTCTGAAAGATTTTCACCTTCAATGGCACATTGATATATTTTTAATATTTAAAAAAGGGTTAGAGAGTGATATTCAAGTTGTCTGGACAGCTCCGTTCGACTTACCAAAATAAATTTAGAAAGTAGCATTAGCAATCGTAATGGAAAAACTTTCTAGGCATGTAAATAAGGTGATAAAATACCTAACCTGCTTTCAAATCCTTTATCTGACCTAGCAACTCCGTAGTCAAGTTGTTGATTTCTGTAGAGAAGTCTGAAAATAATTTGTTGTGCATTTTATGTCAAAGCGACAAAACAACAACAACAACAAAAAGCTTTATTTTACAAATTGCCCAAGTTACATTGAACAGCAAGGAGTTGGGACAAGGATTTTTAAAACTAGCAAAATATTGGTCAAGTCATACTCCGGCTTGCCTCTGGCGGGGAATAAATATAAACACCTATGTAGCCTATTTTGGGCCTTGAAGTGTCTTTTTTTCTGTCCACGTGCCTCCAGTGTGCCAATGCCTTTTAATACCTAATTATCTATTTTTTGTAAAAAATTATATTATGTTTATACAAACAGAAGACCTTGAACTAGAACGGTGCTTTTTGTTTCTATTTTCATCATACTTTGTTCCAATTTTGACAACTTTCCCATAATTTCAAAGTCACGTTCTTAACAAATAACATTGAATGAACAAAAATATTTTCGATATTCAAAGAGCTCGATTAAGCCGAAGTGCAGAAGTGGAAGTAGTTACCTATCTCACTATAAAAGAGACTACTTTAAAATGTAGTTGTAACCAGGAATAGGGCTTACAAATAGGGCTGGACATTTGATTCGATAAATCGAATCGCTCCGAATCAGAAGTAAGATTTACCCGGGAATTGTTTATAGAAACAAATATACCTGAACGGAGTGGAATTTTCATTTTTAAAGACAAAATGCAATCGATTTTGGTCAAATTTGACCAAAATCGATTGTATTTTGACAATGAAAAATTGAAAATTTACGCTCTTAGATATGGTGTGCTAATTGAGGTCTGTTTATGCTAGTATTTTTAATTCGTAAATATAAGTTTCTTGTTTTTCATGGAGGGGACAAACTGTAATGGTAAAAGTGGGGTATTTGATATTTATATGGGGTTAGTGACTCGATCCGATTCGAAAAATTATCCGAATCAGATTCGAATTCCAAATAATTCGGATTTGCCCAGCCTTACATACAAATCACTTAAAATTTAAATCATATATATCATTCAAAAGTGTGGAGAGACATGTGTTTCCAAATTATTTATCAAAAACATAATCAAGTCGACCTAACTTTCGGTAACTTTTGTCAGATGTACAAATGTCAAATTTACGTATACATCGAAACGCAACAATGAAGAGGGAGCAACGTCTGATTTATAAATGTGGCACAATTACCTTCTGATTTACATATCGGTCGAGCTTAACGCTGAAAATTGGCAGATATATAAATATGACAAAACTCAAGACAGATTGTATTGGGTTTATATATCTGCCACATCAATTGTTGTGCGGTTATGTGAATAGGACACAAGGAAGGAGGGTTGTAAGGATGGTTTAGGAGTTTAACTTTAGATTTATATAGCTGACAAAAGTGACTGAACATTAGGATGATTTATTTAAGTTCACACACATGGCGCCCTATACTTTCTTGTTTGCTGAAAGCGTTGTCTAAAAGGTGGAAAATTTTCTTACACGCACTTTATATAGTAATGACGGACGTCAAATGTTTCCTGCTCAGCGCGCTATTGTTCGTTTTTCATTTTATTTAGCTATTTGTATATCGCTATACGTATGAGTTTTTATTATGTTTCTTTCCATCTTGCTTGGAGTAAAATTCAATTTAAAGAAAAAATAAATGGTTGTGGTCATTTCTATTTATTTACAAGTTTATTTAATTTGAAGGATATCTTAAATGAATTCTCAACTTTTTCCAATTTTACCAAAAAGAAAATTATCAAAATTTGTAAAATATATAATTGAAATTATATTTATAAATTTGTACCCGAACCTTGGTGCAAGATGTTGTTATCTATTTTAGATTGGTTTATTCTTTTGTCCAACGTCGACAAAATCTCCATTTCTGTTAAATGAATGCACATTCCGATTTTTCTTACATAATTTTAAACAAATACTTGAGATTATGCTTGAAACTTGTTCGATTTCTCTCCGAATTAATTCATTTATCGTGGAATTTTAAAGGTTTTCTTTAAAGAAAATGTCACGCAGCACTTAGATTCTTTGAGTTACGAAAACCGAAAACATCATTGACTTAAAATTCGCATGATACAATGCTAATTTTATTTACATTAATCGATTTTATTTTATTTTAACATATGCAATAATTAAAAGGACTCTGTAGTTTGATTCCATTTCTCAGATAAAAATAAAACAAATTTAAAAATGTTTTATTTAAAATGAAAACAAAACTTACTATTTTCCATAAATTTATCTTCATTGTCCAAATAGTATCTTACCTGAAACAAATCGAAAAGCACAAGATAGTTAATAAATAGAACAAAATATTTAATATCTTAATACATGCTGAGAGAATAATAAAATAAAGGTGGAGTTTCATTTGTAAATCAATTTAACTATATATCTTCTGAATCTTAAGTACACTTGACAAAATCTTGTTTCTAAACATTGCAATTCAAAAATTCAAATTAAAGATTACTAGAATGAAATCAGTTTTTGCATATCCCCCGAAATCTCAGTTTTAGATTTAAACAATTTTTTTATTTGACTGTCGATATTGAAACATGTGGGCCTTTTATGCATTCTCACTCCCTATCCGAGTAAAGGTGATTCTCAAGGTGATTCTTTCAAAGCTTTAAATATATCAGATTAATAAACGAAACCCAGGGCGAAGAACTGTAAGCCACAGCCTTGGGGCGATACTCTTTAACCTTACTGGTTCCACACTGGATGGAATGACAAGCCGCAAGATAAATTTCATAGCTAAATTTAATTGTAAACATTGATAGTTGCATACTGTGAAATAAAGTTCATTTCATTTCGAGTCCTATTGGAGGTAGCATAATCGATTTAAACTTTCAGGTTCTTACTATGAACTGAAGCCGCTGATCCTAATGAATGCTGTTAATTTTAGGCCTTATTTTCATAATAACAAATGTTTTTTTATTAAAACGCACTTATAAGACTTTAATCGAGTGCCTGAGAATGTTTCACCGTCAGAAATTTTATTTTGTCAAGCATGAGCCTCTGATACCACGCGCTTTGTCAGCGCGACCAATCGGTGACTTAACAAAACATGTTCGGACAAATGATTCCTTTCTGGGTTTTTCAATTGAGGCTTGATACATCTGAGACAATCGCTTGAGAAAATAAAATTTCTTATTGGTAATGATCAAACCTTACCTGTAATGCAAGAATTATTCCAGTGATACCAACACCCAGATTCAAAAGAAACGCTACCGCAAACACCATATAACATATTTTTGATGATAGTTTCTCATTTTTGGTGTCATTTTTCTCTGACGAGATATTCTCTGCAACAAATCAAGATGAACCAACTGATGGAAATATGAAGTGAAGCAGAAAAAAAACCTAAACTTCTCATTTCTGCCGAAAAGGTGTCAGGCATATATAAGGATTAAAAATCTCAATACAGAATTACGCAAAAATTTGCAAGAGATGTATCACTAATGGATCGCGCCGTCAAGCAGAGCGTTCATACGAACTCTCAAGGAAGCATATTCAGATAAGCATGAGCGCCTGATGCCTTGGATCACGTTATAGACTTATATATTTGGTACATTTATAAAAAAAATCATTCTCTGACTGGGATAATCAGATTTTTGAAATTTTATGTTAGTGCTTGTACAAACTTTTTTAGATCATTAATTCCAAACAATTGTTCATATTAATGAGAAACATGGGATGGATGACTGAACCCATCAGGTCTACAGCTTAAAAGTCTAAAAACAGTCACAATTTAAAGCAACGAAAAATGCGAAAAAAGTACATGCGTGATGTAGAAGTGTCTTAACATTTTTTCTTGAATATTTTAAGAAGTGGCAAAAAGGAAGCAAAGAAGTGGTAGTGGTAGAAGTGGTTGTCGTCTCCAGGCAGATGGCATTCACTACACTTTATTACAATTGTTCAGTCCTCTCTTGGGTTTTTTCAACTTAGAGTACAGATGGTTGTACTAAATTTGTAGTATCTCTTTACCATTCAAGTGGCACAGGCACGGCTTACAGCTTGGCTTAGAGCTAACATCAATAAAAACAGTTTGGGTCATTTTTTGCGGCAAAATTTAAATATCTCTTTCAGCGGATGATTTTTCATTACTGAATTTGCCCGACGATGCTAAATTTATGTTTTTTTTTACGTTTTTACGGCCAAATTATGCATTGGAGCAATAATACTTTTCTACTAACCATTCGCTGGTGATGGCGTGGGTGGTCTTACTGGTGCCGGTATCGGATTCAAAACGTTTTCATATATATCATCATCCTCTTGAACTATATTGTCCACACGTTCACCACCTCGTACATAAGGATTATTGCATGGCATCCTTTGACTTCCTGCAGAATTAATCTGATTCAGTCGAGCGTCCGTAGCTGATAAGTAAAAGTGTTCCTGCGACATCTTTTATTTTTATTATGCTACAGCTCTTAGGCTTATATTACTTTTTTGATGGTTGAATGATAAATAAACATTTACTATAATATTACTATTTTAATGCAAACATTGACAGCAACATAAATTGGTGCTAAAAAGGAAATCATTTCGTATTTGCAATTTTTTTCGGTTTCCTATAATTATCACTTCCTGAATTAAATTTTTTTCATTAAAATTCGATCTTGACAATGCCTCGATCAGCGCCAAAACAGCACCAACTAAGAGGTCTACTAGTGCTCTGCAGTGATATTTTGTGATGCGAATCAATCCGAAGCCCGAAATATACGAATCAGATGCGAATTGTTTATTGAAATAAATGATTGCCAAGAAAAATGGAATTTTCATTTTAATGATAAATGTAACCAATTCTCCACAAATTTGAACGGATTCGATCGTATTTTCTTGTCAAAATATAGAAAAAATATGCTGGTCTTAAAGTCATGCTTCTTCAAATTTTATGTATAGGTCTGAACATGTCCCACTCGTTTTGAGCGGGCAAAAACTCTTCAAAATACGAGCAAAAATTTTGTTCGCCACGGCTGCGCCGTAGCATATTTTTCATATTTCTATTCATTTTTCAAGCAAAAAAAAAGAAACAAAATATGTCGGCGCGCAACATTTTTAAAAAGAATTTACTCTTATTTTATACCTTCTTCTAGTTCTAATACCTCCCGTCGCCAATGACTATAAGAAATCCTGAACAAAAGAAATAATAAAATCTGTATTTTTCAATTCGACGTAAATACTGTATATACATTCGTAGAGATGCCGACTACCATATGCATGCATTCTGTTATTGTCTTCTAAATTTATGGCGATAAATGCATGAATTTCCCATGTATCTGTATTGAACAACTAAATTTAATTTTATCAAGCATGAGCTACAGGTGGAACGCTGATTCCCGGCGCGATCCATCAGTGGCCCACTTGACGAAAATGGTACAGTAGTTTTTATTTTATTGTGATTCAAGGAGGGGAAACTGAAGAATGAGCACTAAATCAATTGTTTCGAGTTTTTTCGACGAAGCGAAATTTTTTTGGGAAATTCCGAAGGTTAAAAAAGGCGTGTTTTGTTGAATATAGGGGGTGTGATTCAATGGACCCATTAATGAATAGTACACGAAACCCTATTCTACATTGTTATGCATTTTAAATTTGTCATAGTCAACACGATTTATTTTAATATCACTGAGTAAAATTACTGTCAAATAACGGCGATTTTACTGCATTTTTGTTGCAGTGTACTATTACTCATTTTCTGTATCAGCAGAATATTATTTCCTGCAAATGTTTACAATCGGGAAACGGGCTTTCAAACACCATAGTATGTGTCAATATTAAAATGATATACTGATATTTGGCAAGCAAATAATTAACGACAACATATATGGCAAAGAGATACAATACGAAAAGGAAGCACTAGCAATCAGCGTTGGGGTGACTCGAGTTGCTCTCGAATCACCATTTTTACCCTTACTTTACTTGAGTTGTCTTAGCTCAATAACTTGACTCGTACTCTTCACAAAATGCAGATGCGACTTTACCGATTCTACAATCATCTTTTGCAAAATTATGTTGTCTGCCGTTACGTGACTCATCAGAGAAGAAATCTCGCCTCCCAGAAGAATTCAGAACATTCAATGCAACCTGCCTGGGAATCTGTGTTCGTATACCCAGTGATTATTGATTGATGATTCTGAATAAGTAGTTATAAAGTGAAAATGGCAAATTAACTCCCATTGCTGTTAAATATCGTGACTCGACTTGCTCGCGACTCGCAAATACATGACCTGACTTGCGACTTGATAGTACAGTGACTAGACTCGACTCAAGACTCCAAATTCAAATTTGGGAAAATTAAATTTTGGACTCGACTCGCAACTCGTGTATTCTTTGACTCGACTTGACTTGGGACTCGAAGTGAAGTGACTCGTTCCCAACACTGCTATCAATTACTCTACGTGAAAAACATCCCAGAAGAGTCTGAACCACTATCATAAAGTGCAGTGAGCAACATTTGCTCTGAACCGAAGTAAAACTTTTTAACAACTCATCGTTTCTTTTTATTCGCCTCTTACGACATGCAGGAAATATGTCGAAACAATTCTGAAGCCTGCACGTTTGTGCTTTATGCTAAAATGCCGTGAAATCACCATTATTTCTCAGTAATTGTACTTGATGTCTTGCTATTGAATTAAACCTAAAAAGAGACATTTTGAATTATTATGGGATGATGATAGAACGTACGGCCTGAATGATAAGCGTCTAAATCCGAAATAAACAAAATAATTTCGAATTTTACGTTTTCGGTTTGCCCAGCACCACAGAATGAGAGAGTTCTCCCAAACAATAATTGTACTTTGCCAAGCACGAGCCACGGATGGACCGCGCCTCAAAAGCGCGATTCATCAGTGATTCATACTTGACAAAGCATATTAATTTTTCTGGATATTTCTAACACTATAATACGGATGGCTCTAACTACTGACAAATGATTACTTCCCTGAAAGCCGTGCGTTTGATATCCGACCGTTTCGCCACCGCCAGTACCGTAAATCAGAGCAATTTATAGGTAACTGTATCGCAAAATAGGTACTACATTTGCTATTTGAGTCCATGCCTAACGGTCGTTCGTTATAAGTTCTTGCTGAGTTTACGGACAAGACACGACTGAATGCACCATTTGTACTTCGGTTGAACTTTGCATTATTACATTTAAACTATGCAGATATTTCAGATTTTTTGTTCTTGACAACTCAGCTCGGAAATTACTTCAATGGCAGAAAAACTATCCGCCTCAGTCACACTCACAATGAATAGAAATAACATTCCAGCACTCCACTCAACTGTTAAAGAGCAAGTACAAGATAAAGTCGACTACATCTACTACATTCTAAGCGGGAAATATCCCAAACAGAACTAAAATTCTCTCTTTGAAGAAGAGGGGGAAGCGGCAACATTAAAAATTGCGGACAGTTACCAATTACACAGTACCAAAAATGCAGTAAAATCGTCCTACTGTATGTGGTGAAAATTATTTCAGTACATTATTGTGATGTATCTAATTTTCAATATTGCTTATGTTAATTTGAATCTTATCTGTTTAGTTGGTAATTGCTGAGCTACTGCCATGATTTTACTTTGTTTACGTCTGACTCAACTTTTTGCCTAGCTGTGAAAAAGTTTATTAAAGCCTAGTCATGATTCTAGAGTTGTAATTTGAATTGTATACTTTAAAAGGTTACCAAAATTTGAGTCAATGAAGCAATAAAACTTCTGGAATCGGTGTATTTCAAAACTAAATACGTTATCTATACTCGGCACCTCTCAATCATCCGCTCTCAAAAATCAGGGGAAAGCCTTGCAGAATTTCTACACGAGTGGAAAGAGTTAGCTAAAGATTGTAATTTTTAACCAGTTGACATCTATAAATCCGAAATGATAAGCGACTCTTCCATAAATAGCCTTCTTTCTCCATCGATTAGACAAAGGCTTCTCGAAGAAACTTGAGAATTCTTGATCTCAAAACTGCTTTTGACAAAGCTGATTGCTTGACAGGTCTCAAAAATAATCTTGCAAGTATTCTACTCAAAACTGTTCCCATGGCAACAGTTCACAACGAAAGTTTTTGTCCAGTCGAACCTCGCGGTTCCCAATCTTCAGGAGCTAGTTGTCCACCCCTGATCGATTCTTCACTAGGTTCTATCGCCTCGTCGAAGAAGAAAAATTCGGAAAGTTTTTTCTGTGCTGGAAAATTTCATCCGCAGTTTCGCCACCCAACGCGAGGTTTTTAATGGCATGCTTGTCGGAAGAGAGATCATTTTCAAAAAGTATTGTTTTGGTTTGATAAAGTCATGTCTAGTCACCGTATTGGCAGGGGCCCCAGAATGTCTCAGAAGTTCTGTACTAGATGCCGATACCAATGGAACTAATATCGAAGCACTATTAGATTCTGGTGCTTCGGAAAGTTTTCCCAACGCAGAGGTTGCTGAAAATTGCAGCTCTAATTGTTACCTCCAAACTCTAGTGTGTCAATGGCTTTCACAAAATTATCCATTAAGATTGGTGGCGCCGTCAATACTACCCTCAAAGTTTATGGACAAATCTTCATTCGATGAGAAATTGCAACTTCAAGTTTTGATTACCAAAGATGAACGTCAAAAGCGACGAATGTTTCTTTATTCCGAGACAATAAAAAGATACTGTGCTTGATGTTTACCCCCTTCCTCGGATTGATGACCAAGTTAACCCTTTATGAGGCACTGGTAAGTATTTTCCCGCCTGACTTATATGGGCCTTGGCGGTTGCATTTTGGCAGTTACCAACTCATCGATGGCACCTCATGAGGAATGATTGCAGAAATGGAAAGTAATTTAATTGTCGTGTGCAACCAATCGGTATGGTTAATAATTGGATCAATGGAATACCCATATGAAAAAAAGGATACATGGCATAGAATTGATAACACATCGTCTCGTTTTTTGGCCCAAAGGTAACTAGGCAGATGGTATATATCTAAATGGAGCGTACCTCTTGGAAAATCTTATATATTTGTACTACTATACTTATGTCAGATCATCTACCAGTTGTAATGGCCATTTTATACTCTGGAAATATAATGCGTGATCCATCCTATTGGAAATTAAATAGCGGTTTATCGAAAAATAGAGAATTTGTTGTTGAAGGTTTTAAAATGTTATGCAAAAAATTGCTTTTATCATTTAAAAAGATTGAGGATGAAATCATTTTTGATCTATGGGTTAAAACTGATATAAAACATTCGTCCCTTATTGTTTAAAAAAACAGAAATATGAATATGTCAAAGAGGAATTATACCTTGTACGTGGGTATGAAACCGCTTATAAAAACATGTTAGAACATCCTAATTGCACGGACTTGTAAAAAAGATTCATTCATAACTAAAGCAGTAACATAACAAATTTTGAGAAAAAAAAGGTGAAAAATCTCCAAATTATTTTTCAAACTTAGAGACCTGCAGTGGACAACTTATATTGTTCAAACAGTTAAAACAAAAACAAAAAACAAGATAGTCACATTGTATCAGATATGAAAGTATATAAAAAAGCACAAAAATCATTTTTTAATCTCTAACACCAAAAGAAACATACTTTTGACCTTGTGCTACGAAATAGACTATTATATAATATAGAACGTTGTAATTCTAAAGAGGAAAAAGTTTTTTTCAGATCAACAGGTTGCTGTTAAATAAATCGATGACGGTTTCAAAACAATGAAACTGAATAAAGCACCGGATATCGACGGTCTTACCAAAGAGTTTCTCCAAATTGCATGGCCATCCAAAAAATTTGTTTTTTTATTCAACATTTTTGCAGCATGTTTTGGTACCGTGATTTAAACGTACCGGTAATAAATAACGCGTGGTTGCCAGGTAAGGTAATAGTTCTATTCACGGCTATGCTCAACCGGGGAAATACAAGCAATGTAGCCTAATTAAAAAGTAATGTTTGTGACAACGTGCATTTCCAACAAACTCTGTGAATCCTACTCATTTTTACCTTTTCTCGTGTTTGAAGATCTGCAATATTCTATTGGTTCAGCAGTCAAATATGTCATGGAAAACGAATCTAGATTCTGCAGCAGAAGAAGTATGCGAGAAAATTATTGAAGAAAGTATTTTACCGGAGCATGCAAGGGATTCAAAGCTAGATGGTGACAGTGAAGATGACACTGATGATTCTGTCGATGATACCTTACATTTCAATAATCCTGTGTTTGCTCGAAAAATCGCGAATATTAAAAATGAAGGCTATTCCCGTACCAGTCGTAAAAAGAAAAAGCCATCTGTTGTTGTTGACCATATATACAAAACTAGACATTGTTTTCTGAAAAAGAAAATTTCATCGATCAAAACCACACAACCAAATTTAGTGAGAACACAACTGAGAATGAAATTGATGATTAGTCGGAACACTAGACGCTAGACACACTCAATTCCATCATAGTTTTCTTCGCTGCCAGATTTCTCAGAGCCGTCCCATCCACAGCTAAATCTTTCCTATTAATACACTTACTGGAGAGCTTTTTGAAAATATTTTTGATGACGGAACCATTAGTGAAACAAGGCAACGAATATGCAATACAATTCAAGTTCGAAAATTGAAAATAACTTCAAAAGAAGAACCTCGTGCAAATTTTCGGAATTGTAATAGCTATGGGAGTAATCCCACTTCACTCTATTAATCTTTAATAGTCTACTGATCCCTTTTATGTTCAGACGAATGCGATAAAAAATGTTGTGAGTAAAAAATTGAAAAAGCTCAGAGAAGCGTTTCATTGCAATGAAAACAAGTCTGCGGTTCCACACGGAACACCTGGTTATGACAAACTTCACAAGGTTTGACCCCTTGTGGACAACTCGAATATGAAATTTAATGAAGAATATAAACACTCCACTTGTCAGTAAATTGATGAGTCAATGATATTATTCAGATCGTTCCTCCATGGAACAATAGATGACAAAAAATGAAATAAAAGTAAAAGAGTATACAAAGTGTGGGCTAGAGCAGACCCTGTCACTGGTTGTTTATCTCAGTTTGAAATTTACACCGGAAAAAGTGCATCTGTAAGTTCAGGTGATAATGAATCAACTTTAATAATTTTTTTTATCATTTAAACTTCTGAGAACATTGCACAAGATGAAACTTTTTGCAGTGGGTACTGTTCCAACTAATAGCAAGACAAGGAGATTTTAAAACAAAACAGCAATTGAAAAGAGGCGAACATAAAGCAATGACAATGGGAAATGTGTGTGCTTTTGTTTGGCAAGATAATCGCACTATTAACTTGCTGTGTACTGGTCATAATCCTCATGAAATAGTTCAAGTCAAGCGAACAGGAAAGGATGGCAGTAATTTATGGATACACCAATTTCAAGGGCGGAGATGATAGATTTGACCATTTGCGGGAGAGTTATACTGTGTCTCGACGCTCTAAGAAGTACTGGTTCAGATCAGTTCTAGTCGATGCTGAATTGGTTAACGTATATATTAAGTAACTAATCTCCACCAAAAAACGATTTCGCACATGATCTTTAAGAACCTTTCGTTGTATCTGATCGGAAACTTTTCCACCAGAAAAAGTGGAATTTTACCGCAGTACTATATGAATAAGAGTTGTGCAAATGGGGGAAAGGCTATGGTAGTACTACTAGCTTAGATTAGCCATGGTTGGCTCTCATTCAGCCGAATAGCATTTGATTCTTACAAAAGATGTCGTTTGTGCTCAACCAACACCCACGAGAAAAGGAGTAAAGTTTTATGTTCAGCATGTAAAGTGCCATTATGTCATCTTCCATGCTTTTCCAAGTTTCATCACTTTTAAGGTATTAATTGGTCTAAGTATAATTAAATGTTTTTTGTATAGATCGTTTAGGTTAGGTTATTTTTTTGAATTTTCAACTGTGATAACTGATATGTCAATATGTGTCCTATGGAGTAAAATACTATTATTTTGGTAGTTTTTCTCAGAACTGTGATATTTATTCCAATTTCACTTTGATATTTTCCTGAATATGTATGAATTTGAAGTATTAGTGCACATTTTTCTAATTGATTTTTTTTTATCGAAATTTACTTAGGCAAGGCTGAAGCTGTGCCCGAAAAGAACCAACTAACGACCACTCAAAAGTGAAAGCGCTATTATAATATGTATTGGCAGCAACTGCACCCCAAGCGAAAAATATTCAAAGCAGAAGTGAACTACTATGGTACAGTGCAGTGAATGGAATTTGCCCTGGGTGGTGGTAAAACCCTCTACCACTTAATTATAATATCCCTTCCAAATTACAATTTTTAAATGTAATTTCAACACACACACCATTGAATCATTGGAATGTTCGAGTATTACGCTAGGTGGATACCCTATTTTCCTCCTGTATACGACCTATTATAGAGTCTGACCACTTACCACTGTCTCAACATGCAGTGGATGTTTTTGACTCTATTTGTCAAAGCTTGCTTACAGCTTGTTTAGGCTGTATAAGGGATGATGAGCCTTTTTGTGTCGAATGCGATGCCTATGACCACGCAATCACCCCTACTATCATCAGTCCGATTGACTAGTGGCTTTGTTCTCTAGAACTATCAAATATTGAAATCAGATATCCCATAGTGGAAAAAGAAGCATCTGCTATAATCGAAGCGGTGAGTCATTTTCTGCAAGGGAGACAATTCACACTCATATCCGATCAAAAAACTGTTTCATTTGTGTTTAATCCCAAAACTGAGGGAAAGATAAAGAACGCTGAGATTCAGTTGCGGAGAACAGAACTGGGATCTTTCACTCATGCCACCGAGCACGAATCGGGCAAAGAAAAGGCTTCAAGAACGTATATAATTCATCCTTCAAAGAGTCCTGCTCTGTTATCACCGTTAATTGGTGCAATTTATTAAATTAAAATATTGGCGGGGGATAATGTGGTAAAAATTATTTCAGTACACAACTTGCGCCAGGTAGGATTGCAACGAGTGGAATGACACACAGTAGGATTGCATTACAATCCATAATCCAGTAAAATCGCAAACAGTAGGATTGCACCCAGTAGCGCTCAAGAAGATTGCACTCAAGAGTATTGTGCCTGGTAAGATTGCACCCAATAGAGTTTCATCCGGTAGGATTGTATTTATGTGCCCAGTAAAATTATCATTAACAATTTTTTTGTTTTCATTCATATAAAAACCAAATGTAAATATTTTGAAAATAAGCCACCATACTTGCATTTTCTCTTGCACTTCTGGGATTGTATCAATTCCACTTTGTTTTATTCTGCATGAATTGCTGATGGATGGTAACGTGTGGTCTATCTCTGACTCATTTTTGACAAAGAGCTGATAATTTGCTATGAAAGGGAATTTTCGGTAAATTTTCGTATAATTCCCACCGTGTGCAGCAAACTATCATCGTATCATAAAATGATGAAACGCTCTGTCGATACACCTCGTGTGCAGTTGCTGGATAGTGTGCAATGGAGTATTTACATATATTTCTTACATTTCAACATCCCATGAACAACATAGACCGGCTCGTTCATGCGCCGTACATTCATTACCTACAGCGTAACATTCCATACATCCGGCGCATCCAGTACATATCAAGCATGTCGTACTTCCAGTACATGCCATACATTCACTACAATTCACTTCACTACGTGCATCACGTATACATTCCGTGCATCGGTTTAATCCAGTACATCCTTGGTTGATGTGATTTATGCCAATTGCGGAATGTGGATTTTATTATCATCGATTAGAATTATTGTCGAAGAACGGCTATACTACTGTATTTTTATAACAGTGTTAGTAATAACTAATCTATACTTTTAAACTGATATTTCAATTTGCTATGCTTTGAAAGTTAATTTGTGCTAAAGTCTTTGTTGTAAAGTCTTTGTATTTTTGTTTCAGTGATCAGCAATTTATGGCCATAACATGATATTGTATATATTGTACCATGCACAGCGCACAGCATCGTACTGAATTCGTCCAGAAGGATTACGGTTTAGCATGACGGGAACAACTTTAACAACCATTACGGTGGCTTATAAAAGGTAGCCCTTCAAATATGTATCTACGGCGATGCGATATGACGTAAAATAGCAAATTTGAAATAAATTAGGTTAGGATTCTGATAACAACGAACAATTCACAGATGTTTCGCAATTTAAATTTAGCCTTTAAAGGTTTGAATTTGGAGCGAGCTAATTAAATAACCTTGAGTCCCCAATGAGAATTACGGGAAGGATCTGTTTTGTGTCCTCCAAAGTGCAGCTTTTGAAGGTTGGAAGCTAAGTGGTTAAAGTTTATAAGCATGGCCAGAATTTATATTGAGTGTATTCTCAGGTATTCGGGCTTAATACTTGCCGACTTTGTGTTAGCGAAGATAAACCTGCGGCCAAAAATGAATCGGCGTTAAACAAAGTACAAGGAGCGGAATCAAAGAGAAACTTACAAGTTGGGATTAAAGCGACATATCGTCCTTGATCGTTGAAAGCCTACAATCCAATAACTATTAATAATCTGAATGAAAGTTTAGGGAGGACAGTATGAAGATATAAAAGCACTAGCATCAAGATATTTATTCGTTAAATGCGCTAATAAAAGACCATGGAATAACATAATTTCGTGTGAGAATCTTGGTAATACAATATTAGTGTACCAATAAGAGTAGAGGTATTCAAAACAAAATACTGGTGTGTAATTTCCGATGTTCCGCTCGATATGTCTGATGACGAAATAAAGCGATCAATGGCTAATGACCACATATGCTTCGTTGAGCGTTTATCCTTCCGATACCCGAGAATGTCAGCAGGAAGCAATGCACAAGTCACGTCAAGCGATAATAGCCATAGATCGCGAATCAGTGTTCCCATTCTTTAATTGCACTCGATATGGTCACATATCCAAGTATCGTAGAAGCGCTGAAAGAAAGCATTAAGTACGATGAACATTTTCCAATCTTAAATCCAACCAGTTTCAGTATTGGCAGCCGAACGAATTTTCTTCACAAAGCCCATCCACTCCTGGTGATTATATGCAACAGACTATATATGCAAAGCATAAACGGTCATCCAACTACTGAGGCAATATTGCAACAAATTCCGTCTTCCAAGCCAAGTGTACCAATGACAAGTTTTCCAAATCCCATTAAACTCTTTTCATAACGCCACAAGCTTCCACAAGCCTTTTTCACATGGTCCTTATAGAGAGAGACATCTTGGGGCTCCCAAAAATTATTCAATGCTGCAACCAACTGCACACTATCAACGTTAGAAGAAAAGGGAACAGTCGTTGCGTTTTCTGCTATTTCAACAACTCTGAATTCGGATTGAATATTTTCTCGGACGAACTTAAAGAACCCATTTGATATTAAGATTCTGCAGAGGAACTGTAGAAGCCTATATAGAAAACTCAATTATATAAAATATATTTGGTGGACGCGATGACCTAGTGGTTAAACATGTTGGAATCGCAGGTTGAAGATCTGGGTCCGGCTCGCTTATCCATGCCCACCACCCGACTCAGGGTGTAATAACTTGGGTAGGCTAGGCCGAACAGGAAAAGATCGTATCTTTCCAGAAATTGTAACCCTGTCCGCCTATAAGCGGCCGCTGTTACAAGGTCTTGGACAGGGTGATCCACTCCAAGAAGTGACTATAAAAACAAAAATAAAAATTTTGTAAAAAATTTAAATAACCTTTTAGCATTAGAAGAAAACCATTTATTGCAGCGTTACACGCCAGTCATTTGTGGACATACTCTGATCCTCAAAGATAGAACGATTCATGGTGGTGGTCTGTGCTTTTTATACGAAACGATATTCCATTCTATGATGTCACATTACCAGAATTTGAGCATATCGGTGTTCAGTGTATATCAGTAAAAGGTTTAAATTTTTTCAAAGTTTATATACCTACAATAAACAAATAAAGCGTGAAAATATTGAAAACCTTCCTTCATTGGGATCTACGAATTCATTTTTTTTTTGGAGATTTTTATGGCCATCAACCTCTTTGGAAATCCAAAATGACCAATTCTGTGGGTCAAGCGGTTGTCGAAATACTTGATAAGTACAATCTCGAATTGACCATTACAGAATCCCACACCAGACTAAACTTATCTACGCAACAAGAGGCAAATAGATGGAGTTTGTTAGATCTTACGATTGTGTGGCGGTACTGGATTTTGGTCTATTCCTTACCTTGAGTTTATATGCTGCGGTGACATTTCTCTATATTTTGGCCCATTCTTTACTAAATTGTGCCGTATAGTGGTTGAGAGATTAGAAGTCACTATTTAATATATTATCACGTTGCTGGTAAGCGACGTTCTCTTTCCGTTCTGGCCGCCTTCGGTGTCCGTTTTAGGCGATGTGTTAATCTTTAGTTTTCGAGGAATTGTTTTTGTGACGCATTCGCATCATCCTCAACGAACCTTATTGTGTGGTTTTTGCATTTTATGGGTTGCGCAGTCTATCGGACTGTGCTGGCTATCCGAACTGTTGATTTTTAAAACTGCCCGCTGCAACTATAACACATGAATAGGTCACAAAATAGAGACGGCTGGGACCGACAGACTACTATAGTAGTGACCGCTGCGTTGTGTTTTTAAGCATTAAAACCACATATCACTAGATTCGGTGATCATGTGCCAAGTTGGTTTTATGATACTGCAGACTGGCTAAAATTCACATTTCTTTCATCGCATATTTGCCAGAGAATTGTATCAGAGGAGATTGTGACGCCCTCGTCGGAACTTATGCTGCCGGATTAATTAAGGTGGCATTTATATCATTATTGAAGCCAACCAAATTCCAACCAAAGGGACACATTCGATTGTAGCATCGATTCTAAAATGGGGTGAGAATGTACATTCGCCATCGTCGTATCGCCCAATGTTATTAACGATTTATTTATGCAAAACATTGAAGCGCATGGTTACTGATATATCGAAGAAGCTTACGACATGGTGTGGCGTGAAGGGTTATTGTACAAGTTGCACAAATTAGGAATTTCTGGTCGTGTGTAAACATGGATTAGATCATTTTTAAATTCCCGTACAAGTTCGAATCGGTAACACGCTATCTGAGACTTATTTGATAATAAGATCGACGATCTTTAAATCAAGTTCGCCAAAGGTGCGACAAATGACAAAATTTCATCGACAAAATCGAATGTAATACTTTTTACAAAGAAAGAAAATCTGTTCCAAATTCGACTACAAGTAAAAGGTCAAATTCTACCGATCAAGCAATTTTGCAAGGATTTGAGTGTAATATTTGATAGTAGACTCACATTCTGACTATGTGTTAAAAAGTAAGACAAAGGTATAAATTTACTCCGAATGTTGAGCGAAACGTCTTGGGATGCTTCTAAGGAACTTTTGCAGATAGTATATTATGCGTTAATTCGTTCCAACATAGAATATGGAAAGTAAATTTACATGTTTGGATCTCAAAGAGTCCAGCACAAGCCCTGATAATTCAAAACCGTTTACTGCGAATATGCTGAGGTGCAATACACAGTTCACCTATAGTAGCTCTACAACATTCCCGTAAAGAATCACCAATTCGAATTCGTCACTCGTTGCTCTGCCTTAATTATAAATTAACTATTTTGTCAAATCCTTCCCATCCATGTCCAGATCTTCTCAACGATTTCCCCGAATCCTCAAATTTTGTAACTTTTAATAGGCCTTTATACACAAAATCTCAAGTTTTCAGAGTCTTAACATCGGTACTCTGAGAACATTTTCGGAACCACCACCCCAGAACAAGTTCATGTCAATAAATCTCTTTCTCCACTTTCCTTGACCACATACAGAGATATTATTCATTCACGTTCAAGTCTTTACGGATGGATCAAAAAGTATTCAGGGAATTTTCATGTCCCAGAATTCCGAACAAAACAACAATTTTTCTATTTCAAAACTTTCATCTTCATTTTTATCAAAATTATATGCAATTTTATGCTGTTTAAGATGGGGTCATATCAAATGTCAGACAAATAATTAATTCCATGCGACTGTTTGAATCCCATGCAGACACTAGAGATGCCAGGATATTTTTACAAGAATTGACAAGAAAAACCTTACTTTTACATAATTTATTGGTCGAATAAAATATATTAATCCGTTTGCCCTGGATTCCAGGGCATTGCAACATTTCAGGAAACGAAATAGCCGACGGTCTGGCGAAAAAGACAGCGGCGGACAGCCGTTACAACTCGCACAAAAAGAAAGTTCGTCCACTTATCAGAAATTTCCGCCTGTGTAATGTGGAACATGGTAATGGGAAATGCATTTCACGGGACACTGGAAAACATTACAAAGAATTTTTCCCTACGTTTTTTCTGTTTTTGCAACCTTTTGCAACCGAAATGTTATATCACACTTTTGTTTCGCCTACGTTCCGGTCACTGTCGATTGAACAGTCACTTACATCGAATCAATGTTCATGATACTGGTTTGTGCAACAAACATCGCGTGCAAGAATCTGTGGAGCATTTTTTTATGAAATGCACAAAATATGAAGCTCAACGCACTTCCTAGACATTGTTAATAAGTTCGATATTCGACCGGATATAACAAATATTTTAACAGATAGAAGAGTTATTCCCTATGTCGAACATCTAGGCCTACTTTTAACTGACTAAATCCTTCAACCTGTAATCGTTTCCCCATTCTTTATACTGCAAACGTTTATACAGAATTGCCTTAGTGAATTTTTATATACAAATTTTCTCGTTTTTTTTAATCGCTTTTGAATCTATTGTATAAAATGCCATGTTTACTGTCACCTCATTTCAACTTTTATTCTCTTTCCGGGCTGCCTTGCTGTGCATGGGCCGTGGATGGGATGTGATGTTTGTTGCTTCTCTCCTCGGACCAGGCTTGTGGGGCCTAACGGGGGTGTTTTTTGGTTGTGTGTCCTGGTGCAAAAGACCGCAGCTTTCGCACGTACCATTAAAATGGTATAGAGACATAGAGACAAAATAGTGAGAGGGGAATAGGGGGAGAGGGCGTGAGAAAGACGAGGAGTGAGAGGGTACAAAATTGACTGCGTTTTCGTGCTATATTGGAATCATGCGTCATGATGAACAACATAGTTTGATATGAACTCGCGAATTCGCTCTGAATACTGTTTTCTCTCTCTTCTTTATCCCGACGAAAGAGTTTACGTTGTACTCCCAATTATTTCATCATCGTAAATTTACCCGGGATTTGAGATAAGGACGGGAATCGTTCTTGTAATCAAACGTTGCGTTCAGCGCTGCAGGCTTAAAACAGCTCATCGAATATTTCTGCTTTGTTCCGCATAGTTGTGTAAGTGTTGTTGGATGAATGCAGCGGGTACCGGTACGAGCTTGACGCAAAGAACTGAAGAAGACAAAGCATCCATAAAAAGGAAGCAATGGAATGTCGGTCTGCGTTTAACTATGCTGCATGGGCTACTGGAAAATTTGTACCCACGCCCATCGAAAGCATGAATCCTACACCAAGGTCAGCCGGCCATCCCATATACCTCCAAAGCGTGTTTTCTGGAAAGAGGATAGGTAAGAATACAAGAAATTATGATTTATGAATGAGAAGACTGATATTTGCAAACCTTCCTTTCACTCACATTCTCGAATTAGAAAATTGTTAAAGTAATATTTAAAGTGTTCAAATAATGTGCTAAGGTCATCCCAAATCTAAAGCTGATAGCAAGTAATATATGGCTCATTCCCAAATACCTTGCCATAATGATCACAATAAAATTGACCAGAAAATCCACAGTTCCAGCTGTAATAGTTAACGTATTTGAAATGACTTAGCATCGCATTATTTTAAATAATTATACTGTTACAACTTGCCATCAATACTAACATAAATTTATTTATTACACTTTTTCCTTTAGATTACTTAATTAGCTGATAACGTATCAGACGGTAATAAGATTGGATGTGTTCAGACAACTGACATCTCCATCAGATTCTTGTAACGGTAATAGTCTGTTATAATCTTGCTGTGGAACGAGGTAAAGTTTTGTAAATTATTTGTTTGTTATACTTAGGTCTTGAGTCATTTTGTAAAAATTTATACTAAAATTAACTAGGCTGGAAAAACCTAATTCAATTGAAATTTTAATCTACTTATAATGTTGTTTTCTAGGAAATCTTTAATTAAAAGGAATTGAATTTTTATCAACTAAACTTGCATCATTTCTACCATGTTCGATTGTCTGTAGAAATACTATAGTTGAAGTTCATTTTGCACATGATTTTGAGATTCTAAATATTTTTAAATCACATTATTGGAATGTATAAATTTTTGTATATATTTTTTTCAATTCACAGTCAAATTTCCTTAATATTTCGCCCAATAGCCTGTCTGTCAATAGGAAAACAGTGGGTAAGCACTGAAGTTTTCAAGGTATTTCTTCAACTAGTCCTTGTGTGCTGACATTTGTGAGAAAATATTTTATGGTGATAGAAAATATATTTGACGTTGTTGGATTAAAATGGTAAAAATTGTATTGTATTAAGAGTGAAAACATTTTTTTTGCCTGTGAAAACAGTACCTACTATTGTTTTTTTTAAGGCTGGTTAGTTTTGTCAGGCATGTCCATTCCCTGTATTTAAATGGTCCCACTTTTAGATATGTTTATTTTGAGATATTCTATCTTAAATGAAATCTTTCAGAGTTTACTTTAATTCAGGAAATTAATGATTGAAACTATTTTTCGTTCCAATGTTCAGATAAAATGTATTAGTAATTCATACTGTAAATTGCCTGAAATCACATTTTAAGTGATTTTCATACACAGATATGCACATGTAAAAGGAACCATTAAAGCTACCATACATCCATGCATACATTATTAATTTCGTTTTTGTGAATGAATCGCATGCTGTCGCTGTGGATGAGGTATATCCCCAATTTAACCATTATTTTAGTTTCATTGTTTTGATCATTCTTAAGATTATTTTATACACATCAGTTTATTTGAATGTTCTCAGTCCCTGGTGTCTGTCGATTGTTGTCTAGGATTGGCGTTTCTGAGAAAAAGTTATCTCTAAGGTCTAAGCGTAACTAACAAGTTGTTTATTTTGGGAAAAATATGAATGAAACAGTGTTAAAGGTGCCCTCGTGAATTATATAGCTACAAAAGAATTAAGTAGGCTCACTCCTAGATCTTTTGGGATCCTTCTCGTTGCATCAGTGCTATGGAAAATTCCAATGTAGTGTTTCCTTTTGTATTTTGACCATTTTCTCGTATATTTAAACACCCCAGAGACTAAAAATATTAGCTTGTGTTGTCCCAAAACCTTAATTATAATATTTCTGATTGGTGACGCAAGCTACTAAACAAATTGTCAATCCTTAAGAGGTGTCAAATTATATCGAAGTGTTACTATTCCACCTACTCCAATTCTTTAAAATTCTGGATCATTTTCTTGTAATCACAATTGTAATATACCCTTTTTTTCTTGTACTATTGTAAAAACAAGCAAATAATCTGTTTGATTTAAACATACATTTGATCCAGGTTGAAAGTCTTTGTGAATAGAGCAATAGCAGATTACCATGTGTAAAGAGATGGTAATATGGTAATATCAACTGCAAAACTATCAAATTTCGCCTAGAGGCAAAACCTAAAAAAATGCAAATAGCTGGACTGAAATATGCAAAATTGGTTCATTCCATTCCATCCATTCAAAACTAGAAAATGATGTTCGTGTGACTTCCTGCACAATTTATAGCAAAATGTAAACAAAAAAAACTTTTCTAAACCTCCAATAAGACTAATGCAGCAAGTAAAGTTTGATTCCTGTTTAATTTATCTTTTACTGTTGTGTTGTTTTTCAGTTCATTCAGAGTATGACCAAATAAATTCATTGAAAAATTTCGTCAATCTGGTGCCATAATAGGGAAATGTCCATTGATCCTGCTAGAGACTTATTTTGCTGAATATTGAGAATAGAATGTTTCAAAATTCAATTCAATCTTTTGATTGTTATTCGTTTCATGCAATGTCATTGGGTATTGCTGTTAATTCATCTCTGATAGCCCAGCATATTGATTTTACAAATTTTTTCATTTAGAATGAAATTGGAACTTGTACCTTATGTTGCTTGACATTTATGTTATACTAATTGGTAATCCCAACTTCCTGCAAAAAATGCCCATGCCCAGCAATACCAGTCATAAGCTAATATGACTGTTGTTCCGTGCCTCGGTTTCAAGTGAATTTGTTTGGTTGTGCAGAAAAGTTTTGATTCAATTTAGTCGTGTTGCAAGACTCTTTTTTTTGAATAATGTTTTCTGCCAATTTATAAGTATGCAACGTAAGTTTATTGTGAATTTTACATTCTGGTATTCGGCGTCTTTTTTTCAATGCATCTCTTGTACTGCTGACCAAATAAATTCCTTGGAAGTTCTTCACGTGGTATCTACCGCAACTCACGGTAGGGTGAACTGATGCGCTTTGTTTTAAACCCCCTCCTTTCTGGAGAGAAAAATTCTTCAAATGCCTTTTGAATGTGTTTTATGCAAACGGATTTCCAGTTATTATGCTTCGCTTTAAAAAATGCTGGATTTCCAGTTATTATGCTTCGCTTTAAAAAATGCTGCTGGTTCAATATTTTTTGTACTCATGGATTTCAATTACCAGTATATATTTGTGGAAATATTATCTCGCAGAGAGTTGTGATGGCGTTTCCAATAATGACATACCGGTACTAATTTTTTGAAGTAAAAAGTTAAATTTATTTAATAGGTTCCACTTTCCGTACTCCCAACAAAATACATCCCTTAAAACAGCAGTCATATATATATGACGATTGTTTTGTAGATTACATTGCTTCAAGAAAATTTGTTTGGTCAGGCAGTCTTTTTCAGTTCAATGAATGTTATTTTGATGGAGATGTGTTCTGTCTGAAGAGTGTCATGGCATTTGTTAAAATGTTTGATGCATTGTTATGATCTTATCTTATGTGGTATGTGCTTTCATGTTTATCAAACCGTACATTAGATTATCCCATGCTCATTCTAGCCTATTTTCATTTTAGTTATCTATATAGTAAAACTGGCATCACATGCCAAACAAACTTTCATCCAATCATCCAATCTGTTTCCAGAATGGCTGTCATTTTTTGCTCGCCCAACCAAATAAATTCCTTAAATCACCTTGGTGCTTACTCAAGAGATGTCCGATTGGTTTGAAACTATTTATTTTCGGAAAATATAAAAAATCCTCCAACTAATATCATATGTGTTATATTCTATTAGATTCCCAACTGTTATGCATTTTATGCTTTGCTGTTATAATTGCCGCTAAAGTTCTATAACTTTGTTTTAAGTCAATGTATTAGGAGCCATTTTCAGAAGCCATTCAAAATTCTAGTCATTTTTATAATGATACATTGTAAGTTCATTACCCATAAGCAATCATCATGGTCTATTAAGTAGTATACTCACTGTGCCGATTGCTTCAAATTAGCCTTATCTGTATTAAAAGCTGTGTAGAATATCCAATCCAGTCCAATATGTCAATGGTTCAAATATTTACCATCTCTCAGTAAGCAAAACTATTGCAGGCTCAATTTGTGATATGTATTTTTGCTAATTCGTATTTCTGCGTACTATTTTTCTTATCCTTAACTATTTTTTTGATTTTTGAATATTCTAGTATTGTGTACCGCATTATATCTTCGGTATTGTATATTGAGCCCAACCAAACAAATTCTTTGAAAATTTCTTGAATGTTCCCTCCATGAAAGTGAAGCCCAATTTATTCAACCCTCCTCTCTTTGGGACCACAAAAAGCCTTGGTCTAACGTTGAAGGTGTTATATGCATTCAAATTTCTGATTGTTATGCAATTCATGATTTGCAATTTGGTATTGCTGTCCACTTCATCCTAGATAGTCTAAACAAGCTAAGTAGCCAATATAATACTTCATATTGTGAGATATTGATTGACATTCTGTTACTGCCATTAATTCCCGGAAATAATGTTCTTGGTTAAATCGGTTTTGATGGTCGTTTTAAAATAGTCACTGATATTTGCATTGAAAATATTCTTGCCAATATAGGAACCTTGCAACAGTTGTCATAAATAAGTATGGCTATTGTTCCGTGGACTGGAAACTTTGTTTCAAGTGAATTTGTTTGGCTGTGCAGAAAGTATTTTGTTTGATGGAATGAATGTTTCTGATTTATCCACCGCCAGCTAAAATGTTCATCATGATCTTTCTTGTGAATTTTTTTTATACCAACTAGTATATACTTGCACTTGTTTACATTGTCAAATTTTAATACAAATATAATTCTGTATTTGGTTTCTGATTATTAATATAGTATCTGTTCAGAGTTGTCCTCTGTGGCCAGACCAAATGAATTCCTTGAAATTTTTTTTATGTGTTGTCACATAATGGAGCTGCCCATTAGTTCAAACGCCTTTCATTTTGGTTGACACCTCCCTTTCCATTGTCCATTCATCTCTTCTAGGCCAACAAAGCAAATTCCCTAAAAATATCATACTCTTCATACTATATGATCTGTTTGCCAACATTTTTTTTATTAGTATAATTAATAGAATCTTTTGAATTGCTGTTTCTTGGTGTAAAAATATCATTTCTGGTTAGTTTTAAGATCTGACAAAATATGACGCAACATCAGTCATAACTGATATGACAGATGTTCCAAAGGTTGTTTCAAGAGAATTTATCTGGCCTTGCAAAAATGTCTATTTCTATGTTTCATTCTGATGCTTTATTCAGTCTCTCAAATTTGTGAATGTTGTGACAGTTCTTTGCTATATACGGTATATATAATTTTTTTATTTCTCGATATTATTCATTTTATATTCTGCTGTATAGTGTAGTTTTTTAAATGCATCTCTTGTAGCTTGACCAAACAAATTCTTTTCAATTTCAATGCTGCCCAACTGATGTGATCTCTTCCATTTGGAAAACGAAAATCTCTTTGATATTGACTGTGTTGTATGCCATTCGATTACCGAATTGTTGATTGATGCAAATTATGCTTTGGTTTTGAATATTACTGTTCATTCCTCACTGTTTGTTCAACAGTGCAAATGCTTATTTGGAGTTACGATTGCCCTCCCTCCTAAAAATGAATCATGTTTGCAGCAGTGAACATTTTTTTATCATATTAGTTCCTTCTCCTGCGGACCTAAAAAAATATATTCTTTGAAACGACAGTCATAAGATTATTGTTGTTTTGTGAATAACATTGTTTAAAAGAATTTGTTTGATCATACAGCCAATTTGTTTTGACCCGAGTATATCTAATTTAAATTCTAAATTGATTTTTCCCAAATATGTTTTTTATATTTGATCACAAGGCTCCAAAATAATCCAACCTCACGATTGAGGCACATTTCCAAATATGCTATGTATCTAAACTGCCATCATAAACCTCTTGGTCCAATTTTTCCCAGTTTCAGATGTTTGTTGACTTCAAATATAATTTCTGGGAATTTATTTTATATAAAATGATCTGAAATTCTAGTGCATTGGTCAGATTTTTCTGCACAGCAATCTGCACAGCAAATTTATAAAAATGCAAGAGTGTCAGACATGTAGTACTAAAAATTATCATCCATCCCTTTTGATTATTAAGTTTTTCTGTTAATTTATGTACACCCATAATAATTTGAACTTCTATAAAAACCTTTTGAAAATATATATTTTCTGCCTTGTTCTAACGGTTAGTATTTTGTATTCAATCTCCTATTGCTAAAATATGTTTTTAATGCATCTAATAGAGTCTGACCAAATAAATTCCTTAAACCTTTTGAACCTCTTGCCATGTAGAGAAAGGTGCATTGATTTGAACCACCCCTTTTCTATCTGAAGAACTCAAATTTTTAGTGCCCTATGCAATTGGATTTCCTCTTCTTTAAAAAACCGAAATCATTGAATGTGACATATGCCATCAAAATTGGATTGCTGTGCATTTAATGCTTTGCTATAGTCATTCCTATGTATTTTTCCATGACAGACTGAACGATCTTGTTCTTTAAGAATCTCTTAATATATAGGTATAGGGCAATTTGATAGATCTTCAATGGCAATTGCCGTCAAAAAATACTTTTTGTCATTGTGACAATTTTATTCTTAGACCCAATCGGTTTCATATATTGGTGAATTTTTATCCTCGCAACAGCTGTCAAATAGTTATGACAGTTGTTCCGTAGTTGATAACCTGGTTTCAAAAGAATTTATTTGGCCATGCAGGAGAGTGTGTATTTGTTATAGCGAATATTTATTTTGTACTGATATGTTCTGTTTAAAAGCTTAATTGTTTATTGTTGAACATTTGGGGCCGTTGTTGGATCGCATTTTACACGAAATGTGAACACATTGCTTCAAACTGTATGCATCCCTGTCTATCAAATTTGCTATCGCTATTTTTTTCATCTCATGGAACAATTAGCGAATTGCAGTAGGTTTGGGATATCTGTATCAAGTGTGCAGTTGCAATTAAATCCACCCTATGATTATGATCTGCGATCCGAAACACATTCCTTTCTAATTGTATAGCCCAAAAATAAGCTTTGTCGGTTGAACTAAACTTAAAATTAAGGAAATAAAATTAAGTTCAAAAACATTCAGCGATTTATCTAGATTTCAGACAATTACAAAAACCATTACAATATTTCTCATTCTATTCTGACGGCAATTTTGCAGGCTACTGTATCCTGTATGCTATCTCATGGAATTAAAATTATGAAGCATTTCATAAAATTTTTCTTTAATTATCAACAATTCATTGAAAATCATGTTCATACGTTCGCCTTTCACTCTTTTTTAAGATCGAAAATTCTCTGAAAATCAAGCGCATTATATGCAATCTTATTTGTGTTTGGTGTGCATACATTTACGCTTGCTTATTAAGTAGTTATTATACTCATTGTGCCAATTGTTCCAAGTTAGCCATATCTGTATTAAAAGATATGTAGAATATCCAATCCAGTCCAATATGTCGATAATTGAAATATTTACCATCTCTCAGCAAACCAAACTATTGCAGGCTTAATTTGTGGAATGTATTTTTGGCCAATTTGTATTTTTGCGTACTGTTTTTCTTATCTTTAAATATATTTTGATTTTTTTTTTGAATATGCTAATATTGTGTACTGCATTTTATCTTCGGTATTGTAAAGTATATTAAGCCCAACCAAACAAATTCTTTGAAAATTTCTCGAATGCTCCCTTACATGAAAAAGAAACCGAAATTATTCAAACCTCCTCTCTTTGCGACTGCAAAAAAAACTTCTGTGTAATGTTGAATGTGTTATATGCAATTCATGATTTACAATTTGGTATTGCTGTCCTAGATAGTCTAAACAAAGCAAATGTTATGATATTTGATTTTAGCTAAGTTGTCAATGTAATACTTCATATTATTCATATTCATGTTGATTGACATTCTGTTACTGCCATTAATTTCGTGGTAATAATGTTCTTGATTAAATGGATTTTGATGGCTATTTTAAAATAGTCACTGATATTTGCATTGGAAATATTCCTGCCAACATAGGAAGGAGCCTTGCAACAGTTGTCATAGATAAGTATGGCTATTGTTCCATGGACTTAAAATCTTGTTTCAGGTTAATTTGTTTGGCTGTGCAGAAAAGAATTTTGTTGATGAAATGAAGGTTTCTGATTTATATACCATCAGCTAAAATGTTTATCATGATCTTTCTTTTGAATTTTCTTATACCAACTGGTATATTCTTGTGCTTGTTCATACTTTTCTAAATTGTCGAAATTTAATATAAATATAATGCAACTTATTCCGTATTTGGTTTCTGATTATTGATTTTAGGATCTGTTCAAGTTGTTCTTCAACACATTTGTGGCCAGACCAAATGAATTCCTTGAAAATTTTTTATGTATCGTCACATAATGGAGCTGCCCATCAGTTCGAACGCCCCTCATTTTGGTTGATCCCTCCTTTTACAGTGGTTATTACTGTCCATTCATCTCTTTTAGTCCAACAAAGCAAATTCCCCAAAAATATCATTCTCTTCATGTTTATCAACATTTCTTTAATTAGTATAAATATAAGAATCTTTTGTTTTGAAGAAAATTTTGGGTCCATCTGGTGGTATTGATTTTTTTTTTGATGTGACATTGAATTACTGTTTCTTGCTGTAAAAATATCATTTTTGTTTTTGGTTAATTTGAAGATCCGACAAAATATAACACAACATCAGTCATAACTGATATGACAGATGTTCCAATGTTTGTTTCAAGAGAATCTATTTGGCCTTGCAAGAATGTCTATTTCATTCAGTTACTTTTTGTTTTATGCTGATGTTTTATTCTGTCTCTTAAATTTGTGAATATTGTGACAGTTTTTGCAACTTTCCAACTTTGCTATATTTTTTTCATTTCTCATTATTATCCATTATGTATTCTACTGTCTTTGTGTAGTTTTTTTAAATGCATATCTTGTAGGTTGACCAAATAAATTCATTAACAAGTTTCATTTGATGCCCAATTGATGTGACCCCTTCATTTGGAAAACGAAAATCTCTTTGATATCGAAAGTGGTGTATGCCCTCAGATTCTCGAAGGTTATGATTTATCTTATTTTTTGCTTTTGAATATTACTGTCCATTCTTCACTCCTTATTCAATAGTTCAAAATGCTTATAAAAATAACATTCCAGTTCACATGAATTTTGATAGCCCAACAGTGAAAATTTTCTTTTCTTTGATTGGATTAGTTCAGTCTCCTGTGGCCCCAATAAATATATTCATTGAAACAACAGTCCTAAGGATATGACTGTTGTTTCGTAAATAACATTGTTCAAGAGAATTTGTTTGGTCATGCAGCCAATTTTCTTTTTGATCCGAGTGTATCTAATTTTCATGCCAATATATTCTGTCTGTCTGTATTCTGCCTATTATTCATTTTGTATTCTATCTTGTGTAGTTTTTTAAATGCATATCTTGTAGGTTGACCAAATAAATTCATTAACAATTTCATTTGATGCCCAATTGATGTGACCCCTTCATTTGGAAAACGAAAATCTCTTTGATATCGAAAGTGGTGTATGCCATCAGATTCCTGAATGTTTGATCAGTCTTATTCTTTGCTTTTGAATATTACTGTCCATTCTTCACTCCTTATTCAATAGTTCAAAATGCTTATAAAAATAACATTCCAGTTCACATGAATTTTGATAGCCCAACAGTGAAAATTTTCTTTTCTTTGATTGGATTAGTTCAGTCTCCTGTGGCCCCAATAAATATATTCATTGAAACAACAGTCCTAAGGATATGACTGTTGTTTCGTAAATAACATTGTTCAAGAGAATTTGTTTGGTCATGCAGCCAATTTTCTTTTTGATCCGAGTGTATCTAATTTTCATGCCAATATATTCTGTCTGTCTGTATTCTGCCTATTATTCATTTTGTATTCTATCTTGTGTAGTTTTTTAAATGCATATCTTGTAGGTTGACAAAATAAATTCATTAACAATTTCATTTGATGCCCAATTGATGTGACCCCTTCATTTGGAAAACGAAAATCTCTTTGATATCGAAAGTGGTGTATGCCCTCAAGATTCCTGAATGTTTGATCAGTCTTATTCTTTGCTTTTGAATATTACTGTCCATTCTTCACTCCTTATTCAATAGTTCAAAATGCTTATAAAAATAACATTCCAGTTCACATGAATTTTGATAGCCCAACAGTGAAAATTTTCTTTTCTTTGATTGGATTAGTTCAGTCTCCTGTGGCCCCAATAAATATATTCATTGAAACAACAGTCCTATGGATATGACTGTTGTTTCGTAAATAACATTGTTCAAGAGAATTTGTTTGGTCATGCAGCCAATTTTCTTTTTGATCCGAGTGTATCTAATTTTCATGCCAATATATTCTGTCTGTCTGTATTCTGCCTATTATTCATTTTGTATTCTACTATCTTGTGTAGTTTTTTAAATGCATATCTTGTAGGTTGATCAAATAAATTCATTAACAATTTCATTTGATGCCCAATTGATGTGACCCCTTCCATTTGGAAAACGAAAATCTCTTTGATATCGAAAGTGGTGTATGCCATCAGATTCCTGAATGTTTGATCCGTCTTATTCTTTGCTTTTGAATATTACTGTCCATTCTTCACTGCTTGTTCAATAGTTCAAAATGCTTATAAAAAAAACATTCTAGTTCACATGAGTTTTGATAGCCCTAACAGTGAAAATTTCCCTTTCTTTGATTAGATTATTTCCGTCTCCTGTGGCCCCACTAAAATATATTCATTGAAACAACAGTCATAAGAATACGACTGTTGTTTCGTAAATAACATTGTTCAAGAGAATTTGTTTGGTCATGCAGCCAATTTTCTTTTTGACCCGAGTGTATCTAATTTTCATGCCAATATACTCTGTCTGTCTGTATTCTGCCTATTATTCATTTTGTATTCTACTATCTTGTGTAGTTTTTTTTTTTTAGGTTGAAAATAAATCATTAAAATTTCTTTGATAACGAATGTGCTGGAAAATGCCATCTTTGATTTCGAAATTGCATGCCATCAGATCCTGAATGTTTACAGTCTCATTCTTTGCTTTTAAATATTACTGTCAATTCTTCACTGCTTGTTCAACAGTGCAAATGCTTATACAAATAACATTCCGGTTCACATGAGTTTTGATAGCCCAGCAGTGAAAATTTTCTTTTTTTTTTTCATTAGATTAGTTCAGTCTTCTGTGGCCCCAATAAAATAATCGTTGAAACAAGAAGTCATAAGAATATGACTGTTGTTTCGTAAATAACATTGTTTAAGAGAATTTGTTTGGTCATGCAGCCAATTTTCTTTTTGACCCGAGTGTATCTAATTTTCATGCCAATATACTCTGTCTTGATTTTTCTTAAATATGTTTGTTATATTTGATCCCAAAGCTCCAAAATAATTAAACCTCCTTAAGTTTGAGCCACATGTCCAAATATGCTATGTACCTAAACTGCCATCATAAATATCTTGGTCCAATTTTTCCCAGTTTTAGGGGATTGTTGACTTCAAATATAATTTCTGGGAATTTATTTTATATACAATGATCTAAAAATCTAGGGCATTGGTCAGATTTACCTGTACAGCAAATTCATAAAAATTCAAGATCTGGTATGAATCACTTCATTTGTAGACTTTCTCTCAGTGCCAGAAAAAGTATCAGACATGCAGTACTTAAAATTATTCTCCATCTCTTTTGATTATTAAGTTTTTCTGTTAATTTATTGCTAAAATATGTTTCAATGCATCTATAGAGTCTGACCAAATAAATTCCTTGACACTTCTTCAACCTGTTGCCATGTAGACATAGGTGCATTGATTTGAACCGCCCCCTTGTATTTGAAGGATACAAATTTTAGGCGCTCTCTGCTATTGGATTTCCTCTTCTTTAAAAGAACAAATCATTGAATGTGACATATGCAATCAGAATTGGATTTTTGTGCATTTCATGCTTTGGCTTTGGTCATCCTTATGCATTCTTTCATGTCAGATGGAATGACCATGTTCTTTAAAAATATATTAATGTAAAGGTATAGGGAAATTTGATGGATCTTCAATGGCCATTGCTGTCAAAAAATACACTTCGTCTTTGTGACAATTTTATTCTTAGACCCAATTAGTTTCATTTATTGGTGAATTTTTATCCTCACAACAGCTGTCAAACAGTTATGACAGTTGTTCCGTAGTTGATAACCTGGTTTCAAAAGAATTTATTTGGCCACGCAGGAGAGTGTGTATTTGTTATAGCGAATATTGATTTTGTACTAATATGTTCTGTCTAAAAGCTGAATTGTTTATTATTAAACATTTGGAGCATTGTTTGGCTCACAATTTACTCGGAATGTGAACACATTGCTTCAAACTGTATGCATCCTTGTCTATCAAATTTGCTATCACTATTTTTTTTATCTCCTGCGAATTGCAGTAGGTTTGCGATATTTGTACCTAGCATGCAATTGCAGTTAAATCCACCCTATGATAAACACCGATCCGAAATTCTTTTTCTAATTCTATAGCCCAAAATATTATGTGTTGGTTGAGCTAAATTTTAAAATTCAGGAAATAGTGAGGTTTATTGAAATTCAACGATTTATCTAGATTTCGGACAATTAGAAAAACCATTGAAATATTCCTCATTCTATTCTGACAGCACTTTCGTCGCAGGCCGTTATAAGTTGTATGCTTTTCCATTGAATTAAAATTATGAAGCACTTCAAAGTTAATAACTGTTTTTTCAGTGAAAATTTCATTCAATTTATGATTAGCTCTACATCCAGTGTTCTTGGCAAAATATTTTCCTTGGAACAGCAGTTTTTAGACAAATATGATAGTTCTTCAGTTGGTTTGGTTTGGTCGCTAAGAAAAGACTTTCTCATTCAGTGCTTGTTGTTTTATTTTCTGTCTAATGACTGCAGTAATTTTTGTTTAAAAATTTTTTTGATGATTTTACTTGTCATGTGACCTATCATTACCTCAAAACAATGCACCATTATTTTGACTTTCGCTCAATAGGCACTCATCATCCCTATGTTATGGTAATTGTTGAATATTTTTAGTTATAATACAGGCATCTGTTACAACGAAGTTCGTAGGCTTTTGGTGTAATATCTATGGGTGTATTTTAGGGAATTCTACAATCTGTGGTTAAAAATAAAGCAAAAATTTTAGAAATTGCAATTATTTTAAAATACATTCATTCAAAATGTGAATTATCTAGATCCTCTGCGTTTAATAGAACTAATGGAGTATTTGGAGTATTTTCCAATAATCATTGCTGCAAAAAATTTTCCTGTATAACTTTATATTTTATACATATTCACAAATTAAAGTAAAATACACAGATATTGTTGTGAGAATAAAACTTAAAAAGATGCACAAACATAAGAAAAATACATAAAATAAAAAAAATTAAATAGGATATAAAAAGAAATTTTAATTATAAAAACAGCTTGATTCAAAATAAAAAAATGTTTTCGAGACTTTACATTCATCCCATCGGCCCAATACAAAAATATTTGATTTGATTTTTCCAGCAATTCTAAGTTTGTTATATTGAAACAAGAGAAATACTACATTGGGAAATAATTTATGCCATTTTCTGTGATTTCGATTCGATTTTTCCAGCGATTCGAAGTTTAGTTATATTGAAACCAAAGAAATACTATATTGGAATATATTTCTATAGTTTAATACTGTGCTTTACTTCGATCGAAATGTTGTATCAAATTTTATCTTGCAACTTAACCAGGTTGTACTATTTTGCAAGTTTTGTCGGTGATGTACTTATACACTGTTTCAGTCATACTTCACAAAACGTTTTGATGTCGTTTCCAGCAATTCTTACTCTTAAAATTTCAAAAATATAGTTCTGATGATACCTCTTTAGAAGAAAAGCGAGCACATGCTAAAATATTTACAAAAAGGAAAGTAGTTTATATATAGTTTGAATGGTTCCATGATAATACAATGGATGTGTTAATGTGTTTCAGCCGATGGTTTGTCAGCATTGCTTAAAAATGAAATTACATTATGAAACTACACTTTGCTCGGTAGGATATTTTGCTGTTTGTATGTCTTTCATACGACAAAGTTTTTTTCTGTTGATTGAAACATATAATATTTTGTAGCAAAGTGATACATGTCAAAAAATTTTCATTTCCAATTTGACTTTTTTATTAACACTTTCCCTTTTCATTTCAGAATATCGTTCTGCCACGACATTTCAAGAGAAGTTAATTTTGTATCGTTTATTGATTGGTTAATCATCATTTGGGTCATATTGTTGTTGTGATTACGTCATCTCTTACGGTATTACGTTGTCTCTTACAGTAATAATCTTCGACATTGGATCATGGTTTCTCCAAATTACGATTGACTGTGTTTGCGGTGGGTCACGGGTCTCTGTCACAGTTCACTGCCGCCCAATGCTCCCACAATCTCAATGTTCAACATGCTCCCATGTCAGACCTTTGTTGCAAATGTGTGGTATTACATTTGATTTTTTTTTTCAGTTTTGGTATAAGATTGTATAGTTGTATATAATATATATAATATATATTGTATATAATTCTTTTATGAGAAGGTGTTGAATATCACACATCCATATATAAGCAAAACAGTTATATTTACTTCTTTCTGAGCTAGCAAATTTGTTATTTTTCAACTTTTTGTAAACATTCCAAAATTGAGCAATACATCATAAATAGGGAAATTCTGTGATATCCTGCCAATGCTTATAAGAAAGAGACTGTCCCCACTTGACAATATCGGAACAACAGTCTTTTTTTGTGCCACCTTACGATACAAAGGGGGAAGTTGTGCTGACTTTCATGTACACAATACACAATGTGTATTACATTGTCAAGGTTTGGAAGGTACTATATATCAAGAAAGGACCATTTTACGTGCATCTTCTACACATGAAAAAACAAAATTAGTAGTCAAGAATAAACACTTTTTCTTATTTTTGACATTTGGGGATTTGGGCCCCAATATACTGTCAAAAGGAAACAATCGCAATTTCAACCATGCCATATTTATTATATTTTTGTTATAGGGCACATTGACATAAGGTTATCATACAAACTTCATTGTCTTGTATATATATTCTATATATATATATATATATAGAAAAATATATAGAGTCCGTTTTTAAGAATCAGCAGCTTTCATCTTTTTTTCATCTGCATATTTGGCAGAATCCACGACTTCTAATCTGCGGCCCCTGGCTTCTAATGTGCATTGGATGTGAACAGACTTTTAAAACTTACCATTTATCTATTGTATTTTTCCCTTAGAATACCTAATCAGATGATAAACAATCAGAGGATAATGAGATTTGGTGTGTTTCAGACAACTGAAGCCTTCATTCATTAGATTCTTGTAACGCTAACAGAGATCTTGCTGTGGAACTTGGTAAATTAAATTTGTAAATTATTTGTTCATGTTATACTTATGGTCAGTCTTTATATAAAAATTTATATTAAAATTAAATAGACTGGACAAAACTAATTGAACTGGAATTTGAATCTACTTATAACATTGCTTAAAGGAAATCTTGAATTTAAAAATAGAAAAGTATTGTTGTGAACTTCACTTAAAATTATATTGTTCCTACTGCATTCGATTGTCTGTAGAAATACGATACTTCAAGATATTCTGCATACGAGTTTATGATTCAAATATTTTTAATTCACATTATTGGATCGTCTGGATATTTATTTATTTTTTTCAATTTAGTCAAATTTTCATGATATTTCTTCCAATAGCCATGAATGAACTGCCACGAGTCTCCTTCCTAAGCCCAATTTGTTGGAGGTGTCTGAATTAGCTTCACTTCACCTTCTCATATATGCCTGGGAATACTTGTTGTAAATATAATAGCAAGCAGTTCTTGTGCTAAAATTGTACGCTGCTTTAAAACTGACAATGAAAAACAGTAAGCACTGAATTTTTGATGGTATTTCAACCTCTAGTATTTGTGTGTTGATATAGGTGAAAAAATATTTTATAGTTCTAGAAAATATATCTGGAGTCGTTAATTAAAACGGTAAAAAAATTGTATTGCTGGTAGTACATAATAGTAAGGGTATTTTTTTGCCTGTGAAAACTGTACTATTTTTTCTAAGACTGGTTAGGTTTGTGAAGCATGTCCATTGCTCTATAGTCTATGTGTGGGACAGAAATTTTCCCCATATCCAGATTTAGAGTCTTACTTCTTTCTATTCAGGAAATTAATTATTGGAACAATTTTTCAATCACCGTCTAGATAAAATATATTTGTAATTATTTCAAATTTCGTAAAATTACATTTTAAGTGATTTTCAATCATACACAGACATGCATAAGGTCATGGAACCATCAAAACTACATATTAGCTTTTGTTTTTGTGAATAAGTGACTATTATTCGGTGTAGTTTTTCAATGCATCTCTTGTGCTGCTGACCAAATAAATTCCTTGAAAGTTGTTCATGTGTAATCGCTTGCAGTACGGGTGAAGTGAAAGCTTTGTGTTTTAACTCCCCCTCTTTTCTGGGGGGCAAAATTCTTTTAATGCTTAATGAATGCATTATATGCAATCTGATTTCTGGTTGTTATGCATTTCATGCTTTGCTTAAAAAAATGCTGCTAGTTTAATATTTTTTTGTAACCACTTTCAATGGACTTCTCATCTACATTTCAATTATCAGTATATATTTGTGGAAATATTATCTTGTAAAGAGTTGTGATGGCTTTTCCAATAATGAATTACTTTTTTTGCAGTAAAAATTTAATCTATTTAATAGGTTTTCGTAATCCTAAGAAAATGAATATATGACGATTGTTTCTTAAATTGCATTGCTTCAAGAAAATATGTTTGATCAAGCAGGGAAGTCCTATTCAGTTTAATGGATGTCATTTTGATGGAGATATGTTCAGTCTAAAAACTATATAGCATTTGTTAAAATGGAATTTGTGTCTATGGAGTCTATGGAATTTGTGTCTATGGAGTCTATGGAATTTGTTATCGTTAAGATTATCCCATGCTCATTCTAGTCTATTGCCATTTCAGTTGTCTACAAAGCAAAACTGGCATTGCATTTGTGGGCGCGATGGCCTAATGGTTAAACATGTTGATGTCGCAGGTGGAAGCTCTCAGGTTCGAGCCCTGGCGAGTCCCCCTACCTCAACCCAAACCCAGGGTGTAAGGTTATCTCGGGTTCGAGCCCCGGGTAGGTGCTTATCCACGACCACTCAACCCAGTAAAAGTATAAGCCGAACAGGAAAAGATCTATCTTTCCAGTAATTGTAACCTATAAGTGGCCAGTCAGGGCCTTGGAAGGGTGTGGCCACTCAAAGAAGTGCCGAAATAACTTGGGTAGGTAAAACTTTATCTTTCAGTAATTTAACCCTGTCCAAAAATGGCCATTCCAAACTTTATCTGTTTTCCCCTTCTCGTACATTTGAAAACAAATTAAAAAAATATTAAAAAAAAAAAATTTAGGTATTCTCGCTTAACTGTTGCAAGTTGCTTAATTTAATTACAGTCACAGCTTTCTGCCCATTCTCTTAATCTCTCTTTGTTGTGTTTTTTTTTTTATCTTCGTTTGTTCTTTTTCAATGCATCCTTTTTAGTGAGACCAAACAAATTGTTTAATGTTTTGTCACAGTAGGGAGATGAGCATTATTGGTCTGAACTTCCCTTCCATATCAAACTATCAAAACTATTTCTTCCCTACTATCGGTAGTGTTATATGCAATCAAATATCTGATTGATATGACATGTGGGCTTGCTTTTAAGTGAAGATGTCCATTCATCTCTGCTAGTCCAATTAGGGGAAATTCCAATGAAAGTTTTTTTCATACAATTTTCACTTATTTATTTCACATATTTTCAAAAAAAGGTCTTTATTAGTTTTGAACAGTGAATATTACTTTCATGTCTCAATATGTGTCTGAAAAGATATTGCTTTTTGTAAAAAATCATAACTATCATCCCAAATTAAATAGCATAGGATCCGTCTTTAGATGCATTATTATGATCCTGTGTAACAAAACATAGGATCCTATTGCCACTTAAGATGATGCAGCCCAGCTGTGGCCTTATGCTAGTTTGCAATCTATGAAAAATCTATCTAGTGAAATTGGCATCTCATTGAAAGCAGTTGCGAGTTGAAATTGTACTTGCCAATGTGAAGGGATGCATTGCAGTAGTTAAATTTAAAGCAAAACTAAAAATAAAATGGAAGAGTGGTTGTGGGTTTATCTATTTTCCACTATCAGAAATTCTTTATGCACTGCCAAACTTTTGAATAATTTCTCCCTCCCCAACAGACTTCAATCACAAGCTCCATTATATGAAATGTTTTCTGCAAATTTATGTTTTCTTGTACTAATAAGTTTATCTTATGCTGTTAAATATCGGCTTGTTTGCTCGACCTAATTGGCCCAGCCCCCTCTCGATTATTAAACCAAAAAATCCCTTTATGATGACTGTCTATGATGTCATAGCAGCAATCTGATATTCCTGACCTTTTTACATCTTATGTATTGCTATGGATTATCTATTCATTTCCGATAGTTCAACGAAGCAAATTCTACAAAAATCTTTTGTTCAATGGAGTCGGCTATTTCAAAAATGATTTCTATTTTTGCTGTGAAATTTTAATATGCAATTAATTTTTTTTATCTCCTAGCAGTCTCACAAAAACAGTCTAAACACATTTGATAGCTGTTCCGTAGTTCGACAAATTGGTTCAAAGTAAGTCATTTGGCTGTGCTAAGAAGCTGACTACCGACTTTTCTAAACTCTATTTTGTACTAATGACATATTTCCGAATTTTCTTGTAATACTATGTAGTCATACTGGCGTCTCCTGTCAAACATTCATCCAATTTGTTCTCGTGTTGAAAGCCTTTTTTAATATTGTGGGTGATACTCACTTATGTGTCGGGACTACCTACTATCTTGAGACTGTTCAATATTTAGCAAAACTTGAAAAAAAAATATGCAAGGTTCATCTAAATATACTGATTCAACTAATTTTCACTGTCAGATCTTTCTCTCTTCATACTGTACAAAGTCCATTCGCCATACCCACAGAGAAATTTATTATTGTAATCAGCAATTCCTATTTACGAAATGGATTCTGTCATTTATATTTTTTCCTACTATTCCAACTTTATTGATATCTTCTGAATATTATGTAATTTTATTCTTTGTTTTGTATTGTGTTTCGATGAATTTCTTGTACGGCCAACCTAATAAATTCCTTAAAAATCACCTTGGTGCTTTCTTAGAAATTATTATTTTTAGAAAATAGGAAAAATCCCTCAACTAATATCACATGTCACATTCTGTTGGAATCCTGACTGTTATGCATCTTATGCTTTGCTGTTATAATATAATTGCCCGCTCTTCTTTGGTGGTCTGCCAAAGTGAATTCTATCCAATGTATATTTATGACCATTCTAATAATGAATTAGTGTTTTTTGCAGTGAAAATTTCATTCAATAATTAGTTTCCCTTGCTGGCTTACACGCAATAGCATTCAAAGGACTATACATTTGACTGCTGTTTCAAAGTTTTTAACCTTGTTTCAAGTGAATGTATTTGGCCGTACTGAAAAGTCTTTTTTGTGCGATTTTCAGAAGTCATTCAAAATTTTAGCCAGTTTTTAAGAATGCTACATTACCTGTAATTTATTTGCCCACAAGCAATAATCATGGTCTATCGAGTAGTTGGTTAGCATGGTGGCATTCGTTTCAAGTTAGCCATATCTGTATTAAAGGCTGTGTGAAATATCTAATCCAGTCCAATATGTCAAAATGAAATATTCACCATCTCTTAGCAAACCGAAATATTGCAGGCTTAATATGTGAAATGTATTTTTGCTAATTTGTATTCATGCATGCTATTTTTCTTTTGAATATTCTAATATTTTGTGCTGATTTCATTTCAATTTCAAAGAGCCTTGGGCTAATGTTGAATGTGTTATATGCATTCAAATTTCTGATCGTTATGTAATTCACGATTTAGGATTTCGGCATTGCTTTCCACTTCATCCTTGGTAGTCTATTTTTTCCTGTTTGCTGTTTTACCACAATATGTTGTAATATTTATATGACACGACTCATTTTCGATTTCGTTTGATTTATTAAGTACAAAATGTTTTATGATCACCAAACATGTCCTTATTAAGATATATACCGTTTTTCGGTGCCACATCTTTGACGGAAACCTCAGAGTGGTGTGCTGTGCCAACCACCTTGCTTACGTCATTCCCTCTCTCCCTCTTTAGCCTTATTACCCTCTTTTCCTTAAGGGGTGGCTGCCAAAAGGGAAGTGACGTAATAAACAAAGAAAATTTAAAACTTTGTTCTAAGTGAATTTGTTTGGCTGTGCAGAAAAGTATTTCGTTTGATTCAATGGATGGTTTCTGATCACCAAAATGTTTATTAAGATCTTTCTTGTGCATTTTTTTATACCGACTGGTATATTCTTGTACTTGTTCATACTTTTCTTATTGTCAAATTTCAATATCAAGTATAATGCAACTTATTCTGTATTTGATTGCTGATTATTAATTTTAGGATCTTGTGGCCCGGCCAAATGAATTTCTTGAACAATTTGGTTTTCCGTTCTCACATAATGGAAGCTGCCCATTTATTCGAACACCTTTTGGTTGCTCCCTCCTTTTACATTGGTTATTACTGTCAATTCATCTCTTTTAGTCCAACATGAACAATAACTTGAACATTTCTTCTACTAGTATAAAAATGAGAATTTTTGCTTATAAAATAAAATGGGGCCATTTGGTATATACATTTTATATATATTATTTATTTATATATATGTATATGTGTGTACATGAGTGTATATGTGTATATATGTGTATTTGGTATATATTTGATTCCCATTTGACATGACATTGAATTACTTTATTGAATTTTCTTGCTGTAGAAATTTCTTGTTAGTTTTAAGATCAGACAACATAACACAACACCAGTCATAACTGATATGTCAGATGTTCCAAAGTTCATTTCAAGAGAATATATTTTGCATTGCAAAAATGTCTTCATTTTTTTTTTTCACTTCTTGTTTTATGCCGAGGTGTTTTATTCTGTGAATATTGTGGCAGTTCTTGCGAATAATTTCCAGCTGCTATTTATTACTTCTCTCTCATATTAATTTTATATTCTGCTGTTTTGGGTATTTCTTTTAAATGCATATCTTGTAGAAAGACCAAATAAATTCTGTGAAAATTTCATTGTTGCCAAATTGGTTTGAACCCCTCTATTTGTGGAACGAAAATTTCCCTGATGATGTAGAATATGTTATATGCCATCAGATTTCTAATTGTTATCCAGCTTATACTTTGCATTCGAGTATTTCTGGCCATTGGTCTCTGTTGGTTCCACAAAGCAAATGCTATGGAAATTGCCGAGATTTTACGCATTACGTGGACTGTTGTTCAACATTGCTGTTAATGCTATAAATTTATGAAAATAACATTCTAATTCAAATAGGTTTTGATAGCCCTTCTATAAATGAATCGTTTGTAGCAGTCAAAATTTCTTTCATTTTTTTTATCTAGAATAGTTCCTTTTCCTGCAAACCTAGTAAAAGTGTTTGTGTTTGTTATATTTGATACCATGCCCCCAAAATAATCCAACTTTAAATTTGTGATTGTGCTACCTGGTACTTATTCTAGCACATGTCAAAAATTCTATCAGAACTGCCATTCAAAAATCTTTTGGTCCAAATTATTCAAAGTCAAGATTTGTTGGCTTTGTAGGTACCAAAGATTTATGAGAATTAATTTATTATACGATTCAAAAATCTAATGCGGGGGTCAAATTTACAGCACATTTATAAAAATGCAAAATTTATTGTAAATCACTCTTTTATATAATTTTCAATGGCTAGACTTTCTAGACTCTCCATGTGGTACTAAAAATTATCCTTCATCCCTTTTTTTAAAAGGTTTTCTTTCAATTTTTGTATACTTACTGGTATATTGATTTGAACTTCATGGAGACCTTTCAAGAATATACATTTTTGCCTGGTTCTGAAGTTCGTTTGTAATGATATGTCCTGACTAAAAGATGAATTATTTTTTGTTAAATGTTTTGAGGCACTGTTTGGATCACATTTTGCATTAAATCATTGCTTCAAACTGTATGCATTCATGTCTATCAAATTTGTTGTCGCTATCTCATGCGAATAACAGTAGGTCTGCGATATGTGTACCAACTATGCATTTGAGGTTAAATCCGCCTCATTATAAATCCGACAACAACAACAATCCGAAACACCGATTTTTTTTCTAATTATATAGCCCAGAAATAATCTGCATCGGTTGAGCTAAACTTCAAAATTCAGTAAATAAAATAAGGTTTATTAAAATTCACCTATTTTTCTAGATTTTGGGCAATTACAAAAACCATTGAAATATTTCGCATTTTTTTCTGACAGCACATTCGGAGGCTGCTATTTGCTGGATGCTTTTCCATCAAATTGATAATGCGGAGCATTTCATAACATTCTTCAAATTTCTTGTTTATCGTCATTTTTACATTCTGCAATACATCTTCACCTCCCCATCTTCACCTTTATTGTCGGGCCAAATCAATTTCTTGAAAAATCGTGTTCATTGGTTTGCCGCCCACTCTTCTATTTAGACTGAAAATACTAAGAGATAAAAATCAATTGCATATGCATATGCAATCTTATTTCTGTTTGTTATGCATACTTTGCTATTAGTTTTTGCGATTCATTCAGCAGTGATGGACAAGTGTGACAGTTGTTCAGTTGGCTTCAAGTTTCTAATAACTACATTTGTGTTTAAAAATATTTTTGGGTGTTTTACATGTCATGTGATTTTGTTACCTCAAAACAAAGCAACCATTTTTTTTTGTCCAATATGCGCTTATCCGTCTATTTAATGTTAAGTGTGAGTTATTTCTAAATTTACTATAATATATACAGCAAACTGTTAAAACGATATTAGTAGGCTTTTGGTGTAACATCTAGGATATAAGAATAACAACCAGTGCAAAGGTCACTTAATGTACTGAAGTGTATTTTTAGCCATAACTCTTAAAACTGTACAAACTTGCCACTTCACAATCTTTCTTATTACAACTTTTCTTTGTAAGTTGCAGAGAACAGAAGTTCAGGTCAAAAAATATTGCGGCATTATCATAGCATGATATTGACACATTTTCTTGTTCGGAACTTTTGGGTTCTCATCCTCGTTGCAACATTACACTTGTATTTTGGGTTCCCACCCTCGTTGCAGACTTATTTAAGTATCTATGTGGTGTAAGTGATTTCAATGTACCGTAGATTTAGTTAAGTCTCTTTCCTGCTATTTTTTGAGTTTCTGCTTCAGCCAGTAGTGTATATTTAAAACTTGCATTTATATATTTAAATACTTTGTAAGTAAATATAGTTGGATACTAAAATTATTGATGTTGCTTAATGATGGTGCTACCACATTTTTCGATTCATTCATGTTTCAGTCAGGGTTTTTCAGTGCTAAAAATGTATTTTTGTGGTTTTTGAACTGACCTATTGCTATTTTACTCCATACCTCCCAAAATTTCTGGCTGTGCCCCTGCTATATCCAACTACCACTGTTTGGATCCCATTTTACATTTTTACACATTGCCTCAAACTGAGTGCATTCTTGCCTATCAAATTTTATCATCATGTTCTTTCTATATCATGCAAATTGCAGTAGGTTTGCGATATTTGTACCAACTATGCGTTTGCAGTTAAATCCACCTCATGATAAACAACTATCCGAAACACCGATTTCTTTCTAATTATATAGCCCCGAAATAATCTATATCTGTTGAGCTAAGCTTCAAAATTCCGCAAATAAAGTAAAGTTTATCAAAATTCACCTATTTTTCTAGATTTCGGGCAATTACAAAAACCATTGAAATATTCCGCCTTCTTTTCTGACAGCACATTTGGAGGCTGCTATTTGTTGGATGCTTTTCCATCAAATTGATAATGCGGAGCATTTCATAACATTTTTCAAATTTCATGTTTATCGTCATTTTTACATTCTGCAATACATCTTCACCTCTTATATTGTTGGTCAAATCAATTCCTTGAAAAATTATGTTCATTGGTTCACCTCCCACTCTCTATTTAGATTCCAATTTATGAATATAATTTTCTTACTAAAATAAGTTTTGGGTGGGCATTTCCATGTGAATAACTGTTTTTAATGGTGAAAATTTTATTTTAAGATATGGTTAGTTCTACATCCCATGTTTCTGACAAAATATTTTCCTTCGAACAGCAGTGATGGACAAATGTGACAGTTGTTCAGTTGGCTTCAAGCGTCTGATAACTTCATTTTTGTTTAAAAATATTTTTGGGGGTTTTACATGTCATTTCGTTACCTCAAAGCAAGCAACCCTAGTCTTTGGGTCAAAAGGGACCTACCTGATTCACCAGTGATATCTCTCGGTGTTGGAAAGTTATGGTATCCCAAATGTAACAAAAGCGTCTTTCAGTTGTTTGACAACCATGAGCACCAAAAATCGATCGAAAATACCGACATAATCCTTCGTGTTATATGTGAAGCAGTCCACTACAAATCATCTGTAATGGATATTCTGATGGGGTGATCTTGGCGGGAGGCTGCATTGCATTAGACTTAGCCATATGATGGCAATGTGTACATGTGACGCGCTTCCTACCAATTTTAATGGATGTATCTGGCCTATATACCGAATCGACAGCTCTGGCTCTCATTGCACTGATGCATGTAAGGTATCCAAAATTGACACACAAAGTGAAAGAGGCACCATGGTTCTGTGGCCCATCAAAATGACGCCATCAACAACACTGAGGTGGGCTGAAAATCTATGATATGGACGAATTTCAACGGGAGGCGTCCCACAATCTTCGGGAAATTCCTTCTGAATGCTGCAACATTATTGATGTCCTGTAAGAAGCAGTTTCCTCCCTAGCCATGTCCTATGTGATGACTGGCGAAACTGCATTGATAGCTGCTGCAACAGAGGAGCTAATTGACGTATCGTTTACCAGATCATCATCATCCACTTGCTGGCTGAGGTTGCCAGGGCTGCATGTGACAAAGCACCAGTCAACCAACGGCTTCCCACTTTCTGGAGGTTCACCCGGCGGATCCAGTCGACTACCTGAAACCACTGGGGTGTCTTGAAGCAGCATCAGGTTTTAAACTTTTTTGCCAGGAATATGACGATCTGTAGAGTAACATCTTTTCCTTCAAATTGAGCAGTCGTTTGTTTTTAATGCATGTCAGTGACCTATATTTCAATACCTGAATAAGGGGTTTGTGGTCTGTAGCCACCAGAAGATCAGTGCACCCTAAAACATTGTATCGATTTGGTTAAAAGCATATACAACCGCCAAAGCCTCGCCTTCAATAGGGGCATATCTACTCTTTGCAGGGAGGGTGAAGCAACTGCAAACCGGGCACAGTTGCCATTCATTGCGACAAACTGGTGTGCGAGTGACACACCTGCAATATTTCTGCATCATAAAGAGTCCAATACCATTCGCAGATCAGTCGGTGGAAAGACACATGAAGGGTGAACTCCCTCCATCATATTCTGGATAATAATTTCCTTCGATTGTTTGAAGATGCCATCAAGCTCATCAGCCCATTGAAAATTTAATGGAGGGCTTCAGCAGGTTTTGGTACCGCTCCATTTGCTTAGCTATTGCGAATGCGTAGGAACCCTGATTCACCAGTCCGAACAATGTTCATGCACCAGTGATATCTTTCCGTGTTGGAAAGTTGTGAATGGTGTCCAAGAACTTCCGCACTAGGTCTGATGTTAGTGGGTGTAGTCATTAGCTCGACAAAATTGACATTTTCCTGTGCAAACATAAATTTCTTCGGGTTAAGGGTACTACCATTACAGGCGCACAAATCCAGTCTGAATATGTCAACAGAATATTCAACAATCGTAAGATACTTTCAGAACTGATAACTACGATTTCCCTGAATCATAATTTGATATAACGGATGATAGTATCTGTAAAATACCATGATGGCTAGTTACTAAAAACCTGACTAAAAGAAATTAAATAAGTGGTAGTTAGTTATTAATGTTCCAACATGCAAGTTTTGAAGCTTAATGGAACAATGATATTTAAAGAGAAAATTTTTGATTGTGTCATGCATTCTTTATTGCTTTTATCAGCACTTCAGGTGCAGGTGTGGAGTGGAGCTAGAGTGATTATTTTTTAGTCTTACATTGATATCATCTAAGCTAGGTTGAAAGATATGGTAAAGCACTACAATTTCATCTTTTTTTCCATCGAAACAAATAGGCTCTGTGGCGAGAAATTTGACTTGAGGATAGGAGATTCTGGCATGGAAGTTTCAGCAGTGTTCTTCGCATCTCAAATAATAATGGTCAAAAATCCACTTTCTGATAATTTTAAACCAGCCTCACTTTTTGTTATTCTTGGACCTGTCTCCATCGCATCCATTTGAAGTCGAGATAAGTCTAAAATGGATCGTCGTTTTACTGCAGCATCAACTTTACGTTGTTTGCTTTTAAGAAATTTTTTCTTGTACATCATTTTTTGTGATATAAAATAAATTGTCAATGTCGGATTATTTTTGTTCATGTTGCACCATACATTCAGTTGGTTGGGATATTGCGTTGTTGACAAATTTATGTTGCTATTGTTTCCTAATTGTTTTGATACGTAAGTAACATTTGTATCCTGGTGTGCTTTCATCTGAAACTTTCGGTCAAATTTCTTCAATCTTCTTTGCTGTAATAGTGATGGAAATACCTCAGCGGCACATCTGTTCTTTGGGAGATGCAAAGAAGAAAATTGTTTGTCTTTTAGTTTGCCAACCATTGCAAATATTAAATTCCTGCATCCATGATGTATATGTAATTTCTGCTTATAGCGCAGCATTATAGCATATGCATGACCTGATAATATCATGACACATAAACTTTTATTTTTGCATAGCTTTGTTAGAAATCTTGGTTCAGAAGTCTTGCGCAGTGATAAACGAAAGCCCCCCTAAGTACTGTGTACAAAGTTCGGGTTATTTTATTAGGCCTTCAAATTGTTTTTGTCATATGCAGTAGACTTTTTTATCTTCGATAAAAGTTGAACCTTATCTACATGCACAAATTATATGTTTATATTTGAACCGGAGATATTGCTGATATGAGTAATTCCTTGTTGAACACTAGCTGGAACTAATTTTTCAAAGATTTGACAGAACCGATTCGTTTTGCAGCAAAAGGGAATCTGTGAAATATATTCTGAAATAATCCTGTGGTGAGATTATTGACCCTAACGAATTATTTCATGGGTGGTATAGCCATTTTTGAAAGATAGAAGTTCGCTTCAAGCAAGGCCGCTCAAAAGGACAAGGGCTACCACGGGATAAAGTGCCACCGACTGCATTTTAATTGAAAAACATCTAGTATAGAATGTGCAGGCAAAGTGCAGTGAGTTGTATCTACTCTGGGTGAGTATGAAACAGTCTATCACTTTTATTGCCGTTTAGTAGCATTATACAACACTCTGGGAAATATGTTAGCACTTTCTAAAGCCTGCGTCTACAGCCCTGATCCAGAGACACAGTTGGGAATTTTTAAAGAATATCTCAAAAAAAATTTTTAACTCTCATACATCAAACCTAAGATGTAGAGTAATCATCTGTCTACTATATGTAGCTGATTATTTGTTTGATTAATTAGCTGCGCGCAGAGGCCAACATTCGTGGCCCCTACAAGACTAAAACTCTATCGGAAGACCGGGAGTGACGCGGTCATGAACGCTATTCTCATTTTATTTTTTAATTTCCAAGGGGGGTTTCAACACCCAATAACCATTCGCTTGCTACATCCCTGCACTGATCATAATTCGCTGTTTATTTGTTGGTTATCATCAGAGCAGTGATTTTAGAATTTCTCAAATTTATAAATAATATTTCACATATATTCTATTCAATATTGGTAATTTTTTTTCAGAAATAGAGAAAGATGCTGATGTGTTATCCACAGCGTATGTTCTTATAACTTTTAACGGAAACAAAATCTTCCCTACACTGCTCCGAAATGTCAACCAACAAACAATCTAGTAACAAAGTAAGTTCGAAAATTTCTTTTCATTTAGAGATTTTTCTAGGTGAATTGAATTAAATCTTTTATTTTTTTAAAAAAAATTACGATTTGTTTGTGGTTGACTATTTCCTGATTTAAGCAATAATTGATAAACTTGACTTGGTTTTAAAATTTTTCAAATTACTGCAATACGGCACACATTTCTCATTGTATTAGTAAAGGCTGCCAAGCAATTTTGATCTAATAGGATCAATGACCCCCTATAAATGTCTGTCAATACTGGCAATCCACACATACATGAACAACTTTTATCCATACTTTACGAAACCATTTACTAATTACCATTAATTATATAAATTTCGAGAACACTTCCTTATAACTTCTGATTAGTATTTGATTCATTGTACACTCTGGTATCAAATAATATGGTTTTTACCCATACTTTACAAACCTTTTTTTCAATTTTTTGGTTATTATTGATTATATCAATCCGAAAACACTGTTTAAACTTCTGGTTAGTATTTGATTCAATGTACACTTTTATAATACGGTTCTAAAAATTCTAGGAGAAAGAAAAGAATTGTTTCCATGAGTCTGTTATGTAAGCTACTTTATAATATATACATCTTCTGATTACTATGCTTTGTTCTGGCAACATGATATTTTAGTGCAGTCTCGTATACTGTTTAGTCTAGTATTATCAGTTTTGGATTATCTGAGTGTTTTCTGCAAACTTTAGCTTGCCCTTAACCGAAACAAATGTGTTCTTACAAAGCACAAATTTGGGGGGACCGACAGGCAGTCTTGTTTTTCTTAAAGTTTCTGTACATTCGTGTCATTATCTTGTAGTGACCAAACAGTAGTAGAAGTGGTAGATGGTTTTATCATTGTCCAGGGCAGATACCACTCACTGCACTTCACCATGACGGTTCAGTTCTGTTTTGAGGATGTTTTCCGTTTAGAGTGCAGTTGCTGGTACTACATCTTTTATTAGCTCTCTGCTATTGAGTGGGCGTTGGTCAGTTCCCTTAGTGAATTTCATTACTACTATGAAACAGTACCCTGCCACCTTTCGTTTGTTATCATCTCAGCATTATCTTTACTAGGTGGTTTCTCTTTTTCAGCCCATCCTAATCAGGATGTTCAGATGCTAAGGTTTGGTACTGTTAGAAAAAAATATTTTTGTGTTCACATTCACACCAGTCCAGGCTGTATTCCTTGGAATTGAATTATTTAGCAAACATTGCACTTCATGATAGCTGAGAACTGACAGTCAGACAAAATGTGAAAGTTTGAAAATAGGATTTGATACTTGTTACAGATCTGGCACTTCAATATTTGTGTAGCAATAGTTGATGTTGCTTGCTTGGCGACTTATGAACTTTGGCCTCAAAGTGAAATATGATTGCATTTGTATTTTCTGAATATTCTTAAATCCCACCTCAGTTGGATTTTCCTGTTCGTTCTTGTTATAGGCTAAAACGTCAAATCATTATTTTTATTTAACTCATCATGCAGGACATTTGTTGATTCAGGTTTGGGTGTTATGAGGTTTTGACATTATATCCTACTGGTCTACTTTTGATCTAAGTTATTTTTAGTGGGAGGATCACAATCAAAACTAAAGTCATTGGGAAAAAACTTTATCAAGTCTTTCGTTCTGAAGAGAATTCTACTCCTCAATCATTGGTTTACTATCTGGCATAGCATCTAAGATATGAATCTTGAGAGTTGAAATCGTTAAAACGTTTGCGAAGATAAAAACATGTTATACATCTTCTATTTAAGCTTCCAATTCTGTGTATTCTAGGGTTTCCTGATTTTCTGTCAAAATTATTTCATGGGTGGCATAATAAGTTTTGATAAAATTTATAGAAGTTCGCTCCAAGCAAGGCCGCTTAAATGACAAAGAGCTAACACACGATAAAGTGCCACCAACTGCATTTTAACTGAAAAATATCTCGCACAGAAGGTGCAGGCAAAGTGCAATGATTTGTATCTGCTCTGGGTGAAGGTGAAACCTTCTACCGTCTTTTATTTCTTTTTAGTAGCATCTTACAACACTCTGGGAAATATGTTAGAACTTTTCTGCCTGTACCTATAGCACTGATCTAGGGGCACAGCCAGGAATTTTTAAAAAGGATCCCAAAATTTTTTTTTTCACTCACAAACATGAGGTGTAGGGTAATCATCTCTCTATCTGTAGCTGATTATTTGTTTGATTAATTAGCCATGCGCAGAGACCTTTATTTCTTGGCCCCTACACTGTCGGGAGACTGGGAGTGACGCGGTTATGAATGCTATTTTTAGTTATTTAATTTTTTCTAATTTCATAGGGGGGTTTCCACAGCCAAAACCATGCGCTGCCTGCTTCCCTGCCCTGATCATAATTTGCTGTTTATTTGTTGGTTAATATCAGAGCTGTGATTTTAGAATATCTGAAATTTTCAAATAATATTTAACATATATTCTATTCAATTTTGGTAATTTTTTTCAGATATAGAGAAAGATACAGATATTATCCACAGCAATTTTGCTTTTACTGCAACAAAATCTATCAACCAAGAATCTTGTAATAAAGTAAGTTTCTTTTCATTTAGAGAATTTTTTTAGGTAAATTGAATTGAATCTTTCATTTCTTAAAAAAATTTACGATTTGTTTGTGGTTGACTAATACCTGATTTAGGACAATAATTGCAATAATTGATACACTTGACTTGCTGCAAATTTTTTCAAATTTCAGCAATATGGCACACATTTCTCATTGGATTCTCTAGACCCTTCATCATCAGAAGATTTCAATCATGTTATCACAGCTGCTGACTTTTGAATTTATTTAATGTCACAGTTAGATCATATGATACTATGGAAATATATTGAAACTATGTTGTATAGTCGCTACTATTAAATTTAATATTTTTATAATGAAAATCATCTTATTTAGGAAAAATACCTAGTTTAAAATCACGAAAATTTATGAACGAGTCATTTCTTTTTGTGTTGAAATTCACTCTGAGCTAGGCCGGGCGCAGTGCCTTAACCAGGTACCACGTAACAAACACTTAATAGCAGTAGTGAAAAGCTAATATAAAATTTAGTACCAGCAACTGTAGAATGAAACTTAAGAGCTATCTTGAGGCCTGCGAAGCACTTTTGATCTAAAAGTAAGGAATCAGGGAATCAGTGAAACTGGTAATCCACTTCAACAACAAATACATGGACCACTTTCATCCATCATATCTTACAAAACATTTTTGTAATTATCGTTAATTATATAAATTCGAGATCACTTTTTTATAACTCCTGGTTAGTATTTGGTTCATTTTACACTCGGGTAATAATTAATACGGTTTTTACCCATAACCCATACTTTACAAAACATTTTTTCAATTTTTTAATTATTCTTAAATAAATCAATTCGAAAACAGTTTTTATAACTTCTAGTGAGTATTGGATTCACTGTACACTATTAATAATGATTCTAAAAATTCTAGGAGAAGGCAAAGAATTGTTTCCATGAGTCTGTTATCCAAGCTACTTCATAATATACATCTCCCGATTACTATGCTTAGTTCCGGCAATATGATATTCAGGACATCTAGGTTGGTAGCCGCACTGTTTATATTAATATTAAAAAGAACAAAAAGATTCATGGTTTAATATGTTCATTTTTAGACTTGCTTTTTGTAGAATGTAGTTTTGAAATTTTTTAGTGCAGTCTTATATAATGTTTTAGTCTAGTATTATTAGTTTTGGATTACTGGAGTGTTTTCTTCAAACTCCAGCTTGCCCTTTGTCCTTAACAGGAACTCGTGTGTTCTTACTGGGCACAAATCTGGGGGGGGGGGGGGACTGGCAGAGTCATGTTTTTCTTCAAGTTTCCGAAAAAATTCGTGTCTTTATCTTAGAGTGCCCAAACAGTTTACATCTAGAAAAAAAATTTCTATAATTTTTTTTGATTAAAAAATAAATAAAATTAAAAATTACCTTTTCAGATTCATAATGAAACTGAGGTGATATCTGTATTCACATTTAAAGATTTTCAATATCTTAGATGATTTATAACAGTAGAGATGTTTTTCATTCAATTCACACACTCGTCTTGCCATTTGAGTTCCCTTTTTACTAAGGCGGATGCTACTTCCAAATTGTAGCACTTTTCATTTATTTTTTTTTATAGCCACTTCTTGTGGTGGATCACCCTGCTCAAAGTCCTGTAACAGCGGCCACTTACAGACTGACAGGGTTACATTTACTGGTGTCAGGTGGGCATGGATAAGCAAGCCAGACTTGCCAGGGCTCGAACCCGAGGTCTTAACCTGCGATGCCAACATGTTTAACCACTAGACCATCACGCTCACTAAAAGCAATGTAGGGAAACAGACATTTATAGTCTTTGTATGGATCACCTTGATGATTTACATTTAGAGCAATAATAGACTTTTCTGCTTTTCGGTGTTTATGCGATGAAATTGTTCTTTCGATCTTAATTATTATGATTAGTTTCATTAACAAATGAGCATATATGAAACAAATGAGTTTATATTGATTGCAAGAATGCCAGCTAATCTGCGACTCTGGACACACTAATATTGATGTAAGTGAGGCTGTCATAATGTAAATGAAACAAATAAAACTATTTTTTGCACTTTAGCAGCCATTCATGAACAAAACTATAATTTGTAATCATGTATATGGAGCAATTTTAATTTCATACTGATGACAAAAGCTGATATCAGAAATCTCATGTGGTTAAGATCTGTTATCGGGTTTTGAGTGCTCAGCTCAGTTGGTATAAACATTGAAGATTGCACTGTGAAATCATAACCCTATTTATTTGTCTTGCACATGAGCACGAATTCTGAGGGTGATTACGAGGTAGAGGATTGCTGAATTCATCGCAGTCACATGGTAGTACCCCTTACTATGACTTTTTCATGACCATGTAAACCATGTCCATTATTACACACGAAAAAACAACAGACATACTGTGGTAAAACTTATTTGAGACTTAGTAATGGTTACTAACTGGAAGGCACACTATGGTTCCCTGTATGATTAATCAGTATCATCTGCCTAATCTTAAACAATGTGGAAGGAACATTCTGTTCTAGATCTCATAATTAGATTGTCCATATGCTAGGATTTGAGACTGTTAGACGAGAATATTTTTGTGTTCACATTCACTCCAGTCTAGGCTGTATTTCTTGAAGGAATTGAATTAATTAACAAACACTGCACTTCATGATAGCTGAGAACTGACCGTCAGACAAAATGTGAAAGTTTGAAAATATGATTTGATATGTGTTACAGATGTGGCTCTTCATTATTTGTATAGCAATAGTTGAAGTTGCTTGCTTGGTGAGTTCCGAACCTTGGCCTCAAAGTGAAATACGATCCCATTTGTAGTTTGATTTTCTTGTTCTAGGCAAAAACATCAAATCATTAATTTTAATAAACTTTTAATAATCACGCAGGACAGTAGGATATCACTTGTTGATTCAGGTTTGTGTGTTATGAAGTTTTGACATTATATCCTTCTGGTCTTCTTCTGATCTAAGTTATATTTAGTGAGAGGATCACAAACAAAACCGAAATCATTGGAAAATAACATGATCAATGCTTTCGTTTTGAAGAGAATTCAACTTTTCAATTATTGTTTTACTATCTGGCATAGCATCTAAGAAATGGAATCTTAAGAGTTGAAATCGTTAAAACGTACGTGAAGATAAAAAAAAAACGTTATACATCCTTTATTTATGCTTCCAAGTCTGTATTCTAGGGTTTCAGATTTTCTGTCAAAATTCAGCAATAAAGCTACGTTTTTGACTCACAATAGGCTTTCTCTGTGCAACACGTGTCAGTGTGTTCCATGTCTCTGCTTATAGTCAAAAGTATATTAAGAACTCATTTTGCATACTTTTCGTGATTTATATGTTTGATGTCTAGGCATAAAATCCAAATGTTTATATAAGTATCATGCATGGACACATAAGATACCAAATAGTGTGAAAAATATGAGAATTGAATACATTTTGAAATGGTAATCCTCAAAAGACTATTTTAGCTAATCCCAAGCATGATCAAAACACGAACTACATAAGCAATCAGAAAAAGGGTTCTGTTCTACATTGAAATTTATATAACAATGTTAATACATGAATACTCCCCAGTATAAATATGATAGAACCAAGCATGATCAGTGCATGTACTACAAATTAATCAGTTATTAGTAAGATTGAATAAATGTGTGTTGAAGTTGTTTTTTAACGAGTAATTCACACATTGGTATGTTTGTTTCTAGGAAGTTTAATCTCCACATCAAGCATGGTCCATAATAAACTGCATATAATGTGATCACATATATAAAAACATGCTCACAGGCTACACAAAACTTGTGTGACATTTCTGCTAATCAGTTAATTTTTTTGTATTCGTATCTGAAGAACAGACAAATTAGAAGTTTTTTTTTACATACTTTCTTGACTATGTTTTTGAGATGAAGAACACTCCACTCATTGTCCCAAAAAAGTCTTATGCGATTCAATCAACTTTTTGCTAAATCTCGACAGAAGATCAGAAACTCTGGAACAAACCAACTTGGAAGTTCAGATAAAAGATGTATAATAATTTCTTTTATCTTCGGATTTTTATCGGAAATTTTAGATCGCCAGATTCCACAGATTAGATGCTATGCCAGATAGTACAACAATAATTGGAAAAGTAGAATTCGGATCGATCGAAAGCCTTGATAATGTTATTTCCTGATTATTTTGGTTTTGATAGTGATATTTGCATTAAAAGTAATTTAAACCAAAAGTAGACCAGTATGGTATAATGTCAAAACCTTGTAGCACCCTAATCTGACCCAACAAATGATACCCTACTGTCCTGAATGATATGTTTATTAAAATTAACGATTCACCGATTAAGCCTGGAACAGGAACGAACAGGAATCAACTGCGGTGTGATCTATGAATATTCAAGATTTCAAATTGGATCATAGTTCACTTCGAGGCCAAAGTTAAGAAGTCGTCAGAAAGCAACATCAACTGTTGCTATACAAAAATGAAATGCCAGATCTGTAACAAGTATCGAATCTTATTTTCAAGCTTTCACTTATCTTGTGTAAGTAAGTTCTCAACTACCACAGAGTGCTATGTTTGCTAATTAATTTGATTCCTTTTAGGAATAGGGCTTAGCCTCGGGTGAATTGAATGTAAAAATATTAACTTCAAACAGTTCTGAACCCTAGCATCTGAACAATCTAAATTATATGGCTCATATCAGAAAATTCCTTCCAACCTGTGGAAGAGGAAGCAGAGAACACTAATTAATCATACTGAAAACCATAAGCTGCCTTGCAGTTAGTTATCATATCATTTACAAATCTCAAATGGGGTTTATCCAAGCATGCTGATCGTTTTGTGTGTGCTTGATGGACATCCTTAGTTAAGAAATTCATGGGCCTACTACCATGCGACTGCAATCAATCCAGCAATCCTTCATTTTATAATCACCCTAAGGGATTCATACCTGTGTGCAAAACATCTGTGTGTGTGTATTTAGCAGTGTTCTCAGATGGGCTAAGCGGGCAAAGAGTTAAAAATCATATCCCAATACCAATGATGTGCATTTGTATTTACTGTGAATTATAGGTTTTTTCATCCCCGATATAGAAGTTGATTATTTTTTTTTATCACTCTTGGTTGGTATGCAAGATTTTGTTGTGGAAAATTTTAGGAAAATTTTACTATTTAGCTAATCCCCCTCCCTTCACCTATATTTACTATCTTTTGCCATCATTGGTCGACACACACCGCCTTGAATGTATATATATCCTTGGTTTCTGAATGTATAGTTACGGCATAAAATTTCAAGTTGAAGTATGAAAATTTCAGTTCCTGTTCCAGGACTTTTCGTTGTCAAAGTTTTCTATTGTTATTTTCTATTGTTTATTTACTACCTGACTAAATTTTCTGGCACAAGTTCTATTATGAAATGATTAAGTTTATTATGAAATAATTAAATAATTAAGAGATTGAATTTTATGCTTGGGAATAGAATCAATGAAGCAAAATGGCATTTACGATTATCAAAACATATGAATGGTAGCGAGAATGTAGTACCAATTTGTAAACATAGTTTCCAATGGCAATTCACAAATCAGCACCAACTGATATGTTAACAATCCTGCCTTCCATGCTTCAGATACCAGTACTGACATTGAACGGCAGAACAGCTTTTGGGAAGATGATTCAGTTCACACTAATTAAATACTCCTGCAATTTTCGAACATTTCCAGTACACAATCATAATCCTATACTGTGGATTTTTATTTTTTGTAGCGTGGACCTTTATCAATTTACCAACACTTCAGACTTCTATACTTTGTTTAACATCACCATACAGCAAAGATAAAATTGTCATAAATTAATTCAAGACCTGCATATTTGTAATGTATGGCAAGTAGTTTTTTTTAATATTTAAACATTATTTCATTCTATATGTAGGAGAATAGAAAATAGCTGAGAATAGGGCTCTTTAATTTCCACACCACGACTTATGCAGAGAGATTTTTTACAACTGTTGATCAATTTTTTCTCCTTTTTCGTTCATCATGGTAAATATTTGAGCTAAATAAAAAAAATGACTATAAAAAAAATATATATAGAGTAGAAATGCATAGAAAAATTTGATTTGCATTTAATGAGGCTGTAGAAGTGCATTCAAGTCGTAACTTTATGATATACCCACATTATGCTTTCAATTTAATTCTGCAGTTCAAATAAAACCCTTCTGTATTTGTGTATCTCTATTGCAAGACACGCTTGAAGGTCATTACGCAGAGATTGCCAATAAACTGGTTGTTTTTGTTTTGTAGATTGCATAACGTCTTACTCTAGTTCGAGTTGCATTTATTTTGTGAATATGACAATCGATGCCCAAGTAATTCAGGAATGACAATAATCAAAGCTTCCACTCCGGAAGTTGAATTTGAAAGTTTTATTTGAAATTCTGTTTTTTTTTATAGATTCTAAGCTGCGAAATGTAGGTTTAACATCTGTGCAGATAGGAATTTTGTTCTATATTTTTTTCCGAGCTTTAGAGTCTGTATATTCTGGGGATCCATGTTTTCCTTCAAAATTAAGCAATAAAGCAATGCTTTGAATCAGAGAAGGATTTTCCTGTGCAATGCATGGCAGTGTGCTTCTTGCCTCGAATTGTAGTCAAAAGGCACAAAAAACTCATTTCTCATACTCTTCAGATTCATGTATTTGTTCTCCAGCTATGAGTATCGTGCATGGCCCGCACAAGATACAAAATAGTTGGAAAACATGATTATTGAATACGATTTGAAATGGTTGATCCTCAAAAAAATTATTTCAACATTCCCAAGTATGGCCAAAACATGAACTACATAAGTAATCAGGAGGATCAGATGATTGTTGATTGAAATTGATATGATAATGTAAATGCATGAATACTTCAAGTGTAAATATAATAGGACCACGCATTACCGGTGTATGTACTTATCAACCATTTATGTTGGGGTTGTTTTGTAATGAGTAACCCCACACATGGTAGGTTCATTTCTAGAAACTTAAAACTTAAAAGTCAATCGTTAGCATGGTCCATAATAATCTGCAAAGCTTGTGATGAAAAAATCCAAATGCAGTGTCATCCATGAATATTCAAATATTACAAATTAGGTCATAGTTTGCTTTAAAGCCAAAGTTAAGAAGTAACCATGCAAGCAGCATTAACTATTGCTTTACAAGGAAGGAAATGCCAGATCTGTAACAAGTATTGAATCTTATTTATAAACTTTCTCATTTTGTCTGATAATCATTCTCAGCTATCATAAAGTGATACGGTCGCTAATTTATACAATTCTCTCTGAGAATATAACAAATGTGTACATTCGGTATAATTTTTCATACCAAAATAGTAGGGAGGAATTATGGAATGCCATTTTTTAAGGTATCATTATATGTGTAATGTTTTTTGTACATGCTTGATGTGCATTCATGTCTACTGTAAATTATATTTTTTAATCCCCAAAATAGAAGGTTTTTAATAGAGATCAATATTTTTTAAGTTTAAGTGAAAAATTTCACATTTAATCTAATTCCCCCTTCACCAATATTTCACTGGTGTTATCTGTATGTAAGTGGTTTTCCCACATTTTGTTGTTACCTATGACTTGTTTTCCTAATTACTGGTTTCTGAATGTGTAGTTATGTCAGGACATATTTTAAAGCATATAAGATCTGTGGCTGCCTTGTGAACAATATTTCAAATTAAGAGTGTGCAAATAACCACCACCATAACACATTGGTTGTATACAGATATTATTGATACCCGAAATTTGGATAGTGTCGTTACCTTACTTGTTACGTTCTTTGTATGAGTAACAACTGTCTGGTAAATAAATAATAAATAGAGACTGATATTTCGTAGCCCCTTCGAGACTGAAACGTTATCGTTAGACTGGGAGTGACGCGGTCGTAAACGCTATTTATATTTATTTTTTTCTTAATTTCATGGGGGGGGGGTTTCGACACTCAAAACCATCCGCTGGCTGCCTCCCTGCCGTGATCATGACCCACTGTTGATTTGTTGGTTATTATCAGAGCTATTATTTTAGAATATCTGAAATTTTCAAATAATATTTCAACTATATTCTATTCAATATGGGTCATCTTTTTCAGAAATAGAGAAAGATGCTAATGTATTATATACGGCATATGTTCATATAACTGCAACAAAATCTTCCCAACACTGCGCAGATATCTCAACCAACAATCTTGTAACAAAGTAAGTTCGAAAGTTTCTTTTCATTTAGAGATTTTTCTGGCTAAATCGAATTAACTCATTTATTTTTTTTTAAAAAATTTACGGTTTGTTTGTGGTTGACTATTTCCTGATTTAAGCAATAATTGATACACTTTACTTGGTTCAAAAATTAAATTTTCCAAAATGGACGCAGTGCCTAAAATGTACTATATAACAAACACTTATTAGCGAATTAGCGATAGCGAAGAGCTAACATAAAATTTACTACCAGCAACTGCACTCTAAACGAAACTTAACCGCCATGGTATAGCCTGCCAAGCACTTTTGATCTAATAGGATCAGTGACCCCATAAATGTCTGTGTCAAAAGTGACAATTAACACATACATAGACCACTTTCATCCATACTTCACAAAAAAACATTTTTCTAATTATCATTAATTATATAAATTCGAGAACACTTCTTTATAACTTCTGCTTAGTATTTGATTCATTGTACACCCTGGTATAGATTAATACAGTTTTTACCCATACTTTACAAAACTTTTTTCAATTTTTTAATTATTATTAATTATATCAATGCGAAAACACTTTTTAAACTTCTGGTGAGTATTCGATTCAATGTACACTTTTAATAATACGCTTCTAAAAATTCTAGGAGAAAGTAAGAATTGTTTCGATGAGTCTGTTATCTAAGCTACTTCATAATATACATCTCCCGATTACTATGCTTTGTTCTGGCAACATGATATTCAAGACATCTAGGTGGGTAGCCGCACTGTTTATATTAATGTTAAAAAGAACAAAAAGATTCATGGTTTAATATGTTCACTTTTAGACTTGCATCTTATAAAATGTAGTTTTGAAGTTTTTTAGTGCAGTGTTTTTATACTGATTCAGTCTAGTATTATTAGTTTCGGATTACTGGAGTGTTTTCATCAAACTCTAGCTTGCCCTTTGTCCTTAACAGGATCGAGTGTGTTCTTACTGAGCACAACTTTTGGGGCAGACTGGTTGAGTCTTGTTATTCTTCAGGCTTCTGAAACATTTGTGTCTTTAAATTATTTTTTTTAATTAAAAAATAAAATGAAATTAAAAGTTACCTTTTGAGATTCTTGATGAAATTAAGGTGATATCTGTATTCACACTTGAAAATTTTCGTAATCTTAAGTGGTTTATGGACTTGGTCGCAAATTTAATTTCATACTGATGACAAAAGTTGATATCGGAAATCTCATGGGGGTTAAGATCTGGTGTCAGGTTTTGACTTCTCATTCACTGCCTGCTTAGCTCAGTTGAAAAGTGCACTGTGAAATATTCATCCCTATTTATCTCGCACACAGGTGCGAATCCCGAGGGTGACTAAGTAGAGGATTGCTGGATTGATCGCAGTCACATATATTACCCCTCACTATGACTTCTTCCACTACCATGTAAACCATGTCCATCACACACACAAAAAAAAACAATAGGCGCGCTGTGGTAAAACTCATTTGAGACATAGAAGTAATGGTAACTAACAGGAAGGCAGGCTGTGGTCCCCCATATGATTAATCAGTATTCTCTGCTTCCTCTTACACAGGTTGGAAGGAATATCCTGTCCTAGATATCATAATCAGATTGTTCAGATGCTAGGGTTTGGTACTGTTAGAAAAAAATATTTTAGTGTTTACATTCACTTCAGTCCAGGCTGTATTCTTTAATGAAATTGAATTATTTCGCAAATATTGCACTTAATGATAGTTAAGAACTGACCGTCAGACAAAATGTGAAAGTTCAAAAATAAGATTTTATACTTGTTACAGATTTGGAACTTCATTATTTGTGTAGCAATAGTTGATGTTGCTTGCTTGGCAACTTTCAAACTTTCGCCTCAAAGTAAACTAAGATCCCATTTGTATTTTCTGAATATTCATGGATCACACCTCAGCCTCAGCCTGTTCTAGGCTGAATATTCATGGATCACACCTCCACCTCAGCCTGTTCTAGGCTAAAACGTCAAATCATTAATTTCAATGAACTCATCATGCAGAACAGTAGGATATCACTTGTTGATTTAGGTTTGGGTGTTATGAGGTTTTGACATTATATCCTTCTGGTCTACTTCTGATCAAGTTACTTTTAATGCGAGGATCACAATCAAAACCGAAGTCACTGGGAAATAATAATATCAAGACTTTCATTCTGAAGAGAATTCTACTTCTCAATTATTGTTGTACTATCTTGCATAGTATCTAATATGTGGAATCTTGAGAGTTGAAATCATTAAAACTTCCGCGACGATAAAAAAAATGGTGTCATCTTTTATTCAAGTTTCCAAGTCTATATATTTTAGGCTTTCAGATTTTCTGTCAAAACTTAGCTGTAAATATATATATTTTTGATATCCGGGCATAAACTCTAAATGTTTATATAAGTATCATGCATGGGCCACACAAGTTACAAAATAGTGTGAAAAATATGAGAATTGAATACATTTCGAAACAGTAATCTTCAAAAAGTCTATTTTAACTACTCCCCAAGTATGATCAATACACGAACTACATAAGTGTTTAGGATTAAAATATATATAACAATGTTAATACATAAATACTGCCAAGTATACATATGATAGAACCAAGTATGACCCGTACATGTACTACAAATTAATCGGATATTATTGAGATTGAATAGATGTGTGTTGAAGTTGTTTTTTAACGGGTAATTCACACTGGGTATGTTCATTTCTAGGAAGTTAAATTACCAAATCAAGCATGGTCCATAATAAACTGCAAATAATGCGATGACATATATAAACACACGCTCACAGGCTAAACTAAACTTGTGTGCCATTAACTGCATTTCTGTTAATCAGTTAATTTTTTGTATTTGTATCTGAAGAACAGAGACAAACTAGAAAAGTTCTTCACATACTTTTTTGACTATGGTTTTAGAGATGAAAAACACTCTACTATTGTCCCAAAAAAGCCTTATGTCATTCCATCACAATATCTTTTTGCTGAATATTGATAGAAAATCAGAAACCCTGGAGCAAATCAACTTGAAAGCTTAGATAAAAGATGTATAACAAAATTTTTTTATCTTCAGGGCATTTTAACTGGAATTCTAGATTTCCAGATTCTACAGATTAGATGCTATGTCAGATAGTACAACAATAATTAGAAATCGGATGTATCGAAAGCATTGATAATGGTATTTCCCGATAACTTCGGTTTTGATAGTGATCCTTACATTAAAAGTAATTCAAGCCAAAAGTAGACCAGTATTGTATAATGTGAAAATATTGTAGCACCCGAACCTGAACCAACAAGTGCTATCCTGATGTCCTGAATGATATGTTTATTAAAATTACTGATTTGACGTTTTGGCCTAGCCCAGGCACAAACGGGAAAATCCAACAGAGGTGTGATCTATGAATATTCGAAGATTTCAAATTGGATCATAGTTCACTTCGAGGCCAAAGTTCAGAAGTCATCAAGCAAGCAACATCAACCATTGCTATGCAAAAATGAAATGCCAGATTTGTAACGAGTATCGAATCTCATTTTCAAGCTTTCACTAATCCTGCGTAAGTAGGTTCTCAACTACCATAAAGTTCTACGTTTGCTAATTAATTTGATTCCTTTGAGGAATACAGCCTGGTCTGGAGTGAATTGAATGTAAAAATATTAACTTCAAACAGTTTGAAACTCTAGCATCTGAACAATCTAATCTATATATATATCAAGTCAGAAAATTCCTCCCAACCTGTGTTCTTTTTCTATTATTTATATGCTACCAGACTAAATCTCCTGGCGCAAGTTCTATTATGAAATAATAAAGTCTCGTAAGAGATTGAATTTTATTCCTTGGGAATGGAATCAATGAAGCAAAATGGCATTTGCGATTATCAAAACAAATGAATGGTAGTTTGAATGTAGTACTATTTCATAGACATAATTTCCAATGGCAATTCACAAATGAGCACTAACTCGTATGTTAACAATCCTGCCTTGGCACATACTTCAGCTACTGGTACTGACGATGAACGACACAGTAGCTTTTGGGAAAATGATTCAGTTTACATACACTTCAGAATCCTGTACATTGTTTCACATCACAACACAGCAAACATAAAATTGTCAAAATTTAATTCAAGACCTACATATTTGTAATATATGGTGAATATTTTTTTCAAATTTAAACATTATTTCATTCTATATGTAGGATAGAACACGAAGAGGAAAGCCGAGAATGAGGCTCGGTAATTTACACACCACGACTTATGCAGAGAGATTTTATCCACTGTTAATCAATTTTTTCTGTGCATGGACTGAAATTGAAAAGATCTTGCTGGATAAAATAGACTCAAACGCGAGATATTCATCCTGCGATGCCAACATATTAAACACCAGGCCATCGCGTCCACTTAATTGGTAGCATTGGTTCCTGAATTTGTTGCAAATGCATTTTTCAAATGCTCAAGTCTTCCACAATCAAAATTATCTTGTACATCATTTTTTTGGGATGTCAAATAATTTGTCGATGTCAGATTATTCTTGTTTATGTCACAGATTTTGCTGTATTTTATATTGATGAATATATCTTAGCAGCACATCTCTGTTCTTGGGAGACGCAAAGGAGAGAAAGGAGTTTCTTTTGTTTGCCAACCATTGCAAATATTCAATCTTTGGATCCATGATGTATATGTAATTTCTTCTGATTACAGGATTATAGCATATGCATGACCTGATATAATATCGTGACACATGAACTTTTATTTTCGCATAGCTTTGTTTTTCAGTTAGAAATCTTGCTCCAGAAGTCTTGTGCAGTGAGACACTCAAAAGCCTCCGTAGTACTGTGTACAATGTTCTGTTTTTTTTATTAAGTCTTTAAATTTTTTTTTTGTCATACAGTAAACTTTTTTCGTCTTAGATAAATGTTGTACCTTATCGACATGCACAAATTATATGTTTGTATTTAAACTGGGGATGTTGCGGATATGAATAATTCTTTGTTGAACACTAGCTGGAAGTAATTTTTCAAAGATTTGACAGAACTGATTCGTTTCGCAGCAAAAAACAAATTTGAGAAATTATGGATCATAACAAACTATTTCATGGGTGGCATAACAAGTTTTGATAAAATTTATAGAAGTTCGCTCCAAGCAAGGCCGCTTAAATGACAAAGATCTACCACACGATAAAGTGCCACCAACTGCATTTTAATTGAAAAATATCTCGCGCAGAAGGTGCAGGCAAAGTGCAATGATTTGTATCTGCTCTTGGTGAAGATGAAACCTTCTACCGTCTTTTATTTATTTTTAGTAGCATCTTACAACACTCTGGGAAATATGTTAGAACTTTTCTGCCTGTACCTACAGCACTGATCTAGGGGCACAGCCAGGAATTTTTAAAAAGGATCCCAAAATTTTTTTTACTCACGAACATGAGGTGTAGAGTAATCATCTCTCTATCTGTAGCTGATTATTTGTTTGATTAATTAGCCATGCGCAGAGACCGATATTTCGTGGGCCCTACACTGTCGGGAGACTGGAAGTGATGCGGTTATGAAGGCTATTTTTATTTATATAATTTTTCCTAATTTCATAGGGGGGTTTCGACAGCCAAAACCATCCGCTGTCTGCTTTCCTTCCCTGATCATATTTTGCTGTTTATTTGTTGGTTAATATCAGAGCTGTGATTTTAGAATATCTGAAATTTTCAAATAATATTTCACATATATTCTATTCAATTTTGGTCATTTTTCCAGATATAGAGAAAGATATTGATATTTTCCACAGCTTATGTTCTTTTTGCTTTTACTGCAACAAAATCTACCCAACACTTCGCCGAAATATCAAACAAGAATCTTGTAATAAAGTAAGTTCCTTTTCATTTAGAGATTTTTCTAGGTAAATTGAATTGAATCTTTCATTTTTTAAAAACATTTACGATTTGTTTGCGGTTGACTAATACGTGATTTAGGCAATAATTGATACACTTTACTTGCTTCAAAATTTTTTCAAATTTCAGCAGTATGGCACACTTTTCTCATCGGATTCTCTAGACCCTACATCAGAAGATTTCAATTCATCATGTTATCGCTGCTGCTGACTTTTTAATTTTTACTTAATGTCACAGTTAGATCATATGATACAATGGAAATATATTGAAACTGTGTTGTATAGTCGCTACTATTAAATTTAATATTTTTATAATGAAAATCATCTTATTTAGGAAAAATACCTAGTTTAAAATCACCAAAATTCACGAGTCATTTCTTTTTGTGTTAAAATCCACTCTGAGCTAGGCCACACGCAGTGCCTGAAATGTACCACATAACAAACACTTAATAGCAATAGCGAAGAGCTAATATATTTAGTACCAGCAACTGTACTCCCAATGAAACTTAAGAGCTGTGGTAAAGCCTGCGAAGCACTTTTGATCTAAAAGTAAGGAATCAGTGAATCCAGTCAGTGAATCGATGAAACTGGTAATCTAATTTAACAACAAATACATGGACCACTTTCATCCACCATATCTTACATAACATTTTTCTACTTACCAGTATCATTAATTATATAAATTCGAGATCACTTCCTTATAACTCCTGGTTAGTATTTGATTCATTGTGCACTTTGGTATTCATTGTGCACTTTGGTATTCATTAATATGGCTTTTACCCATACTTTACAAAACATTTTTTATAACTTCTGGTTAGTATATGATTCACTGTACACTATTTAATAAAGAATACGGTTCTAAAAATTCTAGGAGAAAGCAAATAATTGTTTCCATTTGTCTGTTATCTAAGCTACCTCATAATATAAATCTCCTGATTACTATGCTTTGCTCAGGCAATATGATATTCAAGACATCTAGGTAGGTAGTCGCACTGTTTATATTAATATTAGATAGAACAAAAAAGATTACTGGCTTAATATGTTTATTTTTTAGACTTGTATCTTATAAAATGTAGTTTTAAAGTTTTTTAGTGCAGTCTTATATTTTGTTTTAGTCTAGAATTATTAGTTTTGGATTATTGTTATTGCCTATTTGAATTCCCCTTTTATTATGGCGGATGCTACTTCCAATTTTTAGCAGTTTTTTGCCCATTTGAATTCCCCTTTTATTAATGCGGATGCTACTTCCAAATTGTACCACTTTTTATTTATTTATTTTTTTTATAGTCACTCTTTTTTATAGTCATTCTTAGAGTGGATCACCCTGCCCAAGACCCTGAAACAGCGGCCACTTATAGACGGACAGGTTACAATTACTAGAAAGATGAGATTTTTTCCTGTTCGGCTTAGCCTACCCAAGTTATTACACCCTGGGTTGAGTGGTGGACATGGATAAGCGTGCGCTCGATCCAGAGATCTTCAACCTACGATGCCAACATGTTTAACCTCTAGGCCATCATGCCCACTGCTTTTAGGTGTTCAGACAATGAAATTCTTCTTTCGATCTTAATTATTATGATTGGTTTCATTAACAAATGAGCATACGTTTATATTGATTGCAAGAATGCCAGCTACTCTGCTATTCGGGACACATTAAGGAAATGGGTTCCATTAAGAAGAAATTTTTTTGTCTTCGTATCTGAAGAACATAGGCAAGTTATAAAAGTTCTTCATATACTTTTTTTTGACTATGGTCTTGAGATGAAGAACACTCCACTCATGGCCCCGAAAAAGCATCGTGTGATTCCTTTATAGTATCTTTTTGCTGAATCTTGACAAAAAATCGGAAACCCTGGAACAAACCAACTTCGGAGCTTAGATAAAAGATGTACAACAATCTTTTTTTTTTATCTCCAAGACGTTTTCTCTGGGATTTTGCATCTCCAGATTCTACGGATTAGATGCAATGTCAGATAGTACAACAATAATTAGAAAAGTAGAATTCGGATTGAAAGCCATGATAATGTTATTTCCCCGATAACATTAAAAGTAATTCAAACAAAGGTAGACCAGTATGGTATAACGTCAAAACCTTGTAGCACCTGAACCTGATCAATATTCAATGATTTCAAATTCAATCATAATTCACTTCGAGGCCAAAGTTCAGAAGTCATCAAGCAAGCAACGTCAATTATTGCTATACAAAACTGAAATGCAAGATCTGTAACAAGTATCGAATGTGCTTAAAATCGCATACTAATAAAGTATTTGATAGGATATTCCTTTTACCCTTCATACGATTAAAGAATAGATTATACAGGTCAATATGAATTATACAGAAAAAATCTAATTTGCTATAGTTCCTATCCAGGAATCATGGAGTTCATGAAAAATGTTTCGGTCAAATTCAGGTTAAATTTCACTTTGTACATACCCTTCAAAACCATAGAATGAAATAAATTGGACACGTTTTTTATACTTACTTTTTGGTTAAAGCAACAGCTAGAGTACTGTGTTGTCACATTTCATAAGCATGCCTGACTGGATTGTGTCAACTAGGAGGGTGTGAACTGGTGTTGTAAATTTAAATATGAGCAACTGCATTCTGGATTTTGTCCAAGTCTTAACCTAAAGTCAAATTTATCCACTGTAAATTTTTCAAATACATCAAATATGGCCCAATTATTGCTATATTTAAAATAAACTCTAAAATCAAGAAACTAGTGACACGTATGAACGAAGATGCTACGATACGACATTATTTATTATTTTGGATTTCTGAAATATAAATGATCATTGAACATAGAATAATCTTCAACATCAACTGATTTGTTTCATTTAATTAACTTAACTGTAACTTGTTCCAACATTTAATTAATTAACTTTACTGCAACTTGTGCCAAAAGATTTAGTCTGGTAGAATGCTATGAAATACTAGTGTTAAAGGTTTTGCAGCGTTTTTGCTCATCCAATGAATATGAAGTGAAATTTCAGACAAAAAGAAATGGGATTCTGCAATCCTGCGAATATTAGTGAAACAGTGAAATAAAAACATGAAATGAACATTGACAACAAAAGTCATGGAACAGGACCTGCAAATTTATTACTTATGTAAGACTCAAGGTAATGACACAATCCAAATTTCAGGAATCAAAGCATATATGTATATTTTCTGACTTAATCCATATAATTTAGATTGTTCAGATGCTAGGGTTTCAAACTGATTGAAGTTAATATTTTTGCATCCAAATTCACTCCAGGCCAGGCTGTATTCCTAAAAGGAATCACATTATTCAACAAACATAGCACTTTGTCAGCACCATTTTCGCCATCATTTTTTAAGGTATCTTTATATGTGCAATGTTTTTTGCACATGCTTGATGTGCATTCATGTCTACTTAAAATATATTTTTTCATCCCCAAAATGGAAAGCTTTTAATAGAGATCAATATTTTTTATCCCTTTTTTGAGTTTATAGGAAATTTTACATTTATTTATTTCCCCCTTGCACCAATATTTCACTGGTAGGTGTCTTGTTTATTTGTGTGTATGAATTCAAGTCATAAATGCTATATCTCACACATGTGAGGGAAATTGCCCTTTTCACACAAGTGGTTTTCCCACCTTATGTTTTACCTATGACTTGTTTTTCCTAATTATTGGTTTCTGAATGTGTAGTAATGTTGGGACGTATTTTAAAGCATATAATACCTGTGGCTGCCATGTGAGCAATATCTCAAATTAAAAGTGGGCAAATAACCACCACCATAACACATTGGTCGTGTTATATACAGATATGATTGATACCCGAAATTTGGATTGTGTCATTACTTTACTACTTGTTACGTTCTCTGTATGAGTAACAACTTTCTGGTAAATAAATAATAAATAGCGACTGGTATTTTGTAGCCCATACGAGATGGAAATGCTATCGATAGACAGGGAGTGCTGCTATCATGAACGCTATTTTTTATTTATTTTTTTTTCTAATTTCATAGGGGGGTTTTGACACCCAAAACCAACCGCTGACTGCTTCCCAGCCCTGATCATAATTCACTGTTTATTTGTTGGGTAATATCAGAGCTGTGATTTTAGTATATCTGAAATTTTGAAAATAATATTTCTCATATATTCTATTCAATATTGGTCATCTTTTTCATAAATATGGTAAGATACTTATGTATCATCCACGGCATATGGTCTTATAACTTTAACTGCAACAAAATATTCCCAACACTTCGCAGAAATATCAACAAACAATCTTGTAACAAAGTAAATTCGAAATTTCTTTTCATTTAGAGATTTTTCTAGGTGAATTGAATTAAATAGTTTATTTTTTAAAAAAAAATTGTGTGTGGTTGACTAATTCCCGATTTAAGCAATAATTGATAAACTTGACTTGGTTTTAAATTTTTTCAAATTACTGCAATATGGCAAACATTTCTCATTGTATTCTCCATATGCTACATCATCAGCAGATTTCAATCATGCTATCGGTGCTGCTGACTTCACTCTGAGCCTAAAATGTACCACCTAACAAATATTTAATGGCGATAGAGAAAAGCTAATAAAAAATTTAGTACCAGCAACTGCGCTCTAAACGAAGCTTAATCGTCATGGTAAAGGCTGCCAAGCACTTTTCATCTAATAGGATCAGTGACCCCATAAATGTCTGTCAATACTGGCAATCAGCACATACATGGACCACTTTCATCCATACTTTACAAAACCATTTACTAATTACCATTAATTATATAAATTCGAGAACACTTCTTTATAACTTCTGCTTAGTATTTGATTCATTGTACACCATGGTATCAATTAATATGGTCTTTACCCATACAAAACCTTTTCAATTTTTTAGTTATTATAAATTATATCAATTCGAAAACACTATTTAAACTTCTGGTTAGTATTTGATTCAATGTACACTTTTATAATATGGTTCTAAAAATTCTAGGATAAAGCAAAGAATTGTTTCCATGAGTCTGTTGTGTAAGCTACTTCATAATATACATCTCCTGATTACTATGGCAACATGATATTCAAGACATCTAGGTAGATAGCCGTACTGTTTATTTTATTATTAAAAAAAACAAAAAGTTTCAGGGTTTAATATGTTCATTTTTAGATTTGCAGTTTTGAAGTTTTTTAGTGCAGTCTCATATACTGTTTTAGTCTAATATTATCAGTTTTTGGATTATCGGAGTGTTTTCTGCAAACTTTAGCTTGTCCTTAACCGAAACAAATGTGTTCTTCTTACTAAGCACAAATTGGGGGGCGACTGGCAGTCTTGTTTTTCTTTAAGTTTCTGAAACATTCGTGTCATTATCTTAGAGTGACCAAACAGTTTACATATAAAAAAAAATAAATTCCAATCATTTTTTTTGTAATCAAAAAATGAAAAATTATCTTTTCAGATTCTTAATAAAGCTAAGGTGATATCTGTGTTCACACTTGAAAATTTTCAATATCCTGAGTGGTTTGTGGACTTAGTCTTATAAGAAGTGGTAGATGGTTTTACCATTGCCCAGGGCAGATACCACTCACTGCACTTTACCGTGACGGTTCAGTTCTGTTTGGAATGTTTTCAGTTTAGAGTGCAGTTGCTGGTACTACATCTTTTATTAGCTCTCTGCTATTGAGTGGCTGTTTGTCAGTTCCCTAAGGGAGCTGCTTCCGGCCTTGCTTAAAGTGAATTTCTATACTACTATGAAATAGCACCCTGCCACCTTTCGTTTGTTATCATCTCAGCATTATCTTTACTAGGTGGTTTCTGTTTTTCAGCCCATCCTAATCAGGATGTTCAGATGCTAGGGTTTGGTACTGTTAGAATAAAATATTTTTGTGTTCACATTCACACCAGTCCAGGCTGTATTCCTTGGAATTGAATTATTTAGCAAACATTGCACTTCATGATAACTGAGAACTGACAGTCAGACAAAATGTGAAAGTTCGAAAATAAGATTCGATACTTTTTACAGATCCGGCACTTCATTATTTGTGTAGCAATAGTTGAAGGTCCTTGCTTGGCAACTTATGAACTTTGGTCTCAAAGTGAAATATGATTGCATTTGTATTTTCTGAATATTTATAAATCCCACCTCAGTTGGAATTTCCTGTTCGTTCTTGTTACGATATAGGCTAAAACGTCAAATCATTATTGGTTTACTATCTGGCATTGCATCGAAGATATGGAATCTTGCGAGTTGAATCGTTAAAACGTTTGCGAAGATAAAAACGGATTATACATCTTTTATTTAAGCTTCCAAGTCTGTGTATTCTAGGGTTTCCGATTTTCTGTCAAAATCCAGCAATAAAGCTATGTTTTTGTCTCACAAAAAGCTTTTTCTGTGCAACATGTGGCGGTGTGCTTCATATCTCAGGTCATAGTCAAAAAGTTAATGAAGAACTAATTTCAAATACTTTTTTTATTTATGTTTTTGATCTCCAGGTAAAACTCAAGGTGTTTATATAAGTATCGTGCATGGCCACAGAAGCTACAAAGTAGTTGGAAAAATATAAGAATTGAATAAATTTTGAAACAGTTATCCTCAAAAAGTCTATTTTAACTAGTCCCAGGCATGGTCAATACATGAACTACATAAGTAATCATAAATAGTTTTTGTCGTACTTAGAAATTGCTATAACAATATTAATACATGAATAATAAATATAATCGAACCAAGCACGACTCATACATGTACTACAACTTAATCCGATATTAGAAAGATTGAATAGATGTGTGTTGAAGTTGTTTTATAATGAGTAATTCACACAATGGTATGTTCATTCCTAGGAAGTTAATGTCGACATCAAGCATGGTCCATAATAAACTGTATATAATGTGATGACATATATAAAACATGCTCACAGGCATTAACTGCACTTCTGCTAATCAGTTAAGTTTTTTTTATTTGTATTTGAAGAACAGAGACAAACTAGAAAAGTTCTTCACATGCTTTTTGGACTATGGTCTTGAGATAAAAAACACTCTACTATTGTCCCAAAAGGGCCTTATGCGGTTCAATCACAGTACTTATTTGCTGAATATTGACAGAAAATCAGAAACCCTGGAACAAACCAACTTGAAAGCTTAGATAAAAGATGCGTAACAAAGTATTTATCTTAAAGACATTTAGTTAGGATTCTAGATCTCCAGATTCACAGATTAGATGCTATGTCAGATAGTACAATAATAATTTGAAAAGTAGAACTCTGATCGATCGAAAGCATTGATAATGGTATTTCCCGATAACATCTGTTTTGATAGTGATCCTCACATTAAAAGTAATTCAAACCAAAAGTAGACCAATATGGTATAACGTCAAAACCTTGTAGCACCTGAACCTGAACCAACAAGTGCTATCATGATGCCCTGAATGATATGTTTATTAAAATTAATGATTTGACGTTTTGGCTTAGCCCAGGCACAAACAGGAAAATCCAACAGAGGTGTGATCTATGAATATTCAAAGATTTCAAATTGGATCATAGTTCACTTCGAGGCCGAAGTTCAGAAGTTATCAAGCAAGCAACATCAACCATTGCTATGCAAAAATGAAATGCCAGATCTGTAACGAGTATCGAATCTCATTTTCAAGCTTTCACTAATCCTGCGTAAGTAAGTTCTCAGCTACCATAAAGTTCTACGTTTGCTAATTAATTTGTTTCCTTTGCGGAATACAGCCTGGTCTAGAGTGAATTGAATGCAAAAATATTAACTTCAAACAGTTTGAAACTCTAGCATCTGAACAATCTAATCTATATATATATTAAGTCAGAAAATTCCTTACAACCTGTGTTCTTTTTCTATTCTAAATTTCCTGGCGCAAGTTCTATTATGAAATAATAAAGTCTCATAAGAGATTGAATTTTATTTTTGGGAATGGAATCAATGAAGCAAAATGGCATTTGCGATTATCAAAACAAATGAATGGTAGTTTGAATGTAGTACTATTTCATAGACATAATTTCCAATGGCAATTCACAAATGAGCACTAACTCGTATGTTAACAATCCTGCCTTGGCACATACTTCAGCTACTGGTACTGACGATGAACGACACAGTAGCTTTTGGGAAGATGATTCAGTTTACATACACTTCAGACTCCTGTACATCGTTTCACATCACAACACAGCAACGTAAAATTGTCAAAATTCAATTCAAGACCTACATATTTGTAATATATGGTAAATATTTTTTTCAAATTTGAACATTATTTCATTCTATATGTAGGATAGAACACGAAGAGGAAAGCCGAGAATGAGGCTCAGTAATTTACACACCACGACTTATGCAGAGAGATTTTATCCACTGTTAATCAATCTTTTCTGTGCATGGACCGAAATTGAAAAGATCTTGCTGGATAAAATAGACTCAAACGTGAGATATTCATCCTGCAATGCCAATATATTAAACACCAGGCCATCGCGTCCACTTAATTGCTAGCATTGGTTCCGGAATTTGTTTGCAAATGCATTTTTCAAATGCTCAAGTCTTCCACAATCAAAATTATCTTGTACATCATTTTTTCGGGATGTCAAATAATTTGTCGATGTCAGATTATTCTTGTTTATGTCACAGATTTTGCTGTATTTTATATTGATGAATATATCTTAGCAGCACATCTCTGTTCTTGGAAGACGCAAAGGAGAAAAAGGAGTTTCTTTTGTTTGCCAACCATTGCAAATATTCAATCTTTGGATCCATGATGTATATGTAATTTCTTCTGATTATAGTGCAGCATTATAGCATATGCATGACCTGATATAATATCATGACACATGAACTTTTATTTTCGCATAGCTTTGTTTTTCAGTTAGAAATCTTGCTCCAGAAGTCTTGTGCAGTGAGACACTCAAAAGCCTCCGTAGTACTGTGTACAAAGTTCTGTTTTTTTAAGTCATTAAATTTTTTTTTGTCATACAGTAAACTTTTTTCATCTTAGATAAATGTTGTACCTTATCGACATGCATAAATTATATGTTTATATTTCAACTGGGGATGTTGCGGATATGAATAATTCTTCGTTGAACACTAACTGGAAGTAATTTTTCAAAGATTTGACAGAACTGAATCGTTTCACAGCAAAAAACAAATTTGTGAAATTATTGACCGTAACAAACTATTTCATGGGTGGCATAACAAGTTTTGATAAAATATATAGAAGTTCGCTCCAAGCAAGGCCGCTTACCACACGATAAAGTGCCACCAACTGCATTTTAATTGAAAAATATCTCGCACGGAAGGTGCAGGCAAAGTGCAATGATTTGTATCTGCTCTTGGTGAAGATGAAACCTTCTACCCTCTTCTATTTATTTTTAGTAGCATCTTACAACACCCTGGGAAATATGTTAGAACTTTTCTGCCTGTACCTACAGCACTGATCCAGGGGCACAGCCAGGAATTTTTAAAAAGGATCTGTAGCTGATTATTTGTTTGATTAATTAGCCATGCGCAGAGACCGATATTTCGTGGCCCCTACACTGTCAGGAGACTGGAAGTGATGCGGTTATGAATGCTATTTTTATTTATTTAATTTTTCCTAATTTCATAGGGGGGTTTCGACAGCCAAAACCATCCGCTTTCTGCTTCCCTGCCCTGATCATAATTTGCTGTTTATTTGTTGGTTAATATCAGAGCTGTGATTTTAGAATATCTGAAATTTTCAAATAATATTTCACATATATTCTATTCAATTTTGGTCATTTTTCCAGATATAGAGAAAGATATTGATATTTTCCACAGCTTATGTTCTTTTTGCTTTTACTGCAACAAAATCTACCCAACACTCCATCGAAATATCAAATCAACCAAGAATCTTGTAATAAAGTAAGTTTCTTTTCATTTAGAGATTTTTCTAGGTAAATTGAATTGAATCTTTCATTTTTTAAAAACATTTACGATTTGTGTGCGGTTGACTAATACCTGATTTAGGCAATAATTAATACACTTGACTTGCTTAAAAATTTTTTTCAAATTTCAGCAATATGGCACACTTTTCTCATCGGATTCTCTAGACCCTACATCAGAAGATTTCAATCATGTTATCGCTGCTGCTGACTTTTTAATTTTTACTTAATGTCACGATACAATGGAAATATATTGAAACTATGTTGTATAGTCGCTACTATTAAATTTAATATTTTTATAATGAAAATCATCTTATTTAGGAAAAATACCTAGTTTAAAATCACCAAAATTCACGAGTCATTTCTTTTTGTGTTAAAATCCACTCTGAGCTAGGCCACACGCAGTGCCTGAAATATACCACATAACAAACACTTAATAGCAATAGCGAAGAGCTAATATATTTAGTACCAGCAACTGTACTCCCAATGAAACTTAAGAGCTGTGGTAAAGCCTGCGAAGCACTTTTGATCTAAAAGTAAGGAATCAGTGAATCCAGTCAGTGAATCGATGAAACTGGTAATCTAATTTAACAACAAATACATGGACCACTTTCATCCACCATATCTTACATAACATTTTTCTACTTACCAGTATCATTAATTATATAAATTCGAGATCGCTTCCTCATAACTCCTGGTTAGTATTTGATTCATTGTGCACTTTGGTATTAATTAATATGGCTTTTACCCATACTTTACAAAACATTTTTTATAACTTCCGGTTAGTATATGATTCACTGTACACTATTTAATAAAGAATATGGTTCTAAAAATTCTAGGAGAAAGCAAATAATTGTTTCCTTTTGTCTGTTATCTAAGCTACCTCATAATATAAATCTCCTGATTACTATGCTTTGTTCAGGCAATATGATATTCAAGACATCTAGGTAGGTAGTCGCACTGTTTATATTAATATTAGATAGAACAAAAAAGATTAATGGCTTCATATGTTTATTTTTTAGACTTGCATCTTATAAAATGTAGTTTTAAAGTTTTTTAGTGCAGTCTTATATTTTGTTTTAGTCTAGTATTATTAGTTTTGGATTATTGTTATTGCCTATTTGAATTCCCCTTTCATTATGGCGGATGCTACTTCCAATTTTTAGCAGTTTTTTGCCCATTTGAATTCCCTTTTTATTAATGCGGATGCTACTTCCAAATTGTACCACTTTTTATTTATTTATTTTTTATAGTCACTCTTTTTTATAGTCATTCTTAGAGTGGATCACCCTGCCCAAGACCCTGAAACAGCGGCCACTTATAGACGGACAGGTTACAATTACTAGAAAGATGAGATTTTTTCCTGTTCGGCTTAGCCTACCCAAGTTATTACACCCTGGGTTGAGTGGTGGGCATGGATAAGCGAGCGCTCGATCCAGAGATCTTCAACCCACGATGCCAACATGTTTAACCTCTAGGCCATCATGCCCACTGCTTTTAGGTGTTCAGACAATGAAATTCTTCTTTCGATCTTAATTATTATGATTGGTTTCATTAACAAATGAGCATACGTTTATATTGATTGCAAGAATGCCAGCTACTCTACTATTCGGGACACATTAAGGAAATGGGTTCCATTAAGAAGAAATTTTTTTGTCTTCGTATCTGAAGAACATAGGCAAATTATAAAAGTTCTTCATATACTTTTTTTTGGCTATGGTCTTGAGATGAAGAACACTCCACTCATGGCCCCGAAAAAGCCTTGTGCGATTCCTTTACAATATCTTTTTGCTGAATCTTGACAAAAAATCAGAAACCCTGGAACAAACCAACTTCAAAGCTTAGATAAAAGATGTACAACAATCTTTTTTTTTTTATCTCCAAGACGTTTTATCTGGGATTTTGCATCTCCAGATTCCACGGATTAGATGCAATGTCAGATAGTACAACAATAATTAGAAAAGTAGAATTCGGATTGAAAGCCTTGATAATGTTATTTCCCCGATAACTTTGTTATTGTTAGTTTTGATAGTATTCCTCACATTAAAAGTAATTCAAACAAAGGTAGACCAGTATGGTATAACGTCAAAACCTTGTAGCACCTTAACCTGACCAATATACAATGATTTCAAATTCAATCATAATTCACTTCGAGGCCAAAGTTCAGAAGTCATCAAGCATGCAACGTCAATTATTGCTATTCAAAACTGAAATGCAAGATCTGTAACAAGTATCGAATCTTTATTTTCAAACTTTCACTTATCCTAAGTAAATAAGTTCTCAGCTACCTTTAAGTGCTATGATTGTTGAATAATGTGATTCCTTTTAGGAATACAGCCTGGCCTGGAGTGAATTTGGATGCAAAAATATTAACTTCAATCAGTTTGAAACCCTAGCATCTGAACAATCTAAATTGTATGGATTAAGTCAGAAAATATACATATATGCTTTGATTCTTGAAATTGGGATTGTGTCATTACCTTGAGTCTTACATAAGTAATAAATTTTCAGGTCCTGTTCCATGACTTTTGTTGTCAATGTTCATTTGATGTTTTTATTTCACTGTTTCACTTATATTCGCAGGATTGCAGAATCCCCTTTCTTTTTGTCTGAAATTTCACTTCATATTCATTGGATGAGCAAAAACGCTGCAAAACCTTTAACACTAGTATTTCATAGCAGTCTACCAGACTAAATCTTTTGGCACAAGTTGCAGTAAAGTTAATTAATTAAATGTTGGAACAAGTTACAGTTAAGTTAATTAAATGAAACAAATCAGTTGATGTTGAAGATTATTCTATGTTCAATGATCATTTATATTTCAGAAATCCAAAATAATAAATAATGTCGTATCATAGCACCTTCGTTAGTACGTGTCACTAGTTTCTTGATTTTAGAGTTTATTTTAAATATAGCAATAATTGGGCCATATTTGATGTATTTGAAAAATTTACAGTGGATAAATTTGACTTTTGGTTAAGACTTGGACAAAATCCAGAATGCAGTTGCTCATATTTAAATTTGCAACACAAGTTCACACCCTCCTGGTTGACACAATCCAGTCAGGCATGCTTATGAAATGTGACATCGCAGTACTCTAGCTGTTGCTTTAACCAAAAAGTAAGTATAAAAAACGTGTCCAATTTATTTCATTCTATGGTTTTGAAGGGTATGTACAAAGTGAAATTTAACCTGAATTCGACCGAAACATTTTTCATAAACCCCATGATTCCTGAATAGGAACTATAGCAAATTAGAATTTTTCTGTATAATTCATATTGACCTGTATAATCTACTCTTCAATCGTATGCAGGGTAAAGGGAATATCTTATCAAATACTTTATTAGTACGCGATTATAAGCACATTTCACCCCAGTCAAAATGGATTTTCAAAGAGAACTGAATAAATTAGCAAACAACACTTTATGGCCACTGAAAACTAAGTCTGAGACTGAGGGAAGGCGAGAATTCGAAAACAAAATTCACCATTTCTTACAGATTTGAATTGTTGTTGTTTATTTGACTTCTGAACTATTGAGCCCCAAGGTTGAGGTCTTCACTATGACACGATGTGTAATTTTTGTCCATTTCTCCATCTAAGATGCGAAATCTATATATAAGTTATAAAATCTTTGCATAACAAATGTGTACATCAAAACTTTGTTCTATCTTCTTATCCACGCTTCAGAGTCTGTTTATCCTAGGGTTTCATATTTTCTGTCAAAATTCAGAAATAAAAGTGATGTTTTTGAATCACAAAAGAATTTTGCTGTGCAACGTGTGGCGAGGTGCTTAGTGTCTCGGATCATATTGAAAAAATCATTATGAACTCATTTTGAATACTTTTCAAATTTATGCATTTGTTCTCCAGGTATAAATATCTTGCATGACCCATACAAGCTACAAAATAGTTGAACACTAAATAAGAGTATTGAATACCTTTCGAAACTGTTAATCCTCAAAAAGACTCTTTTCACTAGTCCCAAGTATGGCCAATACATGACCTACATAAGTAATCAGATTGCTGAATGAAATTGATATGATAATGTTAATGCATGAATACTTCAAGTATAAATATAATAGAACCACAAATTACCCGTGCATGTACTAATCAACCATTTGTGTTGGGGTTGTTTTGTAATGCCCCGCACATGGTAGGTTCATTTCTAGAAACTTACAATCTCCGTATCAAATCGATCTCTAGCATGGTCCATAATAAACTGCGATAGCTTGTGATGACATCCATATATAAATACACCCTTGCATACTCAAAAGGCCACACCAAACCAATGCTCATAACCTGCATTTCTGCTAATGAGTTGCTCACTTTTGTTTAACTGTCTAAAGAACAGAGACAAAGTAGAAAAGTGTATGTCAAAAGGTTCTTCAAACATTTGAAAGAACACTCCACGCATTGTCCTGGAAAAGCCTTATGCGGTTCAATCACAGTAATTTTTTGCTGAATCTTGGCAGAATATCAGAAACCCTGGAACAAACAGACTTGGAAGCTGAGATATAAGATGTATAAAGAATTTTTTTTATCTTCACAAACATTTTTACAAAGACTTTAGATCTCAAGACTCTACAGCTTCGATGTTGTGCCAGATATTCGAAAAGCAGAATTTGCCTCAGATCGAAAGCCTTGATAATGTTGTTTCCCGATAACTTCTTTTTTGATAGTGGTACTCTGGAAAGTAACTTAACCAGGAGTAGGCCGGTATGACATAATGTCAACAAAGGAATAGTGAATTTTTTTTTCGAATTCTCGCCTTCCCTCAGACTCAGACTTAGTTTTCAGTGGCCATAAAGTGTTGTATTCAGTTCTCTTTGAAAATCAATTTTGGCGGCGTGAAATGTGCTTAAAATCGCATACTAATAAAGTATTTGATAGGATATTCCTTTTACCCTTTATACGATTAAAGAATAGATTATACAGGTCAATATGAATTATACAGAAAAAATCTAATTTGCTATAGTTCCTATCCAGGAATCATGGAGTTTATGAAAAATGTTTCTGTCAAATTCAGGTTAAATTTCACTTTGTACATACCCTTCAAAACCATAGAATGAAATAAATTGGACACTTTTTTATACTTACTTTTTGGTTAAAGCAACAGCTAGAGTACTGCGATGTCACATTTCATAAGCATGCCTGACTGGATTGTGTCAACCAGGAGGGTGTGAACTTGTGTTGTAAATTTAAATATGAGCAACTGCATTCTGGATTTTGTCCAAAGTCTTAACCAAAAGTCAAATTTATCCACTGTAAATTTTTCATATACATCAAACATAGCCCAATTATTGCCAACATGGCCCAATTATTGCTATATTTAAAATAAACTCTAAAATCAAGAAACTAGGGACACGTATGAACGAAGGTGCTACGATACGACATTATTTATTATTTTGGATTTCTGAAATATAAATGATCATTGAACATAGAATAATCTTCAACATCAACTGATTTGTTTCATTTAATTAACTTAACTGTAACTTGTTCCAACATTCAATTAATTAACTTTACTGCAACTTGTGCCAAAAGATTTAATCTGGTAGACTGCTATGAAATACTAGTGTTAAAGGTTTTGCAGCGTTTTTGCTCATCCAATGAATATGAAGTGAAATTTCAGACAAAAAGAAATGGGATTCTGCAATCCTGCGAATATTAGTGAAACAGTGAAATAAAAACATGAAATGAACATTGACAACAAAAGTCATGGAACAGGACCTGCAAATTTATTACTTATGTAAGACTCAAGGTAATGACACAATCCAAATTTCAGGAATCAAAGCATATATATATATATTTTCTGACTTAATCCATATAATTAGGATTGTTCAGATGCTAAGGTTTCAAACTGATTGAAGTTAATATTTTGGCATCCAAATTCACTCCAGTCCAGGCTGTATTTCTAAAAGGAATCACATTATTCAACAAACATAGCACTTTGTCAGCACCATTTTCGCCATCATTTTTTAAGGTATCTTTATATCTGCAATGTTTTTTGCACATGCTTGATGTGCATTCATGTCTACTTAAAATATATTTTTCATCTCCAAAATGGAAAGCTTTTAATAGAGATCAATATTTTTTATCCCTTTTTTGAGTTTATAGGAAATTTTACATTTATTTATTTCCCCCTTGCACCAATATTTCACTGGTAGGTGACTTGTTTATTTGTGTGTATGAATTCAAGTCATAAATGCTATATCTCACACATGTGAGGGAAATTGCCCTTTTCACACAAGTGGTTTTCCCACCTTATGTTTTACCTATGACTTGTTTTTCCTAATTATTGGTTTCTGAATGTGTAGTAATGTCGGGACGTATTTTAAAGCATATAATACCTGTGGCTGCCATGTGAGCAATATCTCAAATTAAAAGTGGGCAAATAACCACCACCATAACACATTGGTCGTGTTATATACAGATATGATTGATACCCGAAATTTGGATTGTGTCATTACTTCACTACTTGTTACGTTCTCTGTATGAGTAACAACTTTCTGGTAAATAAATAATAAATAGCGACTGGTATTTTGTAGCCCATACGAGATGGAAATGCTATCGATAGACAGGGAGTGCTGCTATCATGAACGCTATTTTTTATTTCTTTTTTTTTCTAATTTCATAGGGGGGTTTTGACACCCAAAACCAACCACTGACTGCTTCCCTGCCCTGATCATAATTCACTGTTTATTTGTTGGGTAATATTAGAGCTGTGATTTTAGAATATCTGAAATTTTGAAAATAATATTTCTCATATATTCTATTCAATATTGGTCATCTTTTTCATAAATATGGTAAGATACTTATGTATCATCCACGGCATATGGTCTTATAACTTTAACTGCAACAAAATATTCCCAACACTTCGCAGAAATATCAACAAACAATCTTGTTAACAAAGTAAATTCGAAATTTCTTTTCATTTAGAGATTTTTCTAGGTGAATTGAATTAAATAGTTTATTTTTTAAAAAAAAATTGTGTGTGGTTGACTAATTCCCGATTTAAGCAATAATTGATAAACTTGACTTGGTTTAAAATTTTTTCAAATTACTGCAATATGGCACACATTTCTCATTGTATTCTCCATATGCTACATCATCAGCAGATTTCAATCATGCTATCGCTGCTGCTGACTTCACTCTGAGCCTAAAATGTACCACCTAACAAATATTTAATGGCGATAGAGAAAAGCTAATAAAAAATTTAGTACCAGCAACTGCGCTCTAAACGAAGCTTAATCGTCATGGTAAAGGCTGCCAAGCACTTTTCATCTAATAGGATCAGTGACCCCATAAATGTCTGTCAATACTGGCAATCAGCACATACATGGACCACTTTCATCCATACTTTACAAAACCATTTACTAATTACCATTAATTATATAAATTCGAGAACACTTCTTTATAACTTCTGCTTAGTATTTGATTCATTGTACACCATGGTATCAATTAATATGGTCTTTACCCATACAAAACCTTTTCAATTTTTTAGTTATTATAAATTATATCAATTCGAAAACACTATTTAAACTTCTGGTTAGTATTTGATTCAATGTACACTTTTATAATATGGTTCTAAAAATTCTAGGATAAAGCAAAGAATTGTTTCCACGAGTCTGTTGTGTAAGCTACTTCATAATATACATCTCCTGATTACTATGGCAACATGATATTCAAGACATCAGGTAGGTAGCCGTACTGTTTATTTTATTATTAAAAAAAACAAAAAGTTTCAGGGTTTAATATGTTCATTTTTAGATTTGCAGTTTTGAAGTTTTTTAGTGCAGTCTCATATACTGTTTTAGTCTAATATTATCAGTTTTTGGATTATCGGAGTGTTTTCTGCGAACTTTAGCTTGTCCTTAACCGAAACAAATGTGTTCTTCTTACTAAGCACAAATTGGGGGGCGACTGGCAGTCTTGTTTTTCTTTAAGTTTCTGAAACATTCGTGTCATTATCTTAGAGTGACCAAACAGTTTACATGTAAAAAAAAATAAATTCCAATCATATTTTTTGTAATCAAAAAATGAAAAATATCTTTTCAGATTCTTAATGAAGCTAAGGTGATATCTGTATTCACACTTGAAAATTTTCAATATCCTAAGGGGTTTGTGGACTTAGTCTTATAAGAAGTGGTAGATGGTTTTACCATTGCCCAGGGCAGATACCACTCACTGCACTTTACCGTGACGGTTCAGTTCTGTTTGGAATGTTTTCAGTTTAGAGTGCAGTTGCTGGTACTACATCTTTTATTAGCTCTCTGCTATTGAGTGGCTGTTGGTCAGTTCCCTAAGGGAGCTGCTTCCGGCCCTGCTTAAAGTGAATTTCTATACTACTATGAAATAGCACCCTGCCACCTTTCGTTTGTTATCATCTCAGCATTATCTTTACTAGGTGGTTTCTGTTTTTCAGCCCATCCTATTCAGGATGTTCAGATGCTAGGGTTTGGTACTGTTAGAATAAAATATTTTTGTGTTCACATTCACACCAGTCCAGGCTGTATTCCTTGGAATTGAATTATTTAGCAAACATTGCACTTCATGATAACTGAGAACTGACAGTCAGACAAAATGTGAAAGTTCGAAAATAAGATTCAATACTTTTTACAGATCCGGCACTTCATTATTTGTGTAGCAATAGTTGATGTTGCTTGCTTGGCAACTTATGAACTTTGGTCTCAAAGTGAAATATGATTGCATTTGTATTTTCTGAATATTTATAAATCCCACTCAGTTGGAATTTCCTGTTCGTTCTCGTTACGGTATAGGCTAAAACGTCAAATCATTATTGGTTTACTATCTGGCATTGCATCGAAGATATGGAATCTTGCGAGTTGAATCGTTAAAACGTTTGCGAAGATAAAAACAGATTATACATCTTTTATTTAAGCTTCCAAGTCTGTGTATTCTAGGGTTTCCGATTTTCTGTCAAAATCCATCAATAAAGCTATGTTTTTGTCTCACAAAAAGCTTTTTCTGTGCAACATGTGGCGGTGTGCTTCATATCTCAGGTCATAGTCAAAAAGTTAATGAAGAACTCATTTCAAATACTTTTTTTATTTATCTTTTTGATCTCTAGGTATAAACTCAAAGTGTTTATATAAGTATCGTGCAGGGCCACAGAAGCTACAAAGTAGTTGGAAAAATATAAGAATTGAATAAATTTTGAAACAGTTATCCTCAAAAAGTCTATTTTAACTAGTCCCAGGCATGGTCAATACATGAACTACATAAGTAATCAGAAATAGTTTTTGTCGTACTTAGAAATAGCTATAACAATATTAATACATGAATAATAAATATAATCGAACCAAGCACGACTCATACATGTACTACAACTTAATCCGATATTAGAAAGATTGAATAGATGTGTGTTGAAGTTGTTTTATAATGAGTAATTCACACAATGGTATGTTCATTTCTAGGAAGTTAATGTCAACATCAAGCATGGTCCATAATAAACTGCATATAATGTGATAACATACATAAAACAATGCTCACAGGCATTAACTGCATTTCTGCTAATCAGTTAAGTTTTTTGTATTCATATTTTAAGAACAGAGACAAACTAAAAAAGTTCTTCACATACTTTTTTGACTATGGTCTTGAGATAAAAAACACTCTTACTATTGTCCCAAAAGGGCCTTATGCGGTTCAATCACATTACTTTTTTGCTGAATATTGACAGAAAATCAGAAACTCTGGAACAAACCAACTTGAAAGCTTAGATAAAAGATGCATAACAATTTTTTTTTTATCTTCAAGACATTTAATTGGGATTCTAGGTCTCCAGATTCCACAGATTAGATGCTATGTCCGATAGTACAACAATAATTAGAAAAGTAGAACTTTGATCCATCGAAAGCATTGATAATGGTATTTCCCGATAACATCTATCTGTTTTGATAGTGATCCTCAAATTAAAAGTAATTCAAACCAAAAGTAGACTAGTATGGTATAACGTCAAAACCCTGTAGCACCTGAACCTGACCCAACGAGTGCTATCCTAATGTCCTGAATGATATGTTTATTAAAATTAATGATTTGACGTTTTAATCTAGAGCAAGCACGAACAGGAAAATTCCAACTGAAGTATGATCTATGAATATTCAAAGATTTTAAATTGGATCATAGTTCACTTCGGCCAAAGTTCAGAAGTCATCAGCAAGCAACATCAACTATTATCAACATTTTCAAGCTTTCACTAATCCTGCGTAAGTAAGTTCTCAGCTACCATAAAGTGCTATGTTTGCTAATTAATTTGATTCCTTTGAGGAATACAGCCTGGTCTGGAGTGAATTTAATGCAACATTATTATTAACTTCAAACAGTTTGAAACTCTAGCGTCTGCGCAGAAATCTCAACCTACAAACTTGTAACAAAGTAATTTTGAAAATTTCTTTCCATTTAGATATTTTTCTAGGTGAATTGAATTAAATCTTATTTTTTTAAAAATTACGATTTGTTTTTTGTTGACTAATTCCTGATTTAAGCAATAATTGATAAACTTGACTTGCTTTAAAATTTTTTCAAATTACTGCAATACGGCACACATTTCTCATTGGATTCTCTAAACGCTAAATCATCAGAAGATTTCAATCATGCTATCGCTGCTGCTGACTTACTTTGAATTTTTACTTAATGTCACAGTTAGATCATATGATAATCATATGATACAATGGAAATTTATTGAAACTATGTTGTTGTAGTAATGGCTACAATTAAATTTGATATTTTTATAATGAAAATCATCTTATTTAGAAAAATCTTATTTTATTTACTTCAAAGAGTACAAAATCTCGAATTACGAACGAGTCCTTTATTTTTTGTTGAAATTCACTCGGAGCTAGGCCACAAACAGTGCCTAAAATGTACCACGTAACAAATACTTAATAGCGGCAGAGAAAGGCTAATATAATATTTAGTACCAGCAACTGCACTCCAAACGAAACTTAATCGTCATGGTAAAGACTGCCAAGCACTTTTGATCGAAAAGTAAAGGATATATAAATAAATTATACAATGCTCATAACCTGCATTTCTGCTAATGAGTTACTCACTTTTGTATAAGTGTCTGAAGAACAGAGACATGAAGTAGAAAAGTGTATGTCAAAAGGTTCTTCAGACATTTAGAAGAACACTTCACGCATTGTCCTGAAAAAGCCTTATGCGGTTCAATCGCAGTACTTTTTTGCAGAATCTTGACAGAATATCAGAAACCCTGGAACAAACAGACTTGGAAGCTGAGATAAAGATGTATAACGAATTTTATTTTATCTTCACAAACATTTTTACAAAGACATTAAACCTCAAGACTCTACAGCTTCGATGTTGTGCCAGATATTCGAATAGCAGAATTTGCCTCAGACCGAAAGCCTTGATAATGTTATTTCCCCGATAACTTCTTTTTTGATTGTGATACTCTGAAAAGTAACTTAACCAGGAGTAGGCTGGTATAACATAATGTCAACACCCAAACCTGACACAAATTATTGTCCAACAAGTGTTCCTACTGTTTTGCATGGTAGGTTCATTAAAAATAATGATTTGACGTTTTAGTTCAGAGCAGAAACGACCAGCTAAATCCAAATGCAGTGTCATCCATGAATATTCAAATAATACAAATTGGATCATAGTACACTCTGAAGCCAAAGTTTGGAAGTTACCATGCAGGCAACATCAACTATTGCTATGCAAGAATGAAATGCCAGATCTGTAACAAGTATTGAATCTTATTTACAAACTTTCTCATTTTGTCTGATAGTCGTTCTCAGCTATCATAAAGTGCTACGGTTGCTAATTTATTCAATTCTCTCTGAGAATATAACAAAATGTGTATATTCGATATAATTTTGCACACCAAAATAGTAGTGAGACTGGAATTATGGAATTTTATAATTTTATGAAATAACATTTTTGCCATCATTATTTGAGGTATCATTATATGTGCAATGTTTTTTGCACATGCTTGATGTGCATCCATGTCCACTGTAAAATATATTTTTTCATCCCCCAAAGGAAAGTTTTTAATAGAGATCAATATTTTTCATCACTTTTTGATGTTTAAGTTTGTAGGAAATTTCACATTATCTATTTCCCCCTTCCACCTATATTTCACTGGTAGGTGTCATGTTTATTTGTGTGTATGAATTCCAAGTCATAAATGCTATATCTCACACATGTGAGGGATATTGCCCTTTTTCACACAAGTGGTTTTCCCATCCCACCTTATGTTTTACCTATGACTTATTTTTCCTAATCATTGGTTTCTGAACGTGTAGTAATGTCGCGACCTATTTTAAAGCATATGAAACCTGTGGCTGCCATGTGAGCAATATTTCAAATTAAAAGTGGGCAAATAACCACCACCATAACACATTGGTTGTGTTATATACAGATATGATTTATACCCGTAATTTGGATTGTGTCGTTACTTTACTTGTTTACGTTCTCTGTATGAGTAACAACTTTCTGGTAAATAAATAATAAACAGAGACTAATATTTCGTGGCCCGTACGAGACTGGAATGCTATCGATAGACTGGGAGTGCTGCTGTCATGAACGCTATTTTTATTTCTTTTTTTCTAATTCCATAGGTGGGTTTCGACACCCAAAACCAACCGCTGGCTGCTTTCTTGCCCTGATCATAATTCACTGTTTATTTGTTGGTATTACCAGAGCTGTGATTTTAGAATATCTGAAATTTTCAAATTATATTTCTCATATATTCTATTCAATATTGGTCTTTTTCAGAAATATGGTGAGATACTGATGTATCATCCACGGCATGTGGTCTTATAACTTCAACAAAATCTTCCTAACACTGCGCAGGAATATCAACCAACAATCTTGTAACAAAGTAAGTTCGAAAATTTCTTTTCATTAAGAGATTTTTCTAGGTGAATTGAATTAAATCTTTTATTTTTTCAAAAAAAAAATTACGATTTGTTTGTGGTTGACTAATTCCTGATTTAAGCAATAATTGATAAACTTGACTTGGTTTAAAATTTTTTCAAATTACTGCAATACGGCACACATTTCTCATTGGATTCTCTAAATGCTACATCATCAGGAGATTTCAATCATCACTCTGTGAGTCTTCCGTGAGTCTGTTATGTAAGCTAATTCATAATATACATCTCCTGATTTCCATGCTTTGTTCTGGCAACATGATATTCAGGACAGGTAGTTAGTCTCACTGTTAATATTAATATTAAAAAGAACAAAAAGATTCAGGATTTAGTATGTTCATTTTTAGACTTGCAGTTTTGAATTTTTTTAGTGCAGTCTCATATACTGTTTTAGTCTAGTATTATCAGTTTTGGATTATCGGAGTGTTTTCTGCAAACTTCAGCTTGTCCTTAACCGAAACAAATATGTTCTTACTAAGCGCAAATTGGGGGGGGCCGACTGGCAGTCTTATTTTTCTTCAAGTTTCTGAAACAATCGTGTCATAATCTTAGAGTGACCCAACAGTTCACATCTAGAAAAAAAATTCCAATCATATTTTTTGTATTCAAAAAATGAAAAATTATCTTTTCAGATTCTTAATGAAGCTAAGGTGATATCTGTATTCACACTTGAAAATTTTAAATATATTAAGTGGTTTGTGGACTTAGTCTTATAAGAAGTGGTAGATGGTTTTACCATTGCCCAGGGCAGATACCACTCACTGCACTTTACCATGACGGTTCAGTTCTGTTTGGGATGTTTTCTGTTTAGAGTGCAGTTACTGGTACTACATCTTTTATTAGCTCTCTGCTTTTGAGTAGCCGTTCTTCAGTTCCCTTAGAGAGCTGCTTCCGGCCCTGCTTACAGTGAATTTCAATACTACTATGTAGTAAGCACCCTGCCACCTTTCGTTTGTTGTCGTCTCAGCATTATCTTTACTAGGTGGTTTCTGTTTTTCAGCCCATCAGGATGTTCAGGTGCTAAGTTTGGTACTGTTAGAAAAAAATATTTTTGTGTTAACATTCACACCAGTCCAGGCTGTATTCCTTGGAATTGAATTATTTAGCACAGGGCTTCCCAAACTTTTTCGCTCAGGACCCTTTTTAATCTCCCATCATTTTCCGCGACCCCCTTCAGGGTTGAAATGATAAGTAGTGTGAAATATACATTTGTGACATTTATTGAAATGAAAGGACTAAATTCAAGCTACTCTTGCATGAAATCCAGCAGTATGTCCTGTCATTGCAGCAGCTCCGTCAGTACACACACCAACGCATTCCTTCCAATATAGCCCCACTTCGGTGAAAAAATCATCAACTTTCTGAAAATTATCCAACCCTGTGGTACGTTCTTCAATCCTCATGAATGTCATTGTAAATGTATCTAACATATGACAAAAGGTAAAGTCCGTCGACTCATCAATCCGTAGAATGAGTTGCTCGCGTTGGTCTTCGCTGATTTTGCAAATTCACCTTGAGACAGTCTTGTTTGACAATGGAATATGCGCATTTCTTTAGCCTCTTTTTTGCCGTGAACTATTCTGGTAAAATAAGTTCTTCGCCGATGTTGTGATGTTTCTTATTTTTATCATAATAAGGAAGCATCAAACGATTCTCTTGCGTACTTCTCTTAGCCTGCAACTTCTCCTTTAAATTAATATTTTTTTTTCCAATATTCGCAGTAAGCGTTGAAAAAATTCCACTGGCTTGTTGCGATGAGAATCATGCTTGGAGTGAAGATGTCGTTTCAACTTGACATGCTTGAGACTCTCGCTTGCCAGCACTTCATTGTAGATCAAACAAAGTGGACCATGTTGATTGTTTTCCAATATATAAGTGAAACCATACTGCAAAAAACTTTCGTTATACTGTCCCTTTTTCATATGACTAGCCGCCTTTTCCTTAATGCACTTGTGCTAGCCGCCTTTTCCTTAATGCACTTAACGCTTTTCTGATGTTTAAGACCAAGTATCAACACATCAGTACAAATGAATATACTCCATTTTATTTAGTAACAAAACCTAACAATTTGCTGAATTCAAAGTAAATTCTATTTTTGAACTTTATATAGCATTCTCAGGTAAGTTTTGCTCTTTGTAAATTCACAACCTGCTGGTGTTTACTTATTTTAGCTTGCTTAAAAATGTGCAGAAAAACGAGCTCAGATAAATTTATTAAAAGAGGGGGGTATACAGAGCGACAAATATCCATCAGGCTTGCCGTTAGTAAAACTGCTGTGCATCAGGCTGTAGATAAGTTTAAAAAAACAAGAAAGAAAAATACAATAGCATATGCAGTACTTCATGTAAAATTGGGATACACTTCGCGACTCTTGAAGTTCGTTACGCGACCCCCAGTTTGGGAAGCCCTGATTTAGCAAACATTGCACTTCATGATAGCTGATAACTGAGCGTCGGACAAAATGTGAAAGTTCAAAAATAAGATTGGATACTTGTTACAGATCCGGCACTTCATTATTTGTGTAGCAATGGTTGATGTTGCTTGCTTGGCGACTTATGAACTTTGGCCTCAAAGTGAAATATGATTGCATTTGTATTTACTGAATATTCATAAATCACACCTCTGTTGGATTTTCCTGTTCGTTCTTGTTATAGGCTAAAACGTCAAATCATCAATTTTATTGGACTTTTCATGCAGGACAGTAGGATATCACTTGTTGATTCAGGTTTGGGTGTTATAAGGTTTTGACATTATATCCTACTGGTCTACTTCTGATCTAAGTTATTTTTAGTAGGAGGATTACAATTAAAACTGAAGTCATTAGGAAATAACATTATCAAGTCTTTTGTTCTGAAGAGGATTCTACTTCTCAATTATTGGTTTACTATCTGGCATAGCATCTAAGATATGGAATCTCGAGAGTTGAAATCGTTAAAACGTTTGCGAAGATAAAAACATGTTATACATCTTTTATTTAAGCTTCCAAGTCTGTGTATTCTAGGTTTCAGATGTTCTGTCAAAATCCAACAATAAAGCTATGTTTTTGTCTCACAAAAATCTTTTTCTTTGCAACATGTGTGGGTGTGCTTCATATCTCAGGTCAAAGTCAAAAAGTTAATGGAGAACTCATTTCGAATACTTTTTGTATTTATGTTTTTGATTTTCAGGTGTAAACTCAAAGTGTTTATATAAGTATCGTGCATGGCCCACAAAAGCTACGAAGTAGTTGGAAAAATATGAGAATTGAATAAATTTGGAACAGTTATCCTCAAAAAGTCTATTTTAACTAGTCCCAGGCATGGTCAATACATGAACTACATAAGTAATCAGAAATAGTTTTTGTCGTACTTGGAAATTGCTATAACAATATTAATACATGAATAATAAATATAATCAAACCAAGCATGACTCATACATGTACTACAAATTAATCCGATATTAGAAAGATTGAATAGATGTGTGATGAAGTTGTTTTTTTAACGAGTAATTCACACAATGGTATGTTCATTCCTAGGAAGTTAATCTCCACATCAGGCATGGTCCATAATAAACTGCATATAATGTGATGACATATATAAAATATGCTCACATGCATTAACTGCATTTCTGCTAATCAGTTAAGTTTTTTGTATTCGTATTTGAAGAACAGAGACAAACTAAAAAAGTTCTTCACATACCTTTTTGACTATGGTCTTGAGATAAAAAACACTCTTACTATTGTCCCAAAAGGGCCTTATGCGGTTCAGTCACTTTACTTTTTTGCTGAATATTGACAGGAAATCAGAAACTCAGGAACAAACAAACTTGAAAGCTTAGATAAAAGATGCATAACAAATTTTTTTTATCTTCAAGACATTTAATTAGGATTCTAGATCTCCAGATTCCACAGATTAGATGCTATGTCCGATAGTACAACAATAATTAGAATAGTAGGACTTTGATCGATCGAAAGCATTGATAATGGTATTTCCCGATAACATCTATCTGTTTTGATAGTGATCCTCAAATTAATATTAATTCAAACCAAAAGTAGACCAGTATGGTATAACGTCAAAACCGTGTAGCACCTGAACCTGACCCAACGAGTGCTATCCTAATGTCCTGAATGATTAATTAAATTAATGATTTGACGTTTCAGTCTAGAGCAGGCACGAACAGGAAAATTCCAACTGAAGTATGATCTATGAATATTCAAAGATTTTAAATTGGATCATAGTTCACTTCGAGGCCAAAGTTCAGAAGTCATCAGCAAGCAACATCAACTATTGCTACACAAAAATGAAATGACAGATCTGTAACGGGTATGGAATCTCATTTTCAAGCTTTCACTAATCCTGCGTAAGTAAGTTCTCAGCTACCATAAAGTGCTCTAATAGGGAAAAGCTAATATAAAATTTAGTACCAGCAACTGTACAATAAAACTTGAGAGCTGTGGTAAACCCTGCGAAGCACTTTTGATCCAAGAGTAAGGAATCAGTGAATCCTGTCAGTGAATCAGTGAAACTGGTAATCCATTTCAACAACAAATGCATGGACCACTTTCATCCATCATATCTCATAAAATATTTTTGTAAATTATCATTAATTATATAAATTCGAGATCACTTCTTTAAAACTCCTGGTTAGTATTTGATTCATTTTACACTCGGGTATTAATTAATACGGTTATCACCCATACATTACAAAAATTTTTTCAATTTTTTAATTATTCTTAATCAAATCAATTCGAAAGCAGTTTTTATAACTTCTAGTGAGTATTTGATTCACTGTACACTATTAATATTACGATTCTGAAAATTGTAGGAGAAGGCAAAGAATTGTTTCCATGAGTCTGTTATCTAAGCTACTTCTTAATATACATCTCCCGATTACTATGCTTTGTTCTGGCAGTATGATATTCAGGACATCTAGAACAAAAAGATTCATGGTTTAATATGTTCATTTTTAGACTTGCTTTTTATAGAATGTAGTTTTGAAATTTTTTAGTGCAATCTTATATACTGTTTTAGTCTAGAATTATTAGTTTTGGATTACTGGAGTATTTTCTTCAAACTCTAGCTTGCCCTTTGTCCTTAACAGGAATATGTGTGTTCTTACTGGGCACAAATCTGGCAGAGTCTTGTTTTTCTTCAAGTTTCCGAAAAATTCGTGTCTTCATCTTAGGTTGCCCAAACAGTTTACATCTAGAAAAAAAATTCCAATCATTTTTTTTAATTAAAAAATAAATGAAATTAAATATTACCTTTTCAGATTAAAATGAAATTAAGGTGATATCTGTATTCACATTTGAAGATTTTCAATATCTTAAATGGTTTATAACAGTAGAGATGTTTTTCATTCAATTCACACACTCTTATTGCCCATTTGAGTTCCCTTTTTACTAAGGCGGATGCTACTTCCAAATTTTATTTATTTTTTTATAACCACTTTTGTAGTGGATCACCCTGCCCAAAGCCCTGTAACAGCGGCCACTTATAGACTGACAGGGTTACATTTACTGGAAAGATAAGATCTTTTCCTGTTCGGCTTAGGGTGTCAGGTGGGCATGGATAAGCGAACCAGACTTGCCGGGGCTCAAACTAGAGGTCTTAACCTGCGATGCAAACATGTTTAACTACTAGGCCATCGCGCTCACTAAAAGCAATGTAGGGAAACAGACATTTATTGTCTTTGTATGGATCACCTTGATGATTTACATTTAGCGCAATAATAGACTTTTTTTCTTTTCGGTGTTTATGCAATGAAATTGTTCTTCCGATGTCAAATATTATGATTGGTTTCATTAACAAATGAGCACACGTTTAACTTTGGCCTCAAAGTGAAATATGATTGCATTTGTATTTACTGAATATTAATAAATCACACCTCTGTTGGATTTTCCTGTTCGTTCTTGTTATAGGCTAAAACGTCAAATCATCAATTTTATTGGACTTATCATGCTGGACATTAGGATATCACTTGTTGATTCAGTTTGGGTGTTATGAAGTTTTGACATTATATCCTACTGGTCTACTTCTGATCTAACTTATTTTTAGTGGGAGGATCACAAACAAAACCGAAATCATTGGAAAATAACATGATCAATGCTTTCGTTTTGAAGAGAATTCTAATTTTCTCAATTATTGTTGTACTATCTGGTATCGCATCTAAGATATGGAATCTTAAGAGTTGAAATCGTTAAAACGTCCGACAAGGTAAAAAAAAAAACATTATACATCTTTTATTTATGCTTCCAAGTCTGTGTATTCTAGGGTTTCAGATTTTCTGTCAAAATTCAGCAATAAAGCTACGTTTTTGACTCACAAAAAGCTTTTTCTGTGCAACACGTGTCAGTGTGCTTCATGTCTCTGGTTATACCGGTAGTCAAAAAGTATATTAAACACTCATTTTGCGATACAATACTGCGGTACTTTTCGTATTTATATTTTTGATATCTGGGCATAAACTTTTAAAGGTTTATATAAGTATCATGTATGGCCCACATAAGATACCAAATAGTGTGAAAAATATGAGAATTGAATACATTTTGAAATGGTAATCCTCGAAAGACTTTTTTCGATTTTAACTAATCCCAAGCATGGTCAATACATTGACTACATAAGCAATCAGAAATAGTGTTCTGTTGTACATTAAAATTTATATAACAATGTTAATACATCAATACTCCCCAGTATAAATATGATGGAACCAAGCATGATAAGTACATGTACTACAAATAATCAGGTATTAGTAAGATTGAATAAATGTGTGTTGAAGTTGTTTTTTTAACAAGTAATTCATACAATGGTTTGTTCATTTCTAGGAAGTTTAATCTCCACATCAAGCATGGTCCATAATAAACTGCATATAATGTGATCACATATATAAACACAAGCTCACAGGCTAAACTAAACTAGTGTGCCATTAACTGCATTTCTGCTAATCAGTTAACTTTTTTGTGTTCGTATCTGAAGAACAGAGAAAAATTATAAGATTTTCACATACTTTCTTGATAATGTTCTTGAGATGAAGAACACTCCACTCATTGTCCCAAAAAAGCCTTATGCGATTCAATCGCAATAACTTTTTGCTGAATCTTGACAGAAAATCAGAAACTCTGGAACAAACAAACTTGGAAGCTCAAATAAAAGATGTACATTAATTTCTTCGAATTTTTATCGAAGATTTTAGATCTCCAGATTCCACAGATCAGATGCTATGCCAGATAGTACAACAATAATTAGAAAAGTAGAATTCGGATCGATCGAAAGCCTTGATAATGTTATTTCCCGATAATTTCGGTTTGAATAGTGATATTTGCATTAAAAGTAATTCAAACCAAAAGTAGACCAGTATGGTATAATGTCAAAACCTTGTAGCACCTTAACCTGACCCAACAAGTGATATCCTACTGTCCTGAATGATAATGTTTATCAAAATTAATGATTCAACGTTTTAGCCTAGAACAGGAAGGAACAGGAAAACAACTGCGGTGTGATCTATGAAATTCTAAGATTTCAAATTGGATCATAGTTCACTTAGAGGCCTGAGTTTAGGAGTCATCAAGCTAGCAACATTAATTATTGCTGTGCAAAAATGAAATTACAGATCTGTAACAAGTATCGAATCTCATTGTCAAGCTTTCACTGATCCTGAGTAAGTTCTCAGCTTCCATAAAGTGCTATGTTTGCTAATTAATTTGATTCCTTTTGAGTATACAGCCTAGCCTGGAGTGAATTGAATGCAAAAATATTAATCTCGAAGTGTTTGAAACCTTAGCATCTGAGCAATATAAATTATATCGAGCATCTGAGCAACATAAATTATATGAAATAAGTCAGTAAATTCCTTCCAACCTGTGGAAGAGAAAGCAGAGAATAATTAATCATACAGGGAACCATTAGCTGCTCCTCAGTTACCATTTTCAAGTCTTAAAATGGGATTTATTCAAGCATTACGATTGTTTTTTGTGTGTGTTTGATGGACATCGTCGGTGGAGAAAGTCATAGTAAGTGCTACTACCGTGCGACTACGATCAATCCTTCATTTTATAATCACCCTTGGTATTCATACCTGTGTGCAAAACATATGAGGGTGTGCAGTTCGAAGTGGCAAAGAGTTAAAAATCATTTTCCAATACCAATGATGTGCAGGCAAAGAGTTAAAAATCATTTTCCAATACCAATGATGTGCATTCGTATTTACTGTGAATTATAAGTTTTTTTCATCCCCGAAATAGAAGTTGATTATTTTTTTTATCACTCTTGGTTGGTATGCAAGATTTTGTGGAAAATTTCCCTATTTATCTAATCCCCCTCCCTTCACCTATATTTATTATCTTTTGCCATCATTGGTCGACACACAATGCCTTGTGTTGTTACCTATGACTTGTTATTCCTGATTACCGGTTTCTGAATGTATAGTTATGGCATAAAATTTCAAGTTGAAGTATGAAAATTTCAGTTTCTGTTCCAGGACTTTTATTGTCAAAGTTTTCTATTGTTATTTTCTATTGTTTGTTTGCTACCAGATTAAATTTCCTGGCATAAGTTCTATTATGAAATAATTAAGTCTGTTATGAAATAATTAGGAGATTGAATTTTATACTTGGGAATAGAATCAATGAAGCAAAATGACGTTTACGATTATCAAAACATATGAATGGTAGTGAGAATCTAAGTACTATTTCGTAAACATAGTTACCAATGGCAATTCACAAATAAGCACCAACTGATATGTTAACAATCCTGCTTTCCATGCTTCAGATACCAGTACTGACCTTGAACGGCAGAACAGCTTTTGGAAATATGATTCAGTTCACGCTAATTCAGGACTCCTGCAATTTTCGAAAATTTTCAGTACACAATCATAATCCTATACTGTGGATTTTTAAACTTTGTAGCGTGGACCTCTATCAATTTACATACACTTCAGACTTCTATTCTTTGTTTAACATTACCATACAGCAAAGATAAAATTGCCAAAAATCAATTCAAGACTTGCATATTTGTAATGTATGGCAAGTAGTGTTTTAATATTTGAACATTATTTCATTCTATATGTAGGAGAATAGGAATAACCGAGAATAGGGCTCTGTGATTTCCACACCACGACTTATGCACAGGGATATTTTTATAACTGTTAATCAATTTTTTCTACTTTTTCGTTGATCATGGTAAATATTTGAGCTAAATAAAAAAATAACTATAAAAAAATATATAGAGTAGAAATGTATAGAAAAATTTGATTTGAGAAATTTTATTTGCATTAATGAGGCTGTAGAAATGCATTCAAGTCATAACTTTATGATATACCTACATTATGCTTTAAATTTAATTCTGCGAAATGTAGATTTAACATCTATGTAGATAGAAACTTTGTTCTATATTTTTATCCAAGCTTTAGAGTCTGTATATTCTGGGGTTCCATATTTTCCTTCAAAATTAAGCAATAAAGCAATGTTTTTGAATCACAGAAGGATTTTCTTGTGCAATGCATGGCAGTGTGCTTCTTGCCTCAGATTATAGTCAAAATGCACGAAAAACTCATTTCTCATACTTTTCAGATTCATGTATTTGTTCTCCAGGTATGAGTATCGTGCATGGCCCACACAAGATACAAAATAGTTGAAAAACATGATTATTGAATACGTTTTGAAATGGTTGATCCTCAAAAAAAATTACTCCAACTATTCCCAAGTATGGCCAATACATGAACTACACATAAGTAATCGGAGGATCAGATGATTGTTGATTGAAATTGATATGATAATGTAAATACATGAATACTTCGAGTATAAATATAATAGATCCACCCATTACCCATGCATGTACTTATCAACCATTTTTGTTTGGGGTTGTTTTGTAATGAGTAACCCCACACAAGGTAGGTTCATTTCTAGAAACTTCAAACCTCCATATCAAGTCAATCGTTAGCATGGTCCATAATAAACTGCGTAGCTTGTGATGACATACATATATAAATACACCCTTGCATGCTGAAAAGGCCACACGAAACTAATGCACATTACCTGCATTTCTGCTAATGGGTTACTCACTTTGTATACCTGTCTAAAGAACAATGACAAAGTAGAAAAGTGTATGTCAAAAGGTTCTTCAGACATTTAGAAGAACACTCCATGCAGTGTTCCTGAAAAAGCCTCGTGCAGTTCAATCGCAGTACTTTTTTGCTGAATCTTGAGAGGAAATCAGAAACCCGGGACCAAACAGGCTTGGAAGCTGAGGTGAAAGGTGTTTAACAATTTTTTTTTTACAAAGATTTTAGATCCCAAGATTCTGCAGCTTCGATGCTACACCAGATATTCGAAAGCAGAATTTGCCTCTGATCGAAAGCCTTAAGGTTATTTCCCGATAAATTCTGTTTTGATGGTGATAGTAGGCTAGTATGACATAATGTCAACACCCACACCTGACAAGAAATATGGTCCAACAAGTGATCCTACTGTTTTGCATGATAGGTTCATTAAAAATATTGATTTGATGTTTCAGCTCAGAACAGAGACGACGAGCAAAATCCAAATACAGTGTCATCCATGAATATTCAAATAATACAAATTAGATCATAGTACACTCTGAAGCAAAAGTTCAGAAGTTACCATGCAAGCAACATGAACTATTGATTTACAAGGGATGAAATGCCAGATCTGTAACAAGTATTGAATCTTATATACAAACTTTCTCATTTTGTCTGATAGTCATTCTCAGCTATCATAAAGTGCTACGGTCGCTAATTTATCCAATTCTCTCTGAGAATATAACAAAATGTGTATATTCGGTATCATTTTTCACAGTTTTTAATAGAGATCAACATTTTTTATCACTTTTTGATATTCAAGTTTAAGTGGAAAATTTTACATTTATCTATTTCCCCCTTCCAACAACATTTCACTGGTAGGCGTCTTCTTTATTTGTATGTATGAATTCAAATCATAAAAGCTATATCTCGCACATGTAAGGGATATTGCCTTTTTTCACCCAAGTGGTTTTCCCCACCTTGTTTTTTACCTATGACTTGTTTTTCCTAATTATTGGTTTCTGAATGTGTAGTAATGTCAGGACCTATTTTAAAGCATATAATACCTGGGGCTGCCATGTGAACAATATTTCAAATTAAAAATGGGCAAATAACCAACACCATAACACATTGGTTGTTATATACAGATATGATTGATACCCGAAATTTGGATTGTGTCGTTACCTTGTTCGGTGAATAAATAATAAATAGAGACTGATATTTCGTGGCCCCTACAAGACGGAAATACTCTTGAGAGACTGGGAGTGACTCTTGTCATGAACGCTATTCTTATCTTTTTTGTCTTAATTCCATAGGGGGGTTGTTGACACCTAAAACCATCCACTGGCTGCTTCCCTGCCCTGATCATAATTCACTGTTTATTTGTTGGTTATTATAATATTTATGATTTTAGGATATCTGAAATTTTCAAATAATATTTCTTATATATTCTATTCAATATTGGTCTTTTTCAGAAATGGGGAAAGATGCTGATGTATTATCCACGGCATATTTTTTTATAACTTTAACTGTAACAAAATCCTCCCAACACTGCGCCGAAATATCAACCAACAAACAATCTAGTAACAAAGTAAGTTCGAAAATTTCTTTTAATTTGGAGATTTTGCTAGGTGAATTGAATTAAATCTTTTATTTTTTTTAAAAAAAAATTACGATTTGTTTGTGTTTGACTAATTCCTGATTTAAGCAATAATTGATAAACTTGACTTGGTTTAAAATTTTTTCAAATTACTGCAATACGGCACACATTTCTCATTGGATTCTCTAAACGCTACATCATCAGAAGATTTCAATCATGCTATCGCTGCTGCTGACTTACTTTGAATTTTTACTTGATTTCACAGTCAGATCATATGATAATCATATGATACAATGGAAATATATTGAAACTATGTTATAGTAGTAATCGCTACAATTAAATCTGATATTTTTATAATGAAAATAATCTTATTTAGGAAATTCTTATCTTATTTACTTCAAGAGTTTAAAATCTCTAGAATTTTGAACGAGTCATTTCCTTTTTTTGTTGAAATTCACTCTGAGCTAGGCCATACACAGTGCCTAAAATGTACCATGTAACAAATACCTAATAGCAATAGAGAAAAGCTAATATATTATTTAGTACCAGCAACTGCACTAAATGAAGCTTATCCGTCATGGTAAAGGCTGCCAAGCACTTTCGATCTAAAAGTAAAGGATCAGTGACCCCACAAATGTCTATGTGTCAATACTGGCAGTCAACACATACAAGGATAATATAAATTCGAGAACCACTTCTTTATAACTTCTGCTTAGTATTTTGTTTATTGTACACTCTGATATTAATTAGTATGGTTTTTACCCATACTTTACAAAACATTTTTTCAATTTTTTAATTATTATTAATTATATCAATTCGTAAACACTTTTTATAACTTCTGGTTAGTGTTTGATTCAATGTACACTTTTATGAATACGGTTCTATAATTCCAGGAGAAAGCAAAGAATTGTTTCCGTGAGTCTGTTATCTAAGATACTTCATAATATACATCTCCCGATTACTATGCTTTGTTCTGGCAATATCATATTCAAGACATCTAGGTTGATGGCCGCACTGTTTATATTAATATTAAAAAGAACAAAAAGATTCATGGTTTATGGTATGTTCATTTTTACACTTGCATCTTATAAAATGTAGTTTTTAAGTTTTTTAGTTCAGTCTTTTTATACTGTTTTAGTCTAGTATTATTAGTTTTGGATTACTGAAGTGTTTTCTTCAAACTCTTGCTTGCCCTTTGTCCTTAACAGGAACAAGTGTGTTCTTACTGAGCACAAATTTGGGGGGACTGGCAGAGTCTTGTTTTTCTTCAAGAAAAAAAATTCCCATCATTTTTTTTTAATTAAAAAATAAATGAAATTAAAAATTACCTTTTCAGATTCTTAATGAAACTAAGGCGATATCTGTATTCACATTTGAAAATTTTCAAATTAAGTGGTTTGTGGACTTAGTCTTATATCAATTCACGCACTTTTATTGCCCATTTGAATTCCCTTTTTATTAAAGCGGGTGCTACTTCTAAATTGTAGCACTTTTTATTTAATTTTTTTATAGCCACTTCTTGTAGTGGATCACCCTGCTCAAGGCCCTGTTACAGCGGCCACTTATAGATGGACAGGGTTACATTTACTGGAAAGATAAGATCTTTTCCTGTTCGGCTTAGGTTACTCAAGTTATTATACCCTCGGTTGAGTGGCAAGCCAGATTTGCCGGGACTCGAGATCTTCACACTGCAATGCCAATGTGTTTAACCACTAGGCCATCGCACCCACCAAATTTGAAATTTGAAAGCAATGCAGGGAAACAGACATTTATTGTCTATGTATGGATCCCTAGATGATTTAGTAGCGCACTGCTAGACTTTCCTGCTTTTAGATGTTTATGCAATGAAATTGTTCTTCCGATCTCAATTATAATGATTGGTTTCATTAACAAATGAGCATACGTTTATATTGATTGCAAGAATGCCAGCTACTCTGCTGTTCTGGACACACTAAGCAAATGGGTTCCATCAGAAGAAATTCAGCAAATGTGCATATTTTGTTTTATATCTATGGCTAGGAGATTTAACATCCTTTTTAAACGCCCAAAAATTTTTTAAAACTATGTAAAAAAAGATTAAAAGCATCAATACTGCTATGAAATAGCAACCTGCCACCCTTTATTTATAATCATCTCAACATTATCCCATCATAAGGCCATTGTGGTGTCAAATCCATAACAGGAATTATTGGGATCATTTTTCGCTTTTTGAGGATGACATAAATACCTTCCTTGTCCAAAAGATAAGTTCCTTGAAAAATCATGAAAACGTTATTTCATCAAATTATGAAATTCCAAAATTCCAGTCTCTCTACTGTATATCGCTGTTTCGGTGTGAAGAGAACACTGTGAAATACACATCCCTATTTGTCTCGCACAGATGTACGAATCCTGAGAGTGATTATAAAGTATATTGTTGTATCCATCGCAGTCACATTGTTGTACCCCTTGCTGTGACTTCCTCCAATACCATGTAAACCATGTCCATCACACAAAAAAAAAAACAATAGGCATGCTGTGGTAATACTCTTTTGAGACTTAGAAATGGTAACTAATGGGAGGGCGAGCTATGGTTCCCCATATGATTAATCAGTATTTTCCACTTCCTCTCACACAGGGTGGAAGGAATATTCTGTCCTAGATCTCGTAAAATTAGATTGTTCAGATGCTAAGGTTTGATGAGACTGTTAGAAAAAAATATTTTTGTGTTCACATTCACATCAGACCAGGCTGTATTTCTGGAATTGAATTAATTAGCAAACATTGCACTTCATGATAGCCGACCGTCAGACAAAATGTGAAAGTTTGAAAATAAGATTCGATACTTGTTACAGATCTGGCTCTTCATTATTTGTATAGCAATAGTTGATGTTGCTTGGTTGGTGACATCCGAACTTTGGCCTCAAAGTGAACTATGATCCCATTTGCATTCTTTGAATATTCATGGATCACACCTCAGTTGAATTTTCCTGTCCGTTCATGTTCTAGGCTAAATCCTCAAATTATTAATTTTAATGAACTTATCGTGCAGGACAGTGGGATATCACTTGTTGATTCAGGTTTGGGTGTTATGCGGTTTTAACATTATATTCTTCTGATCTACTTCTGATGGAAGTTACTTTTAATGGGAGGATCACAATCAAAACCGAAGTCATTGGGAAATAATGTTATCAAGTCTTTCGTTTTGAAGAGAATTCTATTTATGTCTCAATTATTGTTGCACTTTTGGTGTCGCATCTAAGATATGGAATCTTGAAAGTTGAAATCATTAAAAGGTCTGTGAAGATAAATAAAATACATGTTATACATCTTTTATCTAAGCTTTCAAATTTGTGTATTCTAGGATTTCAGATTTTCTCTCAAAATTCAGTGATAAAGCTATGTTTTTGACTCACAAAGGGCTTTTTCTGTGCAACATGTGGCAGTGTGCTTCATGTCTCAAGTTATAGTCAAAAAGTTTATGAAGAACTCTATTCGCATACTTTTCATATTTATATTTTTGATCTCTGGGCATAAACTCTAAATGTTTATATGAGTATCATGCATGGCCCACAAGCTAAAAATAGTGTGAAAGATATGAGAATTAAATACATTTTTAAACAGTAATCCTCGAAGAACTATTTTAACTAGTCCCAAGCATGGTCAATACACGAACTACATAAGTAATCGAAAATAGTGTTCTGTTGTACATTAAAATTTATATAACAATGTTAATACATGAATACTCCCCAGTATAAATATGATAAAACCAAGCATGACCCATACGTGTAGTATAAATTAAATCAGATGTTAGTAAGATTGAATAAATGTGTGTTGAAGTTGTTTTTTTAACAAGTAATTCACACAATGGTTTGTTCATTTCTAGGAAGTTTAATCTCCACATCAAGCATGGTCCATAATAAACTGCATATAATGTGATCACATATATAAACACAAGCTCACAGGCTAAACTAAACTAGTGTGCCATTAACTGCATTTCTGCTAATCAGTTAACTTCTTTGTGTTCGTATCTGAAGAACAGAGAAAAATTATAAGATTTTCACATACTTTCTTGATAATGTTCTTGAGATGAAGAACACTCCACTTATTGTCCCAAAAAAGCCTTATGCGATTCAATCGCAATAACTTTTTGCTGAATCTTGACAGAAAATCAGAAACTCTGGAACAAACCAACTTGGAAGCTCAGATAAAAGATGTATATTAATTTCTTTTATCTTCAGATTTTTATCGAAGATTTTAGATCTCCAGATTCCACAGATTAGATGCTATGCCAGATAGTACAACAATAATTAGAAAAGTAGAATTCTTATCAATCGAAAGCCTTGATAATGTTATTTCCAGATAATTTAGGTTTTGATATTTGCATTAAAAGTAATTCAAACCAAAGTAGACCAGTATGGTATAATGTCAAAACCTTGTAGCACCTTAACCTGACCCAATAAGTGATACCCTACTGTCCTGAATGATATGTTTATTAAAATTAATGATTCAACGTTTTAGCCTAGAACAGGAACGAACAGGAAAACAACTGCGGTGTGATCTATGAATATTCTAAGATTTCAAATTGGATCATAGTTCACTTAGAGGCCTAAGTTTAGGAGTCGTCAAGCTAGCAACATTAATTATTGCTATACAAAAATGAAATTCCAGATCTGTAACAAGTATCGAATCCATTGTCAAGCTTTCACTGATCCTGATTAAGTTCTCTGCTACCATAAAGTGCTATGTTTGCTAATTAATTTGATTCCTTTTGGGTATACAGCCTGGCCTGGAGTGAATTGAATGCAAAAATATTAACTTCGAAGTGTTTGAAACATTAGCATCTGAGCAATATAAATTATATGGATTAATTCAGAAAATTACTTCCAACCTGTGGAAGAGGAAGCAGAGAATACTTAATTAATCATACAGGGAACCATTAGCTGCTTCTCAGTTAGTTACCATTTTCAAGTCTCAAAATGGGATTATCCAAGCATTACGATTGTTTTTTTGTGTGTGTTTGATGGACATCGTCGGTGGAGAAAGTCATGAGTAAGGGCTACGACCGTGCAACTACAATCAATCCAGCAATCCTTCACTTTATAATCACCCTAGGGATTTATACCTGTGTGCGAAACATATGAGGGTGTGCAGTTAGAAGTGTTCTCAGCTGGGCTAAGCAGGCGAAGAGTTAAAAATCATTTCCCAATACCAATGATGTGCATTCGTATTTACTGTGAATTACAAGTTTTTTTCATCACTGAAATAGAAGTTGATCATTTTTTTTATCACTCTTGGTTGGTATGCAAGATTTTGTGGAAAATTTCACTATTTATCTAATCCCCCTCCCTTCACCTATATTTACTATCTTTTGCCATCATTGTTAGACACACACCCCCTTGTGTTGTTACCTATGACTTGTTATTCCTGATTATAGTTATGGCATAAAATTTCAATTTGAAGTTTGAAAATTTCAGTTCCTGTTCCAGGACTTTTGTTGTCAAAGTTTTCTATTGTTATTTTCTATTGTTTGTTTACTACCAGGCTAAATTTCCTGGCACAAGTTCTATTATGAAATAATTAAGTCTATTATGAAATAATTAAATAATTAAGAAATTTAATTTTATGCTTGGGAATAGAATCAATGAAGCAAAATCGCATTTACGATTATCAAAACATATGTATGGTAGGGAGAATGTAGTAATATTTCGTAAACATAGTTACCAATGGCAATTCACAAATCAGCACCAACTGATATGTTAACAATCCTGCCTTCCATGCTTCAGATACCAGTACTGACATTGAACGGCAGAACAGCTTTTGGGAAGATGATTCAGTTCACGCTAATTCAAGACTCCTGCAATTTTTAAACGTTTTCAGTACACAATCATAATCCTATACTGTGGATTTTTAAACTTTGTAGCGTGTACCTCTATCAATTTACCAACATTCAATTCTGCAGTTTAAATAAAACTCTTGTGTATTTGTGTATCTCTATTGCAAAACACGCTTGAAGGTCATTAAGCAGAGATTGCCAATAAACTGGTTGTTTTTGTGTTGTAGATTGCATAACATCTCACTCTAGTTTCGAGTTACTTTTATTTTGTGTGTATAACAATCAATACCCAAGTAATGCAGTATTAACAATAATCAAAGCTCCCACTCTGGAAGTAAAAGTTTTATTTGAAATTCCATTTTTTTATAGCTTCTGCGAAATCTAGATTTAACATCTGTGTAGATAGAAACTTTGTTCTATATTTTTATCCAAGCTTTAGAGTCTGTGTATTCCGGGGTTCCATATTTTCCTTCAAATTAAGCAATGAACAATGTTTTTGAATCACAAAAGGGTTTTCCTGTGCAATGTATTGGAGTGTGCTTCTTTTCTCAGATCATAGTCAAAAATGCATGATTTTCCAGGTATGAGTATCGTGCATGGCAAAAAATTATTGCAAAAAATTATTTTAACTATACCCAAGTATGGCCAATACATGAACTACATAAGTAATCGGGAGGATCAGATGATTGTTGATTGAAATTGATATGATAATGTATATGCATGAATACTTCCAAGTATAAATATAATAGAACCACTCATTACCCGTGCATGTACTAATCAACTATTTGTGTTGGGGTTGTTTTGTAGTGAGTAACCCACACATGGTATGTTCATTTTTAGATACTTATATTCTCCATATCAAGTTGATCTCTAGCATGGTCCATAATAAACTGCATAGCTTGTGATAACATATATATATAAATACACCCTTGCATGCTCACAGGCCACACCAAACCAATGCCCATTACCTGCATTTCTGCTAATGAGTTACTCACTTTTGTATACGTGTCTGAAGAACAGAAATATGAAGTAGAAAAGTGTGTGTCAAAAGGCTTTTCAGACTTTTAGAAGAACACTCCATGCATTGTCCGGAAAAAGCCTTAAGCGGTTCAATCACAGTACTTTTTTGCTGAATCTTGACAGAAAATCAGAAACCCGGGAACGAACAGACTTGGAAGCTGAGATAAAAGATGTAACAAATTTTTTTTATGTTCACAAACATTTTTACAAAGATTTTAGATCTCTAGTTTCTACCGCTTCGATGCTATGCCAGATATTTGAAAGGCTGAATTTGCCTCCGATAGAAAGCCTTGATAATGTTATTTCCCCATTGTTTTTTTGATTGTGATACTGGCATTAAAATCAAAAGTAACCAGAAGTAGATTAGTATAACATGTTACTATTCTGTTTATTGATATTAGTAATTATTTCGTTATTATTAAGTATACAATTTCTTTGTTGAACACTTTCCATTGTTAAACTTCTGTTTCATTCTTATTTATGGCTCCCATAATTATGACCTTTGACCTTGCTAGAAACCTGTTCTCAAAATAGGTCTTCTGAAACTGTGATCCTCGGGGTTGCCAGAGGCTTTGAAGAACAAGTTGAAAGTATCACAAAAGAGTCACCCACTTGTTCGAAAGATTCTCTTTGTGTACTTCTTGCGATAGTGGCTCAAAAACATTGGAAACTTCACACAATTGAAATTAAGACGGTCTTCTTGCAAGGAAACTCTGTGGACAGGGAAATATTTTTACGCCCACCCAAAGAAGCCTGCGCTGACAAGTTGTGGAGACTCAACAAATGCGTTTATGGGCTTTCAGATGCTTCACTCAAATGGTATCAAAGACTGAAAAATTTTCTCATAAGTGAAGGAGCAAAATCATCAATGTCAGATCCTGCTGTATTTTACATGTATATTAATGGGAAACTTGAAGGAATGGCAGGTATTCACGTTGACTATATATGGTCTGGCACTCAATTTTTTCAAGATACTTTAGTATCGAAACTACGAACAACATTTCGAATTAGCAGAGAGAAAAATGAGGCATTCAAGTATCTTGGATTTGATGTTGAGCAGAACAAAAATTGTATCTCCATAAATCAGAATATGTATGTGAACAGTTTACAGGCAATTTCTGTAGAGACATCAAAAAATGAAAAATTATGCTCCTTTGAGGAAGATACACTCAGCTTACATCAGACGTTTGTTGTGGGCTAGTCGACAAACCAGGCCTGACATAAGTTATAACGTTTGTCAATTTGCTTCAAACTTAGCTGACAGAACGAGAAAAGATTTGAGATATGTCAACAAAATAATAAGAAGACTCAAAATGCAGCAAGTATCCCTGAAATACTCATACCTGGGAAAAGATGACTCGCTAAAAATTGTTGTATTCTCAGATGCTTCTTATGGTAATCTTAAAGACGGTGGAAGCCAGGGAGGGAATTTGGTGTTCATTGTCGGAGAAGGCAATTTGTGATCACTTTTTAGTTGGCAATCAAAATGATTCCGGCGTGTAGCTAAAAGTACTCTAGCTGCTGAAATGCTTGCTCTATCAGATGCTATCGATAATGCAGTATTTATCAGAGATATGCTCTCTGGAATTTATTTCGGACAATCAAGAAGCGTGGACATTGAGATAATAACTGATAATCGATCATTATGTGAAGCGCTTCAATTAAAATAAAAATGTTACCAATAAAAGATTGTGAATTGAAATGAGCATGCTGAAGTAGATGATTCAGAACAAAGAAATAACTAACATTGTATAGAATGGTTCTAAAAAACAACTTGCTGACGTTCTAACTAAACAAGGGTCATCACCCGAGTCTCTAAACCATGTTCTCAAAAATGGAGAATTTAGTAACTCAAACTAAAACCTCTTAAATTAAAAAAAGAGAGTGAATTTGTTACTGTTCTGTTTATTGATATTAGTAATTATTTCGTTATTATTAAGTATACAATTTCTTTGTTGAACACTTCCCATAATTATGACCTTTGACCTTACTAAAAACCTGTTCTCAAAATAGGTCTTCTGAAACTGTGATCCTGGAGCATGGTGCTCTATTGTTAGTGTGTGGCTTTTATCTGTTGTAATCGATCTATATCGAATAATATTGAGAACTTGAGAATAGTTGTTCTCAACTATCAAAAAGTGCCTTGCTTACTAATATACCAAAATAGTAGGGAGACTGGAATTATGGAATTTTATAATTTGATGAAATAACGTTTTCACCATCATTTTTTTAAGGTCCCATGATACGGGTAAAGTTTTAGCACATGCTTGATGTGCATTCATGTTTACTGTAAATTATATTTTATCATCTCCAAAATAGAAGGTTTTTAAATGAGATCAATATTTTTTATCACTTTTTGATATGCAATTTTAAGTGGAAAATTTTACATTTATATAATTCCCCCTTCCACCAATATTTCACTGGTAGGAGTCTTGTTATTTGTATGTACCTATGAATTCAAGTCATTAATGCTAGATCTCACACATGTGAGGGATATTGCCTTTTTTTCACCCAAGTGGTTTTCCCACCTTATGTTGTTACCTATGACTATGACTACCTACCTATGACCTGTGGCTGCCTTGTGAACAATATTTCAAATTAAAAGTGGGCAAATAACCACCACCATAACGCATTGGTTGTACAGGTATACAGATATTATTGGTACCCGAAATTTGGATAGTGTCGTTACCTTACTTGTTATGTTCTCTGTATGAGTAACAACTGTCTGGTATATAAAAAATAAATAAAGACTGATATTTTGTGGCTCCTACGAGACTGAAATTTTATCGTTATCCTGTGAGCAACACGTTATGAACGTTGTTTTTATTTATTTTTTCCTTAATTTCATATGGGGGTTTCGACACCCAAAACCATCTGCTTGCTATCTGCCTGCCCTGATCATAATTCACTGTTTATTTGTTGGTTATTATCAGAACTGTAATTTCAGTGTATTCGTAATTTTCAAATAATATTTCACATATCTTCTATTCAATATTGGTCATCTTTTTCAGAAACAGAGAAAGATGCTTATGTATTATCCACGGCATATGTTCCTATAACTTAACTGCAACATAATCTTCCCAACACTGCGCCGAAATATCAACTAACAATCCTGTAACAAAGTAAGTTCAAAAATTTCTTTTCATTTGGAGATTTTTCTAGCTAAATTGAATACTTTTTTTAAAAAAATTACGGTTTGTTTGTGGTTGACTAATTCCTGATTTAAGCAATAATTGATACACTTGACTTGGTTCAAAATTTTTCAAGTTCAAAGCAATATGGCACTCATTGGATTCTCTAAACGCTACATTATCAGAAGATTTCAATCATGTTATCACTGCTGCTGACTTTGAATTTTTACTTAATGTCACAGTTACATCATATGATACAATAGAAATATATTGGATCTGTGTTATAGTAGTAATTGCTACAATTAAATTTGATATTTTTATATTGAAAGTCATCTTATTTAAGAAAATCCTATCTTTTTTACTTCCAGTTTAAAATCTCAAAATTCATGAACGAGTCATTTCTTTTTTTGTTGAAATTCACTCTGAGCTAGGTCGTACACAGTGCCTAAAATGTACCACATAACAAAACTTAATAGCGATAGCGAAGAGCTAATATAAAATTTGGTACCAGCAACCGCACTCTAAACGAAACTTAACAGCCATGGTAAAGGCTGCCAAGCACTTTCGATCTAAAAGTAAAGGATCAGTGAACCCACAAATGTCTGTGTCAATACTGGCAGTCAACACATATACGGACCACTTCCATCTATACTTTACAAAACATTTTTTTAATTATCATTAAATATATGAATTCAAGAACACTACTTCATAACCTCTGGTTAGTAGTTGATTCATTCTACATTCTGGTATTTGTTAATACGATTTTATTTACTCGTACCCTACGCAACATTTTTTCAATTATTATTAATTAAATCAATTCGTAAACGCTTTTTAAAACTTCTGGTGAGTATTTGATTCAATGTACACTATTAATAATACGGTTCTAAAAATTCTAGGAGAAAGCAGAGAATATTTTCCACGAGTCTGTTATCCAAGCTACTTCATAATATACATCTCCCGATTATTATGCTTTGTTTTGGCAATATGATATTCAAGACATCTAGGTAGATAGCCACACTGTTTTTATTAATATTAAAATAAACAAATATAGCAAACAATGTCGTTTTGAAGTTTTGGAATATTGGAGTGTTTTTTTGAATTTAGCTTGTCCTTTATCCTTAACAGGAACAAATGTGTTCCTACTGAGTGCAAATTTGGTGGCAGACTGGCAGAGTCTTGTTTTTCTCCAGGTTTCTGAGACATTCGTGTCTTTATCTTAGAGTGACCAAACAGTTTACATCTAGAAAAAAAAATTTTTTTTAATCAAAAAATAAAATGAAATTAAAAATATGAACAAATAGTTTCCATCCATACAGACCTTTTAACTGTGATTTTAGATCTCTAGATCTTGTAACTTTGATGCTAGAGCCATCTATCATAATAATGAATAATAATAATAATAATGAAAAAAAACGTAGAATTTCAATAAGACTTTCGCTGAAGCGAAAGCCTTAATTAAAAATTCCCGTTTCAGATTCTTAATAAAATTAAGGTGATATCTGTATTCAGATATCAATATCTTAAGTGGATTGTGAACTTTGTCTTATAACAGTAGAGATTTTTTCATTCAATTCACGCACTTACATTGCCCATTTGAATTCCCTTTTTATTAAGGCGGATGCTATTTCCAAATCGGAGCACTCTTTATTTGAGAGCAATACAAGGAAACAGACATTTATTGTCTTTGTATGGATCACCTTGATGATTTACATTTAGCGCAATAATAGACTTTTCTGCTTTTAGGTGTTCCAAGCAATGAAATTGTTCCTTCGATCTCTATTATTATCATTGGTTTCATTAACAAATGAACATACGTTTATATTGATTGTGAGAATACCAGCTACTCTGCTACTCGAGATACACTGAGGAAATGGGTTCCATCAGAATAATATCAGCAAATGTGTATATTCCATATATATCTGTGGCTAGAAGATTTAAAATCTTTTTAAAGTGTGTAAAAACTTGTAAAACTGTGTAAAAAAAGATTGAAAGCATCAATACTTCTGTGAAATAGCACCCTGCCACCCTTCATTTATAATTATCTCAACATTATCTTTACTAGTTGGTTTCTGTTTTTTAGCCAATCATAAGGCCAATGTGGTGTCAACTTTGTAACAAGAATTATTGGAATCATTTCAGCCTTTTTATGATCACATGAATGAGGATACGTCCAAAAGATATTTTCCTTGAAAAATCATGAAAATGTTATTTCATCAAATTATGAAATTCCAAAATTCCTGCCTCTCTACTGTACCCTACTGTTTTGGTGTGCAAAGTAATATCAGATGTACACATTTTTTCCTGATCCTTGATCTTCATCCTATGTTAATGTGTTGGTGGTTTCTGAGGTTATAAATCTTATATTGATATACAGGCTAAGCTATCAGAATGTAAATGAAACAAGTAAAACCATTTTTTGCAATTTAGCAGCCATTCATGAACAAAACTATAATTTGTAATCATGTACCGGTATATGGCGAAATTTTAATTCATACCGATGACAAAAGCTGATATCAGAAATCTCATGTGGGGAAGATCTGTTATCGGATTTTGAGTGCTTAGCTCAGTTGGTATAAGCAATGAAGAGTGCACTGTGAAATCACATCCCTGTCGTCGTCTTGCACACTGGTACGAATCCTGAGGGAGAATATGAGGTAGAGAATTGCTGGATTCATCGCAGTCACAGGGTAGTACCCCTCACTATGACTTCTCCATGACCATGTAAACCACATTCATCACACACAAAAAAACAATAGGCACACTGTGGTAAAACTCATTTGAGACTTAGAAATGGTGACTAACTGGAAGGCTATGGTTCCCAGTATGATTAATCAGTATTCCCTGCTTCCTCTTACACGGCGTGGAAGGAATATTCTGTTCTACATCTCATAATTAGATTGTTCATATGCTGGGATTTGAGACAGTTTGGGGAGAATATCTTTGTGTTCACATTCACTCCAGTCCATGCTGTATTCCTTAAAGGAATTGAATTAATTAACAAACATTGCACTACATGATAGCTGAGAACTCACTGTCGGACAAAATGTGAAAGTTTGAAAATAAGATATGATATGTGTTACAGATCTGGCTCTTCATTATTTGTATAGCAATAGTTGATGTTGCTTGCTTGGCGACTTCCGAATTGGCCTCAAAGTGAACTATGATCTCATTTGTATTCTTTGAATATTCCTAAGATCACACCTCAGTTGGATATTCCTATTCGTTCCTGTTCTAGACCAAGATGTCAAATCATTAATTTTAATGAACTTATCATGCAGAACAGTAGGAGATCAGTTATTGGTTCAGGTTTGGGTGTTATGAAGTTTTGACATTATATCCTTATGGTCTACTTCTGATCTACGTTACTTTTAATGGGAGGATCACAAACGAAACCGAAGTCATTGGGAAATAACATGATCAATGCTTTCGTTTTGAAGAGAATTCTACTTCTCAATTATTGTTTTATTATCTGGCATAGCATCTAAGATATGGAATCTTGAGAGTTGAAATCGTTAAAACGCCCGTGAAGATGAAAAAAAACGTTATACATCTTTTATTTATGCTTCCAAGTCTAGTATTCTAGGGTTTCAGTTTTCCTGTCAAAATCCAGCAATAAAGCTACGTTTTTGTCTCACAAAAGGCTTTTTCGGTGCAATGCGTGTCAGTGTGCTTCATGTCTCGGCCATAGTCGAAAAGTATATTAAGAACTCATTTCGCATACTTTTCGTATTCATATTTTTGATATCTGGGCATAAACTCTAAATATTTATATAAGTATCATACATGGCCCACACAAGATACCAAATAGTGTGAAAAATATGAGAATTGAATACATTTTGAAACGGTAATCCTGAAAAAGACTATTTTAACTAGGCCCAAGTATGGTCAATACATGAACTACATAAGTAATTGGAAATAGTGTTCTGTTGTACATTAAAATTTATATAACAATGTTAATACATGAATATTCCCCAGTATAAATATGATAGAACCAAGCATGACCCATACATGTACTCTAAATAAATCAGATATTAGTAAGATTGAATAAATGTGTGTTGAGGTTGTTTTTTAACGGGTAATTCACACAATGGTTTGTTCATTTCTAGGAAGTTTAATCTCCACATCAAGCATGGTCCTTAATAAACTGCATATAATGTAATCCCAAAAAAGCCTTATGCGATTCTATCGCAATAACTTTTTGCTGAATCTTGACAGAAAATCAGAAACTCTGGAACAAACCAACTTGGAAGCTCAGATAAAAGATGTATATTAATTTCTTTTATCTTCAGATTTTTATCGAAGATTTTAGGTCTCCCAATTCCACAAGTACAACAATAATTAGAAAAGTAGAATTCGGATCGATCGAAAGCCTTGATAATGTTATTTCCCGATAAGTTCGGTTTTGATTTTGATATTCGCATTAAAAGTAATTCAAACCAAAAGTAGACCAGTATGGTAAAATGTCAAAACCTTGTAGCACCTTAACCTGACCCAACAAGTGATTACTGTCCTGCATGATATGTTTATTAAAATTAATGATTCAAGGTTTTAGCCTAGAACAGGAACGAACAGGAAAACAACTGCGGCGTGATCTATGAATATTCAAAGATTTCAAATCGGATCATAGTTTACTTCGAGGCCCAAGTTTAGAAGTCATCAAGCTGGCAACGTCAACTGTTGCTATACAAAAAAGAAATGCCAGATCTGTAACAAGTATCGAATCTTATTGTCAAGCTTTCACTAATCCTGCGTAAGTAAGTTCTCAGCTACCATAAAGTTCCATGTTTGCTGATCAATTTGATTCCTTTTGAGTATACAGCCTGGCCTGGAGTGAATTGAATGCAAAAATATTAACTTCAAAAGTGTTTGAAACCCTATCATCTGAGCGATCTGAATTATATGGATTAAGTCAGAAAATTCCTTCCAACCTGTGGAAGAGAAAGCAGAGAATACTTCTTAATCATACAGGGAACTATTAGCTGTTTCGCAGTTAGTTACCATTTTCAAGTCTCAGAATGGGATTTATCAAAGCTTTATGATTGTTTTTTTGTGTGTGTGTTCGATGGACGTCGTCGGTGGAAAAAGTCATAGTAAGTGCTACTACCGTGCGACTACAATCGATCCTTCAATCCTTCACTTTATAATCACCCTAGGGATTCATACCTGTGTGCAAAACATATGAGGGTGTGCAGTTAGAAGTGTTCTCAACTGGGCTAAGCAGGCAAAGAGTTAAAAATCATACCCCAATACCAATGATGTGCATTCGTATTTGCTGTGAATTATAAGTAATAATTATTTTTTTTTTTATCACTCTTGGTTGGTGTGCAAGATTTTGTGGAAAATTTTCCTATTCATCTAATCCCCCTCCCTTCACCTATATTTACTATCTTTTGCCATCATTGGTAGACACACAACGCCTTGTGTTGTTACCTATGATTTGTTATTCCGGATTACTGGTTTCTGAATGTATAGTTATGGCATAAAATTTCAAGTTGAAGTATGAAAATTTTAGTTCCTGTTCCAGGACTTTTGTTGTCAAAGTTTTCTATTGTTATTTTCTACCAGATTAAATTTCCTGGCATAAGTTCTATTATGAAATAATTAAGTCTATTATGAAATAATTAAATAATTAAGAGATTGAATTTTATGCTTGGGAATAGAATCAATGAAGCAAAAGGGCATTTACGATTATCAAAACATATGAATGGCAGTGAGAATGTAGTACTATTTCGTAAACATAGTCTCCAATGGCAATTCACAAATCAGCACCAACTGATATGTTAACACTTCTGCCTTCCATGCTTCAGCTACTGGTACTGACAATGAACGACACAGTAGCTTTTGGGAAGATGATTCAGTTCACGCTAATTCAAGACTCCTTCCCGATTGTGTTTTGATTGTGATACTGGCATTAAAATTAAAAGTAACCATAAGTAGACTAGTATAACATAATGTCAACACCCAAACCTAACACAAAACATGGTCCAACATTGCATGGTAAGTTCATTAAAAATATTGAACCTAGCCTAGAACAGAAACCGCCGACAAAATCCAAATGTGGTGTTATTCATCAATTTTAAAATAATACAATTTGGATCATACTTCACTTTGAAGCCAAAGTTCGGCAGTTACCATTCAAGCAACATCAACTATTGCTATACAAGGAATGAAAAACCAGATCTGTAACAAAGATCGAATCTTATTTACAAAATTTAACATTTTGTCTTGATAGTTGTTCTCAACTATAAAAAGTGCCATGGTTGCTAATTTATCCAATTCTCTCTGAGAATTTAACAAAATGTGTATATTCGGTATAATTTTTCATACGAAAATAGTAGGGAGACTGGAATTATGGAATTTTATAATTTGATGAAATAACATTTTCGCCATCATTTTTAAGGTACCATGATACACGTAAAGTTTCAGCACATGCTTGATGTGCATTCATGTCTACTGTAAATTATATTTTTTCATCCCCAAAAATAGAAGGTTTTTAAATGAGATCAATATTTTTTTATCACTTTTTGATATGCAATTTTAGGTGGAAAATTTTACATTTATATAATTCCAACTTCCACCAATATTTCACTGGCAGTTATCTTGTTTATTTGTATGTATGAATTCAAGTCATGAATGCTAGATCTCACACATGTGAGAGTTTCTGCCTTTTTTCACCCAAGTGGTTTTCCCACCTTATGTTGTTACCTGTGACTTGTTTTTCCTAATTATTGGTTTCTGAATGTGTGGTTATTTCAGGACATGTTTTAAAGCATATAATACTTGTGGCTGCCTTGTGAACAATATTTCAAATTAAAAGTGGGCAAATAACCACCACCATAACGCATTGGTTGTATACAGATATGATTGATACCCGAAATTTGAATAGTGTCGTTACCTTACTTGTTACGTTCTATGTATGAGTAAAAACTGTCTGGTAAATAAATAATGGAGACTGATATTTCGTGGCACCCACGAAACTGAGCGTTATCGTTAGACTGTGAGTGACACGGTTATGAACGCTATTTTTTATTATTTTTTTTTTTCTAATTTCATAGAGGGGCTTCGACACCCAAAACCATCTGCTGGCTGCTTCCCTGTCCTGATCATGATTCACTGTTTATTTGTTTGTTAATATCAGAACTGTGATTTTAGAATATCTGAAGTTTTCAAATAATATTTCACATATATTCCATTCATATTGGTCATCTTTGGGGGAACCGACTGGCAGAGTCTTGTTTTTCTTCAGGTTTCTGAAACATTCGTGTCATTATCTTAGAATGACCAAACAGTTTACACCTAAAAAAAAAATTCCAATCATTTTTTATTTGTAATCAAAAAATGAAAAATTATCTTTTCAGATTCTTAATGAAGCTAAGGTAATATCTGTATTCACACTTAAAAATTTTCAATATCTTAAGTGGTTTGTGGACAAAGTGGTAGATGGTTTTACCATTGCCCAGGGCAGATACCACTTAATGCACTTTGCCATGACGGTTTAGTTCTTTCTGGAGTGTTTTCCGTTTAGAGTGCAGTTGCTGGTACCACATCTTTTATTAGCTCTCTGCTATTGAGCGGCCGTTGGTCAGTTTCCTTTGGGAGCTGCTTCCTGCCTTGCTTAGAGTGAATTTCCATACTACTATGAAATAGCACCCTGCCACTATTCGTTTGTAATCATCTCAACATTATCTTTATTAGTTTGTTTCTGTTTTACAGCCCATCCTAATCAGGATGTTCAGATGCTAGGGTTTGGTACTGTTAGAAAAAAATATTTTTTTGTTCAATTTCACACCAGTCCAGGCTGTATTCCTTGGAATTGAATTATTTAGCAAACATTGCACTTAATGATAGCTGAGAACTGACAGTCAGACAAAATATGAATATTTGAAAATAAGATTCGATACTTGTTACAGATCCGGCACTTCAATGTTTGTGTGACGATAGTTGATGTTGCTTGCTTGGCGACTTATGAACTTTGGGCCTCAAAGTGAACTATGATTCCATTTGTCTTTTCTGAATATTCATAAATCACACCTCAGTTAGATTATCCTGTTCGTTCTTGGCTTCTTTCTTCTTGTTCGTTCTTTAGGCTAAAACGTCAAATCGTTAATTTTAATGAACTATCATGCAGGCAAGTAGGATATAACTTGTTGATTCAGGTTTGAGTGTTATGAGGTTTTGACATTATATCGTACTGGTCTACTTCTGAGCTAAGTTACTTTTAATGTGAGGATCACGATCAAAACCGAAGTCATTGCAAAATAACATTATCAAGGCTTTCGTTCTGAAGAGAATTCTACTTCTCAATTATTGTTGTACTATCTGGCATAGCGTCTAAGATATGGAATCTGGAGAGTTGAAATCGTTAAAACGTCTGCAAAGATAAAAAAAAAATGTTATACATCTGTTAAGCTTCCAAGTCTGTGTAATCTGGGGTTTCGGATTTTCTGTCAAAATCCAGCAATAAAGCTATGTTTTTGTCTCACAAAAAGCTTCCGTGCAACATTTGGCGGTGTGCTTCATATCTCAGATCATAGTCAAAAAGTTTATGAAGAATTCATTTCGTGTACTTTTCGTATTTATGCTTTTGATCTCCAGGTATGACCTCAAAGTGTTTATTTATATAAGTATTGTGCATGGCCCACAGAAGCTACATAGTAGTTGGGAAATACGAGAATTGAATAAATTTTGAAACAGTTAACCTCAAAAAGTCTATTTTAACTAGTCCCAGGCATGGTCAATACATGAACCACGTAAGTAATCAGAAATAGTGTTTTGTCGTACTTATATAACAAATTTTTATAACAATATTATACATGAATAATAAATATAATCGATCCAAGCATGACTCGTACATGTACTACAAATTAATCACCAAGATTGAATAGATCAGTGTTTGAGTTGTTTTTTAACAGTAACCCGCACAGGGTATGTTCATTTCTAGGTTAAAATCTACACATCAAGCATGGTCCATAAAAACTGCATATCGTGTGATGACATATATATTTAAAAACATGCCCACAGGCATTAACTGCATTTCTGCTAATCAGTTTAACATTTTTGTGTTTGTATCTGAAGAACAGAGACAAACTAGAAAAGTTCTTCACATACTTTCTTGACGAGTGTTCTTCATCGACACTCATCTCCCCAGAAAAGCCTTATGCGATTCAATCACAATAACTTTTTGCTGAATCTTGGCAGAAAATCAGAAGCCCTGGAACAAACCAACTTAGAAGCGTTTCTTTTATCTTCAGATTTTTTATCGAGGATTTTGGATCTCCAAATTCCACAGATTAGATGCTATGCCAGATAGTACAACAATAATTAGAAAAGTAGAATTCTGATTGATCGAAAGCCTTCATAATGTTATTTTGCCGATAACTTCGATTTTGATAGTGATCCTCGCATTAAAAGTAATTCAAACCAAAAGTAGACTAGTATTGTATGTCGAAACCTTGTAGCATCTTAACCTGACCCAACAAGTGATTACCGTCCTGAATGATATGTTTATTGAAATTAAGGATTCAACGTTTTAGCCCAGAACAGGAACGACAAGGAAAATCCAACGAAGGTGTGATCTATGAATGTTCAGAGATTTCAAATTCGATCATAGTTCACTTCGAGGCCAAAGTTCAGAAGTCATCAAGCAAGCAACATCGACCATTGCAATACAAGAATGAAATGTCAGATCTGGAACAAGTATCGAATCATATTTTCAAGCATCTTGTGTAAGTAAGTTCTCAGCTACCATAGAGTGCTACGTTTGCTAATTAATTTGATTCCTTTTAGGAATACAGCCTAGCCTCTGGTGAATTGAAGGTAAAGGTGAAACTTCAGCAACAGCAATACGCTCTGGAATGAGTGAATACGTCGTGGAGCGTTCGAGGATGTTGCATCGTGACATTCATTGTGTATGTCATTTTCTTTGTTTTGTGGTGGTGAGAAGGTTGGATCCAGTGCCGGCGCGACGGTACGAGAATTAGAACTCTCTGTACTCATCTCTCGTGCATCTAATTCTGTAACGGAGTAAGGTGCAGAGTCTGCATCTCATAATACGTGCTGATTGCTTGGCCATATTCCTGCTGAACGGAATCCAATAATTTCATTTCGAACCGTATCATCTCACAGATTCATATATGACATGGTTAATCACAAGTTGCCCAGTTGTAATATGTTTTTAGTATACAAAAAATGCCCTGTCCAGTGGTTGTAAGCAATGAGACGTGTTCGGTGGAATTGAGAGCGGTGACGATCCCATTTTCTCTAGCGAATTCTACGGCAGGAGAGGCAGATGGCCATTGTGGTTGTCCAGCATGACCAACGATTTTCTTTATGCAGAGTACTGAGAGTGCGTTTTAAAATGCTCGAGCAATTTCAAACCAACAACACCAGGCCAATGTGATGACAATTCGCTTTCGCGGAAAATGAAAGCTGGTGGTACAAGAACGACCTCTAACAACACTCGCACTCCCTCTCCCCTCGCCGCTCTTCATTCTTCTAACTTCCTTCGTTTCTTTGCAAGAAATTTTTTTCGTGACTTTTGCACATTAGAAACACCGGTTTCGTCCTGTTGTACACGAGCTCAACAACTTAATTCATCTTTTTTTTTCTCTCTGTGGCTTATTTGCCTCTATTGTTTGGGATTTACTTCCATATAGTGTCTGTGCCATGCCTTTTTACCACGTGGGTCTAAGACATACGAACCTGAAGGTCAGTGCTTAGTAAGTCCTGTAGTTTACGTATCTTTGTGTTCATGACTGGTTCAAAACTTATTTTCTGGGTATTTCTGCTTAATAAAGTATGAATATTCACCTTCGGCGACGAGTATAATAAGCCTGCGTACCTGCATTGAGGAAATATCGCTGAAATTTTAAGAACACCTGATAGATTGCGAGATAGTTTTAAAATGTAAGTCTGAAAAGTCATGCCTATTGTTACGTTTCTCGATATTTTTGTTTCTGAGCGGTGCACAAACTTGTTTAATACGCGATCTTGTTTCACCAGATAAGCCAACAACTAAAAGTTGTGCCGATCTAAAGCGCGAAACGCTTTAAATTTTACCACCGGTGTCAAGCTGAAGGAGAAACTGTAAATCAATATATAACTGCACTGAGAAAGATGTCAGAATATTGTAATTTTGGTGCTTTTTTTTTAAAAGAGCACTTAGAGATAGACGTGTTTGTGAATTGATGTCATGATAAATTAAGGAACGTTTGTTGACAGAAAACGAAATTGCCCTCGATACAGCACTCTCCTCGGCTGTAAGCATCTAGGCAGAGGAAAGGCAATGAACACGGCTTGTTTAAATCGCAAGAATGAATCGCAATCTGATGAAATTGTTGTAAAAGCTTTATTTTATGGCAAAGTTGTACCGATGAAACTAGATAGTGGCGCATCTGTGTTAGTTGTACCGGATAATATAGAAAGACGGACATTAAGTAGATCCTGTTGCAAAAGTCAGACATTCGTTTGAGCGCATATAATGGACAGCACTTGAATATTTTGTGCAAAATTTTTGTTCCCATCACATATGAAGAACAGCATGCTAATCTTCCTCTTTAGGTTTCAAAAATGAAATCTGGTTCTGCATTATTTGGTCATAACTGGTTGTCGAAACTTAACCTGGATTGGCATGGTATGAGCCTCGCCTTGGGACTGTAAGAAATTTTAAAGCACATTTGCAAATGAAATCGGAAGCTGTTCAAACATTTTATAAGCCAAGAAAAATGTCCCACCCATTGCGATCCAAAGTAGAAGAAGGAATCAAAAGACCGCAAAGTTATGGTTTTTGTCAAAAGTTTTTGGTTGTCTTGTTAGATATGGTCTATGAGGACAAGTATCAAAGTGTTTCTTTTTCGAAGACTCCTTGCAATATTTGGGTTACATTATTGATTCAAAAAGTGCACGGCCTTCAAAAGCCAATTTCGAATAAGTTTTGAAAGCAAATCGTCCCGAAAATAATTCACAATTGCAATCGTTCAATGGGTTTAGTCGATGTGCATCGACAGTTCTTATCTAATTTAGCAAGCACGTAGACGGAATTATTATCCAAGAAAGTTAAGTTTGAGTGGACTGATGATTTTCAACATGCTTTTGATAGAATTATCGCCATCTGGCCTTGGGGCTGTGATTTCTCACGTGGACGTTCTATTGGACGTTCGGTAGCATATGCCTCGCGCATATTTAGTGCTGCTGTAAAGAATTATTCTCAAATAGAGAGAAGAAAGAAGGTCTGGCGATAATTTTCAGCCTACAGATATTTCATCATTATCTTTTTGTACGTAAATTTCTATTGTATACGAATCATAAACCTTTTACAAGGATTTTGGGTCCTAAAACTGGAATCCCAGTTTTAGCTATCAAATTAGCTTATCAAGTACAAAACGGGTAGGCAAAATGCTTGTGCTGATTGGCTCTCAAAAATTGCATTCTGATACAAAAATTGCCAACTACTGCCCAGAAAATTGCTCAGGCAACACAACTCTTCCAATTTTGTCCCGAATTGTGCATTTTACTGTTAATGGTTGGCATAAAGAAATTGTTCTCAGGATTTTAAAATTTTTTATGCCAAACGCCATTTCAAATTGACCGTATAGCTTGTTTCGTAAGAGGGCATAGAGGACATAGTTCTTTCACTAATGAGGTTAAGAGGTAGGATTTTTTCTAAAGTTAATTTAAAATCCGCTTATTACTTTGGAACCTCAAAGTCGGAAAAATCTGTAATTTCCACAGGCTGTGGCAAGTTATTTACCGTTATAACGTGATGCCGTTCGGTTTTTGTAAGTCTACAGCTTCTTTTCAGAAGTTAACAGATACAGTAGTTAACAGATACAGTGACCCGTGATGTCCCAAATATATTTGCTCATGTTGTTGATATTTTGGTATTTTCAAAAAATGCCGATAGTCCTGAAAAAGATTTTGGAGGTTTTGTTGAAGCTCCTGAATTAATATGGGTCAGTAATTGACAAGGAAAAGAGCCAATATGGGGTTCCTAATTTAATTTTTCTGTTTTCAGTGTTGACGAAATGGAGTCAAAGGTTAGTGCTTCCACTACCCTCAAACTAAACGGCAGGTACGATCTTATTTTGGGTGCTTTTACTTACTATCAGCGTTTTCTGCCTCGCTGTGCCTTTGTTTTATCACCATTACATAAATTGGCTGCAAACTACACAAGTAAGTATCAAGCCGCTGAATGGACGAAGGAGGCTAAATTGGCATTCGAAAAATCTTAACATCCTCTAAGCGATTTCCTCCTGCTGAATCATCCTCATCTCGAGGCCGGAATAGCAATAGCTGTTGATGTAAGGTCGACATGTATTGTTGGTTTTACAGCAAAAAATTGGCGAACACTGGGAACCTATTTCTGTTTTCAGTCAAGCTCTAACTGATGCTCCGAGAGAGTATTCAACTTTTGATCTCCTTCTTGTTGCTTACTTGAGCGCTCGACACTTCCGCTATTGTGTCCAAGATCGCTCATTTTTCATTCTCTCTGATCACAAACCTCTTTCTTTTTCATTACATAAGAACATGGAGAGAACTTCACGGCAGCAAGGTCGACATTTTGACATTATCAGCCAATTCACGTCGGACATTCGATACATTGCGGTTTCTGCAAATATGGTAGCAGACGCCATGTCTCTCTCCACTATAGCAGCTATTTCTTAACTTCAACCTTCTCTTTCTTTTTCTAAAATCGCTCAAGACTAAAAAGATGATTCCGAGATGCAATCCAATTGACATTTTATTAATATTTTGTATATTATCATGTGATTCCAACTTAGCAAATCAACGACCAATTATTGTAAAACGATTTCGGGATCAAAATTTAAAATCGTTGCATAATCTTATAGCCAGCCTGGACTCCGAGCTACTCAAGGTCTGATAAAATCCATGTATGTATTTCCAAATGTGAATTCGGATGTTAGACTATGTGCCATGCATGTATACCGTGTCAAACTTCCAAAATAACACAGATTACTAAATCACCTTTGCAGCCTATTTGTACCTAGTTAGAGGTTCACAGAGGTAAATACTGATATAATTGGGACCTTACCTGTTTCAAACGGATATAGTTATTTGTTAATAAACTGTTGGTAAATTTTTCCGATGGTTTGAGATGGCTCCAATGCGTGACATAAATGCCGAAACTGTGGTTAAGAGTTTTCTTTTTTCATGGGTTGCCAGATGTGGTTCTCCCATTGTAATAACTAATGATCGGGGCGTTTACTTTACTAGTGCAATATGGGGTAAAATGGTGAAATTTTCCCGTGCTCAACATATTACAACTACCAGTTATATCCCTGCTAGCAATGATACGGCCAACAACGCAGTTAAAGTCTTCTCTCTTCGCCCAATGTGCAGATAGCCATGATTCGTTTCAAAATGGCGAGTCTTGTTTTATTGGACATAAGGTCTGCTGTTGAGTTAGACATGGGTCTATCATTAACAGAATTTGTGTACGGATCTCCCCTACGATTACCAGATCAATTTTTTTCTGTTAGCTCTTATGGTGAAATCGGTAAGAGAATAATAGCAAGCTACGGTTCTATTTATGACAAGTCGAAACCGTATATGACTGACCCACCAACGTCATGTTGTCATGATTGTGTACACACTCTCCAATTACTTGGTCCACGAGTAATCAGGTAGAAGTGGTGTATAAATTGGCCGACTACAACCACCGGCAAAGTTTATAATGCCCATTTGACTTTGACTAACATTTACTTTGATCATTTTCATGGTATTACCTTGGGACCATACCCATCATTAGCAACTTGTCACATTAATGCTGGCTCGTTCAATGTTGTGACCGAGACCATTATTTGGAAAACGTACCCACTTATAGATTGCCCAGTCCATAAGAATTATAATTCGTCTATGGCATTGCATTACAACACATCGGGGGATGTTTATAGATTAGATTTTTCTAGTAGGAACTAGTATTCCCCAGTGGGGTTCATGTGGTACATATGTACAACGATGTTTTGGTAGGAAAACATTTTGTACCAATAATGGGTTACTTTTCGGAACACACGCATGTACTTCCATGAGTGGATGACAGTTACAAAATTCTAAATATCCAAAGCTTAATTATAGTTCTGTTCTCGGTGGATTCAAGTTCTCAACCCTTACGGGACTTATTCAAGAGAACTCTGACCGGATATCCGAGGTAATTGCTGACCTAATGTCTGGCATCAACTATCTCGAGTGTCAATTGGAAAATGTTTTTTCTAAGTCCTATGAGACGTTGAGTAAAAAGTATCCGGGCCAAGTTTTAGAATATTAGTTTTAAATATTGAGAGGTAGGCATGCTGATATAGCTATAGGAGATATAAAAACTGAGATATACCGAAAAAACTGATTATAACTATTTTGAGAAATCCTACGTATAAGAACAAACATGCCACACGGAAACTAGTTTCATTTATCAACAAAAATAATGAATATAGTGCAGATATTTAGAGATACGAATGTTTATGCTGGTGTATATTTTTTAAAAATTATTCTCTTTGCAGTACTTTTACTTTCCAGATAAACCGTCGATATTACAGCTACGTTAACTGTATTCTGAATGCCCATATCAAACACTTAAGGCCAACTCTTAAAAGAATTAATGTGGCCTATAAACCTTTGGAATATCAGAAGATATTCTACAATATGCCCTAGTCAGATCATGCTGGATATAAAGATCTCAATAATATTTCGATCTCCATTAATCATTTAAACTTGGTCAAATGAAATGGGACATGAGCAATCCACTGCTGAATTGGCATCAAAAGGAAGCATTTTTATATGAATGAGAATGCCATTGAGAATGATTTTCGTCACTGTCTTTTCGTTTATTAAGCATCCTATTCTAGCAGCAATATATATGTTAGCTTTTCATTTAAGGATATTTTGGGCATTGTTCGGTCTATATGTTATTTTAGGCTTATTACTTATATTTTTCTTCCATTTGTGTATGATTACTAGGATTATTATTGTTATTATCTTACATACGTTATATATTTTAGAAAACTGTCCGCCCATGCTCTCAATCAAAGCCACTCCGTGTCTAGGGGGCCAACATATATGTAGCAACCATGGTCAAAAATCACCATTAGGAGCATTTGGCATTCAATATATCAGGTTAATTAAGTTCGAGCATCATGCGTCCAACGCATGATCAACAAAAATAGAAAAATATTTTCCTCCAAGCAATTAAAATTGGTTATGGTAGTTCCAAAAATGTTTTAACACCCAGATATACGACTCTCATTCGGAACCTTCGACCCTTTAAGGGAAATCGGCCCGTATCGCTGTGAAAATCATAAGCATTTATGATTAGCACTCCGAGAATCCGTTAAACGAAAATTGAAAGAAAATTATAGTTCACATCGTCCGGTTAACTTCCCCGTCGACGTGTACGACAAATATGTTGGCAGCGCTTAAAGATTACATGCGAAAATTAAAAAAACAATTCCATTGATATGAATCACCAAAATTGCGTATATGCTTTTTCTTCATATCGTACAACACCTCCTCACAGCATTACTAAAGTAACACCTACAAGAGCAATGTTTGGAAGAGGAATTCGAACTCGTTCACTTCATCCAAATTTGTCTACCGAAATATAAACACGCCATCTCGCTGTTAAACAAGAACACAAGCACAAGAACGGCTTCCTGTCGGTTATCCAGCAATGGTACAAGATGACCGTGAAGGACCAAAATCTCGATGGAGTGGGGTGGTGGTGACAAAACTTGGTGGTCATGGGATTGCATTCAGTGAGTTGCGACCAGTTGAACTGCTGCCTTGTTTGCCTTGTTATAAGCCTGGAGTATAAATATACCACCCACATTTAATTACGTCCAGTCTAGTAGGATTGAAACGAGTAGGACTTCGTCCATAAAGACTTTAACAGGTTTGTACTCGGTAGGATGGCACCCAAAAATATTGCATCCTCTGCCATGATTATAGAATAATATCACCCAGTGAGTCATGTAGAATTGTAACCCAGGGATGTGAGTGCACGCAGTGGAATTGCCTTGTAAATTTAAGTGCGGAACACATGGCATTCAAGAGGTGTTTGGGGTGTGAGAGTTTTATCAAATGCAACGGATATCCATTAAGATTGCACTCTGTATGATTGATGTATTCGGAGAAATTGCGCCCAGTGAGATTATCGTTAGAAAAATTTTTATTCAAATGAAAATTTAATCCAATATTTTGAAAACAAATTATTATCGTGCTTGCATTTTTTACTTGGCAGCAATCCATCATCGCACCATGAAACGCCCTGTCGATGCAAATACATTTACATACCTTATATCCCGTACGGAATTCATTGCATGGACCTCGTTCATGCACCACACATTCATTATAGTCCCGCAGAAGGGAGGGTCAACCTGGGTTTTTGATATAAAGTTTTTCTTTTATTGTTCATTTTGGTTCTGTGTGGCTTAAATGATAATATTAAGGTGTGTTTGTGTGGTGATCTCACCCTTAAGCAATTTATTAATAGTAAGATTTTGTTTTACGCATTTATGCGGTGTATCCCCATAGAAATTTATCAGAACTTATTTTTTTCCCCAAAATCGCAATATACTCACATAATTAGGAGAAACTTAATGCTGAACATATAAAATTGGTGAGAAATTACCACAAATGGTAGCTTATATTGTATTATTAATCCAAAGTTCTTGCATACTCGTTGGTTTGTTCGCTCGGAGGGTTGGTGTGATTGGCCAGCCTTATGACAGTATATGGTTTTCAAACCCAAATAGTGTAAAGGTTTTTTTATAAAGGGATTCAAAAATTATAACTTGGTCGGGTCGAAATGGTTTTGACAAAATGTCGGAATTTACACAATTGTAACTCCTTGTGGGGTAAGAAGAAATATTCGGGAACATGTTATAAGTTGAATTAATTGGGATAGAGCTAATTTTGTGATATCGTACATGTTTCGGTTTTGTGTTCGATTTATGAAATGTACCCTCCTGTTAACAGAAATCTGAGTCATTCATTCATCCACGCACTTCAGGAAAATCAATAATAATTCAAAGTTACTATGCCTTAAGATTTACGTTGAGTCACTGCAGTTTTTGTTTTCGAAATTCAGCGTTAGTATTCATCGTGTCGTATGTTTTGCCTTTTTATCATTCAGTCAATACATGCCAACCAAAAGCTTTCATTTTTCTTATGGTACCCTGGTTTATAGTTCTGCTGGTACCGGTATCTTAATCCTAAAGTTAATTATGAGTTAATTATTTGACATGATTTTGTAATGCTTCTCGGCGGACTTAGTCATGCTATCTAATGCCGCAGATGCATCTCACCGTAACTGTAAGTAACTCAATAATTGTTTATGTAAAATATATATATATATATATATTCGAATTTTTCAATGGAACTCCAAGGGTGATTTGGAGATCAATTGTTTACTAAACTAGTGGAGATGTTGCCAATTAGTTTAATGGGCGAACTTTCATATCTTGAAGAAATCCCACACCAAAATTTTATCTCAAACAACTCTGTAATCTGTAAACGGATTCGAAGACGATGCTACTTCAATCTCGCTGGCTGTGTCAGCTCTTGAAAAATCTTTAAATATTTGCCTAACAATTTCTAAAGATCCGATCTGGAATGAATACGTTTTGGTTTATTGCTAAAAATCTCAATAAAAGTTGGGTCTATCTATCGCGCTCGGTCGCATCTTTCTCCAAAAGTCCTATTGCACTTGTACAAGTGCTCGATGTGCCAAGTCCCTGATACGCCCAATAATGAAGTATTGCTATCACATTTTACTGGTGGCACTGTCAGTGTGGTCGACATGCTGGGTAGGAAATCAGAAATGGGTGATCCGTATAATCGATCAAAATTCATCCTCTGGTTCGCAGAGTTTGTTCCATTGTTGCGACATTGCTTTATCTTTGTAACTCTCGTGGTATGTTCTTCTGAGTTTTCACGGTATCAGTTTTCTGCACTCCTTCATGCTCGCAAAGACTTTTGCCGTTTCGCCCGCTGTCCAATTGAATCTCATTCGTGTGGAGTTTTCTATTTAACGAAAACAATTTTACCAAAGAACTACGGTTCTCTGCAACCCTCTGCTTCCACACTGGTATCCAAATTGAATCGTTTCAAATATCCGGGCATTGACTGTCTTTTTGAGTTATATTTTTACGAGTAATAGCGCTTTCATGTATGTAGATCATTATCCTAAAATTATGGGGGTTGCATTTTAGGAGTGTCTCAAACCTTGCTTTGGGCTAACGTTTACAATAAAAAAGAGCCACGGTACCACAACACACGTAGCATAAAACTATTATCGGCAATTAAAGTACCCAGTATACAGAAATTATTTCTTCGAAACATAGTCTCACAGATATGTGATTCACCTAGTTATACCTTTTTATAGTAAATTTACTAGGTAAAATATGTAAATTTACCCAACTTTCTGCTAGGTTCCTGTTAAAAAAAATTAAAAAAACGAAACTGGTTAAACCATATTTTCATTATGATAAAGCTTTGAAATAGACCTTCCGAAGATTCCGATAAATATAATAAAAATACCTAAAAGCGGGCCACTACACGGGTTAGAAAGTGAAACTGAGTAACCTATGGCAACACTTTACATAGCACAAGTAAACATCACGTTGTCATCACTACATGGAATGGGGATTAGTGTCGGAAGGCGGGTAATAGCATTCTATTTTAATTTGTGGAGACACAATTGCTAATTTTCCAGTATTTTCATTTTCCAACTATGAGGTGGTTATAAACATCTCAAACAATGAAAATTCATTTTGAAAAACTTACTAACATGTACTTAATTCCAGGCCATTTAATAAATTTACCAAGGCAAACATGGTTGAGAAATAATATTGTAAAATATCGATTTTGTTTTACCAATGAAAAAATTGCTCAAGGGTAGAAACTTCAAACCTACTTAGAAATTGATATTCAATAGGAAAAAAAAACTTTGTATTAAAAATCAAGGTTTAGCTCAAAAATGGTACTTGGCGGCGGGACAATCATCTACAGTACAATATTCCATGCATCTGGCGCATCCCGTACATATCGAGCCGCAATTAGGGCTGGGCAAAACCGAATCGTATATAATTCTAATCTGATTCGAACATTTTTTTACAATCAGATCGAATCATAAATTCTATGGAAATAACAGATATCCCATATTTAGTATTACAACTTGTCTCCATTGTGAAAATAAAAAAAATATTTAGGGTTTATAATGCGTTTTCAATTCACACTCCATGTCTAAGAACAACAGTTTTCATATTTTAACAATAAAATATAACCGATATAAAAATTCTAGTTCGTTTAGCACGTTTTTGTTCGTATGAATAATTCACGATTGATTCGAATGATTTTTGCTTCGAATCACCAAATCGAATTGCCCAGCCCTAGCCGCAAGGAATAGCAATGTGATTCCACCGTGATTTTCAGCAAGACAACACGATATAAAATTGTAAAGAATGGTGCAACCCTGTCCGCAATTTTATTTTGTCAAGCATGAGCCACAGATGGGCAGCGGCAACAACAATTTTTCGTCGACCGGTTTAAATATCTTATAACAGATCGAAGTTTCTGAATAGTTTAAATTCTATTCAAAAATATTTTGGAATTTTGTCAAAGCATCTTTAGGTAAGAATGCGTCACTGTGTAAGCATGCGTCACTCGTAGACGCGATCCCACAGTGGTGCATGCGTGAAAAATGAATTTTTTATTAAGAAGTTGTTGCAGTGCGGACGTTGACGTAACCACTATTTAGAAGGCGTGTTCAGGGTGCATGTTGCCATTTTCAAAATCTGGTCTCTCTTTTCAAGGTGCTATATACACCACTAAACATAACCTGATCAAAATTTTATTTTGTCAAGCATCAATTACAGATGAACCGTAACTTTGTGATGCTGTCCATCAGCGAACCATACTTTACAATACGCATTTTGAAGGGAAATTTCTGAAAACTTCTAATAAGGATGTAATAGTAAAATATTAAGATGTTTAGAAAAGCTATACTTATCATTATCAATAAGATATAAGCTATTTCAAGTCTACCTTTATATACACACATATATATATATATATTTTCACATTCAAGTTCGCTCAAAGCAATGTCAACTAAGGGCTACTCAAATGGTAAAGTCCTAATATAAAATGTAGTACCGGCAACTGCACTCTAAAGCGGAAAACACATCACATTGAACTGAACCACCGTTGTAAAGTACAGTGAGTAGTATTGGCCCCTAGGTAATAAAAAACCATCTATCACTTTTTTTTATTTCATCTTAGTCCACTCTTACGACACGCAAGGATTACGTTATAATTATTCTGAAGTACCTAAAGAGTACTATAAAAAGGGCCTGTAAAATATTTTCTAATGATATTCATCCTAAGCTAAGCTGAAAGTCTGGGATTTTGGCTTAGAGACTTTTACCTATCGACTATATATTAATTGCAAAAGGCTGTTTGTTACAAAATGCAGCACCAGCAACTCTGCTTCGACTAAAAAACTTCCGATACAGAACTTAACAATAAAAATTGAATACGAAAAGGGGGATCCACGTATGATACTATCTTTTTTGTTCCCTATCAGTCTCCTCTTTACGGCCAGAAAAATTACTTTGCGAAAATTTCTAATGATTAAAAAAAATATGGGTCCATTATTCAATTAGCAAACGATTTAATGTTGAAATGTGTCCATGTGGGTATTTCCCCTTTCTTTGGACCAAAATTATAAAATGTTTTAGAAGCTTTTCATTCATTAATTATTATTCATTAATTCATAAAGATTTTTATGGTTTCTCGTCTTATCGATTAATTTATAACAAAACAGATTACTTTTCACGTGAGAAGTAAACAATGAAAAGCTTTTAGTGACGAGCGTATTCTCGCCATGGCAATTTATTCAGAATGATACAAGCTACCACGCGTGAGTTATACCTTCTTATTATATTAACTCATAATACAAGGTAACCTTCCTTCGAGAAAAGTTGGTAAGCAATATGAACAAAAGAAAGCGAATAATGATCAATCGGTATCGTTATTTGTTATTGGTTCAACCCAGTCTGTTATTTTTTTCTCAAACTGCATGGACTGTGTTTTATATTATGTCTCAAATGTAATATTGTATGCTTTCTTAGATTGTCGATTACCGTCAAGTATCTGAATAGGCACGTAAATCTGTGAAACAATATTTAACACTATACGTGTTAATAAATCAAGATAGGACTAATATATGATTATATATGACACTGATAGATCGATGCTCTTGCTCTTTTGAGGCGATCCGAATCGGTGGCTAATCTGTCATAAAAGCAAACTGTTATGGAAGTGGATTCACCAAATAAAAACAAAAATTTCGGCAAACCTATATTTGCCTCGTAAGAGCAAGTGTTAATTGATTTTTCTACGTGGTATGGGTTTTTTAAAGGAATTATTGATTCGATTCGAATCAGCTTCGAATTTCAAATGATTCGGTTTTGCCCAGCTCTTTCTGTGACCAATATTTTGCGAAGAGAAAGCTCGTGTCGTTCAAAATTTAAAATAACAAGTTGAACTTTTTTATTTGGATATTTCATTGGATAAATAATACGATAAAATGAGTAGTACGTACCTCATTTGTTGACAGAAAACAAAGAAAAGTACGATGAAAGAAGTGGCAATTTCACTTTTGCTTTTCTGCACATGTCTTCTTTTGCAGATTAAGAATGGGTAAGTCATGTAATATTGGAAATTTTAATTTAATGTGTTATAGTCGTTTCCGGCGATATTTTGCCTCCTCTCTTCTTGACCAATCAGAAATTTTATGCCCATACATACATGTTTTTCAAGTATAGGTCACCGATGGAAAGTGCGCTTCATTTGTGACTGCTGTTCGACAAAAGAAAATTTCAGATTGGGTAATGAATATTACGAATTCTACGTTGAGCAAAGTGGTCGTTCGGCCGGACCAAGGCCATGTAGCGCCGGTCACTTATAGACTACTACTACCTGGGTGGAGCGGTGTGCAGGATCTACGAGCCGGAATCGCCGGAACTCAAGATCTCCAACTTCCAATGCCAATAGGATAACTCCTCGGCCACCGCGCCCAGTGTTTCATGGTGATCTAGCAAAGTGAGTGAACATATAATGTTTTTTTTCAATTATTCGAGTAATTTTTCACTCATGTATCACAGATGGATTGTCCCAATCATTTGTCTTACGCTCATTTAAATAGAACCGGTGTCGCATCAGGCACCATGTATTTTAATTTTTTTCGAAATTTTGTTCACAGAGAATCATTCAAGATAAGAAACCTTGAAGAGTATGAACCTGGTAAATAATTGTTGATGAAATAACTTCCAAGAATCTATATTCATAGCCTACTTCGTGGGCATTTTGAGATCGCAACTTTCATGAGGCCAATGTTTCATTGAGTGATATAACAAGTGACCAGTGATTATTTTGTGTCACCGCATTATATAGATCAGTTTTTTGTGAAATGTATTTTGCATAAATCACAATCTTTGTCTTTACATATTTCGAAGCCGTTTGTCATATAGGTAAGCTCTGAATGTTCCCCTTACATAGTTTTACCATTCCCCAAGACCAGTAGTTCAGTTGTGAATGGAATGTTTTCTGCTCAGGGCGCTATTGTTCTTATTTTGTTTATTTGTTATATTTGATTAGATGCCAAAGAGCTGCATCAACGTTTGTAATCGCTATATTAAATACACTGTGACAAAAGTAGAATATTTTTACCGGTCATTTGCAGTAATTGAATATTTCCGAAATTAAAAAACGCCATATTGATGAGATTTATGCTAACTATGGGCTGTTGATGGACCGCACCTTCCCGGTGCGTTCCATCAACATCCCATTTTTTGCCAAAATAGCCAATTTTGAATATTTTTTTCAATAAAAATTACTGTCAAAGACCAATGATTTTGTTGCATTTTTTGTTGCAGTGTAGTTTGCAATTACGGTCGGACGTAGTGAAGACTATCTTGCAAAGCTTTTTTTGAGTTGTCTATAATCTAAGTTGAGCAGCGCTCAAGAAATCTAAACTTATGTCACACAAATGGCAAAGAGCTAATACAAGATACAGCGCCAGCAACTGTACTCTAAGCGGAAAACATTTCATACGAAACTGAACCGCCCCGGAAAATGCAGTGAGTGGCACCTGCCTGGACGATGATAAAACCATCTATCACTTCTTTTTTCCTTTTGTAACTTCTTACTACACACAGGAAGTATGTTAGGGATATAGAAAAGCCCCGTACCTGAGTTGGTAAATTTGAAAAAAGACTTGATTAACTAGGTATACTAGGGAATTTGTTGTTATTACCTAAATAAATGAATCAGCAAATGCAAAATTTAGCATCTTCACATAATATAAAATAATGAAATGCCAATTTGATTAATCAAATCTTTGCTGTTTATGCGAATTTTGACAAACTATGATACACTATATTTTGTAGGAACGACCAAGGCTGTGATGAACATCTTCAAAAAGGCAACAGGGCTCGTGTCAACGGTTTCGGAAATTGTCAAATCGTATATGAGCACAATAGTAGCGTCTTTGCATAATGTAGCACAAAAAGCCTGGAAAAGTGTTGATGAAAATGCAAAATATGCTACGTTAACTGATCTCAAGGATTCTCATGCGGTAAGCATTAGAGTTTTAGAGTAAGCAACCAAAAAAAATTTTCCTTCTATCGAGTAGCCTACAGGGCATAGATGGGCCACGCCTCCGCGACATGATTCATTGCTGACTTCTTCTCGCATGTTTGTGCAGAACATGTCAAGTAAATTGATAAATAAAACATAATAAAACCAAAATGGTTTGTTAAGTTTGTCAATGGGCGGATTTGAACATGCACAATTATCACAGAATGATACATGAAACGTTTTAGAGAAATTTTTGTACGTCATTGTAACAAAAAATAAATGAAATTTTCGTTCTTTGCCAAAAATGGCTCTTGGTGATAATGGAATAAAACTTTGAAATCGTCTTTTTCGGCCAAGGATGGGCTGTCGATGGAACGCGTCTCCCAAGGCATCACAGATCCATTGTCGGCTGTGAAAAGAGGATTTATTTTAAGGTATTTTTAAAAGTTTTTAAGAAATACATACCGACAATTTTTTTAAGTCAAATTTATGTGTCTTCTTTTGCGTAAACATTTCTATTTTCGAATCTTCTTTTTATTTTTACATATCATTGGTTCCATACCAGCGACCAATGCGATTATTGATTTTAAAAGCCTATTTAATCATTTATTTTATTTAAATCATCTCATACAAGGCTGGCCCAGCCCCAGCAATGAACAGATTAGCAAGCACATATATGGCAATAGGCTGCTACAAAATGTATAGCATCAATAGCTCTTTAAATGGTAAACATCGCAAACAGGACTGCATTAGGCGCAAAAAATGATATGGTGCCTGCCCTTGACGATGATGATTAGTGTTTCTTTCCTTTATATTTAAAACCGAATAAATATAAATACGGCAATTTTTAACGACTTATCACTTATCACTCATTAGGTCTTCTTTTTCCTAATTTCTACACTTTGAAAAAAATCTTTTCAATTGAGTTCAATTAAACGCTGTCATATATCTTTCAATGGCAGCGCGCGACTTAAAAAATGTTTTTGTCTCTAAAGAGGATTTGAGCATTAAATCGCGATATTTTGATTTTAGATTCCTCCATCTCGTTGAGGCCCTGGAATGCAACAAACAATACGCGGAGCATGGAAAAAGATTTCCATATATTTTCCACTTATATTTAAATTGTTTTTATCAGTGCATTGTTTACCTTGTTTTTGCTCCTAACAACAGCGAAATAAATCTTTCGAAATTTTTCAATTATAAACAAAATATATTACATAATAGACGTAGTTTTTTGCTTTTTGTATTGTTATCGATAACCGTGTCTGTTAAACTGAGTTTACAGGTGGGCTACAGCAGTCGATTACCATGTCGGCCCATGATGATGGTTTGTCGAGTGTCGTATTTTTATACCTCGGGTATAATACAGTCGGAGGAGTCATGATCGCATTTTGTCAAGCGTGGAACGCGGAGTCAAATTTAAAAGGAAATTCGATCTGTGAAAGCGAAAAATGAATTTAAATCTGTCATATTTTTTTTTTATCACATATTTTTCGGAATTTCACACATTCGAATTTTTAGTTGACGAATAATAATAAATTTCTTACTATCACTCGACTGTTTGCATAATTTTTTAATGGGGTGTTCAGACGCGTGAAGCTATTTTGAGAATGTTTATTGCGCTTATTTTCTGTCACTTACAATACTTTGCTTCTGTGTTTGATAAATTTTTATAAATTACTCGATAAAGGTTATTATTTATTTTTATAGGCTTTTGATCCATCGCTGCGTCATTTGCATTTGTATTTTAAAACGTACTGTTGGATCAAAGGTCATATAACAGCACCGCCATCGTATTGGTTTCTATAGCTACGTCACGCCAACGGGAAACAGCGCTGATCTCAGATCTTTCTGCTGCGAGTTTGTATTTTTTCCACCAACGTTGTAAACTTGGGTCGTTGGAATTTTAGATTGTGCAAGTATAATAATCAACTGTTTAATAGTGATGAATACAACTGTTTAATAGTGATGAATATTGTATAACCATTTAACAGTTTTAATGTTTAATCGCATTAAATATCGGCCGATCAGCAAGATAACTTAGTTTCACGATTTTAACCAGTACATACGGTAACATTACTGCAACCTAGGTACCAGGATACGGTAATTTTATTTTGATGATACCTTTTGTATATTCGGAAATATTATACGATAGTTAACTTTGCTAAGATTGCAAGAGCTACGGTAGTAGAGTTATTCTAAAATACAGAATACACGCGTTTTCTGTTTTAGCTCAATATTGCATTAGGAATAACTTACACATTTGCCAAAAAACAAAACACCCCTAACAAAAGCAGGGTGGAAAATTTGAAAAACAGGCATAATCAAGAACAGTATTCAGAAATGCAAATAGCCTTTACTGTACGGTATAACTGTATAAGCTACAAAGAAGTTACGATATTTTAGAAAAAAAAAATGTGAGAGTTAAACCGATAAAATTGGTCAATGCTGAACAAAACGGTAATCTTTTAAAGAGGTTTAGTACAGTAAAGTTTGGTATATCACCTGTATCATATTCCAAAATGAAATCAAAATTCAAACCGGCAGAATATTCTCATCTTTGATCTCAACCAGGTCTCAACCAGGCATTGCACAAGAATATGCCATTGCTTCCCGGGTTAGGAGGACACATTCCCAACATGGTCAATTCTTATGATTGTCAGAAACGTGGTATCTAGCATAAAAGCCCATTAATAAACTAGCCATTTATTATTACCGTAGTCCATTGAATGGTCCTATTATCAGTTGACCATTGTTTTGAATTCACTTTATATATCTATCCACACCAAACTATTTATTGTTTGGAATTTCAAATTAGACATTTGGCATCTGAGTTTTTTACCATAACGTTGTGCGATTCCAAACTTCGAATGAGCATTAATTAGTACACAAATTTCAGAATTATTTGAGCATTTAGCCATTACGATTATAAATTATTACTTACCAGTAGGCAATACTGGACAAATCGCGAACTTTCTGTGATTTATTGATCGGAGGATCGGAAGATGTCATCAAGCAATGGAAAATTAGGTGGGATCATTACTAATATTTATGTTCATATAATTAGTAGTTTTTCCGAGTACCTGTAGTTATTTGGTAAAGCAGTCAAGCATGAGACTGGATCCTGTCTTGTCTTCCATCAGTGTTTTATGCTTGACGACATGTTTTTTTAAAGCAATTTTTTATTATGTTAAGTCATTGAGTTGTTTTATCAGAATTGATCTGTTGAGTTGTTTATCAAATAATCTAATAATGTTCCTCTAGCAGATGAGGAAGATCCTAGTACAGAATCCGCTCCAAGTGGAGCAGCCAATGCAACAACAACAGAAGCAGTAGGAGAATTTCCTCCTCAAACGGTCGAACCAACAATAACAACAGAGTCAGCAGGAGAAACTCCTCCAGGAGCAGAGAATCCAATAGTTACCACAGAAGCAGCTGAAGAATCTCCTCCAGAGACAGAAGCTCCAGCAAGCGTGGTGGAAGTGGAGGGAGAGTCTCCTCCAGAAACAGATGATGCAGCTCCTCTGTCACAACCAGAAAATGAAGATGAGTCTCAAAAGGTGGAATCTGAGAGCAAAGTAGAAGATCAGGATCCAGTGAAAACGGAAATTAATGAGGGAGAAAAAGATATTCCAGAATCAGAACCCAAGTCTGAAAATGATGCGGGGAATGTAGAAGATTCTCAACAAGTAAAAACTGAGGATCCAGTAGAGGTAAATGAATCAGTAGAAGTGAAAGATCAGGAACAATCTTCTGAAAAACAGCAAGAAATTGATTCTAAAATTCCAGAAGAAGCGGCTGATCTGGTCGCTTCTGATGTTGTGGCTGATGATGCTAAACAAGATGAGCCGCAGCTTGAATCTCAAGTGCTTGTCGAGCCAGAAGAAATCAAGCACGACGAGACTAATCTAGAGACAAACAATACTGAAAAACCAGTTTCTCATGCTATAGAATCCAAAGATGATGAGGTTTTTAAAGAAGAATCCAGTGAATCAATGGATGTTAACAAAGAAAAAGAAGCCAGTGAACAAAAACAAGATAATGAAGTGATCGTTGATGAAACACCCACAGAAGATTCGCAAGAGAATCTGACTCAGGCTGAGGACAAGAAAACCCAAGAAAAAGTTGACGAAGAGCAAGTTAATGAAGTTGAAGAGAAAAAAGCTGAAGATGCAGTTGCAATATCTGTTGAAAAACAAGATGATATGAAAGTAGAACCTCCTGTAATTGAAGCTCCCACAGAAAATTCTGGTAAAATTTGCATGGTAGAACTTACCTTAATTTGGTGTGATGTAGTGTAATTTCAACAACAGCATCATTTAATTTAAACAAAATTAAAAAATTAGAATTGATTTACATATGTAAAGAAACAATTTATTGTGTCACATAATCTAAAGCAGTGTTTCTCAAGCCAACGAGTCTTGCACTATCTCATTTTGTCATTATTGAGATTTTTCAAAATTTTTGCGCGCCGATGTCACACGGTGAAGATTACATATATTACACCATCTCGGGCCCTAAAATATCATTTTTGGAACCTTCGTGACTGCAACGCATATTGTGGCTTGCTCTCCAGTAACAGTTATTATATTCACTGTGATATACGATAAAAATGCTAGTTTTTAGCAATATTATATTTGCCAGCATCACTATTTAAGATCATAATTTGATCACACTAATTTTTTTCCAAATTTTGCCTCCCTCTCCACTCTAAGGTTTAGGATACTCTGTTACCTGTCTTCCATGTACTCTATTTACGAGTATATGGTCGAGTATGTGTACGAGACATGTCGACAAGGTTTGGGAAGCGAGAGAAATCTACCCCATCTCCTGATTTGGGGATTTTATACCAGAATGTTGTTGCAGTGAGCGAGTGTCTTTGGGGCACAATCATTCGTGCTCATAAACCTATTTTATTATGCCTTATGTATTTATTTTCATATGTTTTCTGGTTGACCTTTATGCTTACCCACCACGCAACATTTTTGTAATTATCTCAACATTGGTCGATTTTATGATAATATTATCTCATCATTCATTAGATTCATGTAGTTTTATTAACAGTATGCATGTTTCATATACATAAATAATTACATTAGAAATGCTTCTTTACCATTTACGAGGTTTAGTTACTAATCTTAAGTTTTAATTATTGTGTGTAATATTTATATGTTGCATTAGTTGCCTTTATCATATTTTTCTGTATAAGGGCAGGTTGGCTGTATCTTTGTTTCATTCGGGTCTTCAAAATGTCATCTTCTTTGGATGGGCAAAAAACCCACACTGCTCTTATAGCAGTACGGTATCAATGATTTTGAAGCTTTTTGATCCAGTTTGGTTGTTACCAAATTCTCAAAAGGAGGTATTTTAATCTCCTCGCAAGAGATTGATCATTAAATATCAGTCTCAATAACATGTTACTAAATTATCCAAAGAGTCCTGGTCACTGCAAAGTGACACTGCCGTTGACTACTGGCGAAGTCAAGATTTCTTATTATTTGTTTCATTTATGGCATCACAGAAGCAACTGTATGAAAATGTCAAGTTCTAACTAAGCCATAGTAGTCATTTGAAATTAGCATTTATTTTCATTAATAAACGGTTCAGTTAACTTTTCACCATCTACATACTTGATGAAATACATATAATATTACTTTACTCAATCTTCTTTTCCTTCTTTAGTATTTAACCACACCTTTTCTGTTCAATTCTTTTAACTAATTACAGTAGTAGGTTATGCTATTAATTTTTGCTACTAAATACAATATTTTACCAGTTATTATCACCATAATTTTGTTTCAACCTCATTTTTAATTTTTTTAAATTTCTTTCATAACAAAGAATGGGAATAGGTGATTTGTAGTGGTTGAACAACTTTCAAAAATCATTATATACTTGGTAGTTGGTAGGATTTTGTTTTGCTATGTAAGAGAATTAAAAATACTACTTTTAAAACATTATTTGAACTATTGTGCAACAAAATAATTACAGTATGTGAATGCCAAATAAGGCAACTTGTTAAAAACCTATTTGGTAAAAAAAGACAAATAAATTTCAATAATTCAAAATTTCATAATAATGATATCGTATTAGCTATTAAAACACCAGCATGAAGACCTGACATTTTAGAAATTGTATGAAAACTATTGGTATTTTTAAATCCAATGGTATTAATTTGCTTTGTAAATAGGGCTGGGCAAATTGATTCAGTTATTCTAATCGATCCGAAGCAAAAATTAATCGTTAATCGTTTGTAGGAACAAAAACTAGCAAAATTGAATGAATTTTTTTATTATTCATAACCAAAAGCAATCAATCAATTTTGGTCAAATTTAACCTAAAATGATTGTATTTTGTCATTAAAAAAAGAAAATTTCAGCTTTTAGACATGGAGTGTGATATGTGATTTGAAAATACATTGCCTGTTATAACTAATAATATAGTAATGCTTATCTACTGTATTAGATTTCTGGATTACCATGACATAGACAAACTGTATTAGTAAATATGGGAAATCTGTTATTTATAAGGAATTTGATCGATTTAAAAAAATTATCCAAATCAGATTCGAAATTTGAATGATTCCGTTTTGCCCAGCCCTATTCGTAAATTAAATCAATTCTTCATTTATGAACTTAAATAACGCTAAGTTATAAAATATTTGTGTTATTAATTTTTCTTCTCTTTTTCCAGCTGATGATGACTCAAAGTCTTCAGATTTTTATTATGAATATGAGGTGAGTCTGTCAATATGCAGAATTTTTTCATATGAATCAAAATCATCAAAACATGTCTGATACTTGGATTTTCAATTGTAGCGCAATTGATCCCGAAAGTTATACCACATATCTGATCTGACAGTTCTTATTTTCCAGGAGGATGATTAGCATAATTCATCTATCCCCAATCAGAAATTTTATTTTGTCAAGTATGCACCACCGATGAACCACGCCTTGTTGGTGTTCCGTCAGTGACCCATGCTTAACAAAAAACATGTTTTGGGAGAAAATTTCTGCCAGCGTTGCCTGAATAAATTTCATAATCTCTGGATTTTCAATTGTAGCGCAATTGATCTCGAAAGTTACACCCCATATCTGATCTGACAGTTTTTATTTTGTAGGGGGATGAATAGCATAATTAATCTATTCCCAATCGAAAATTTTGTTTTGTTCAAGTATGCGCCACAGATGAACCAAGCCTCGTCGGCGTTCCGTCAGTGACCCATGCTTAACAAAACATATTTTGGGAGAAAATTCCAGCCAGCGTTGTGCGGATAAATTTCATATTCTCCGAGTAAGCGTTATTTTATGATTTTGCTCAATAATTTATGGCATGAATTAATAAAAAGAATCCCCATTGATGTCATCATTTTGAGCAGTATTTTCGCCTACCTATAAAGAATTCAAATTTAATTTTGTGGCAGGGAATTAATATGGGCAATTTTCACAGAAACTTAAAGAATTGATTGAGTAATTATTTGCTAAAAATGACTTAATAATTTATTTTTCTGGCTTCCAGGAATATGCCTCCAAGAGTTATGTTTCTCCTGAATCGGGAATTCCAGAAGATATTTTACATTTATTCCATTCATTTGGTTACGATAGTAAGAAACGATCAAACTTATGTCTGTTGCCTGGGCCAACTGCACTCTTTCATTGCTGGAAACCTGGTAAACCTATAATGTTGTTTGAAATGGATCTGTATTAAAAAAAAATGGGCATCGATTTTTTTTAAATAATTCAACATCTTTAATTAGGTACCGTACTTCTTTTATTTATCCTGCTGACTGATGCCTTGATATCATCAGGGCTTGTTTTGGCAATATATATTTTTTTGTTTCAACCAGTTGGTTCTCCTTGGTCTTTGATCCCGACAAGGGACCATGATACATTTCCTACCATAGGAGTGTCATCTTTGTAGACATTTTGTGACAATCGTAATGGAAATCTGATTAATTAGCCTATTTTGTCTAACTATATTCGAGGCACTCAATATAATAGGCCTAGCAAAAGATGGGCGACTGTGAATTTCGCATCACTGAACCGAAAGTTTACGAAAACTCGAAATGTTTTTATTGATTTTATTTTGTTAGTTTTTTGCTGAATAAAATTAATTTTCATCACTGTACGTGTTTAGGGGGTCCACCTAATTTATAGTATTTATTGTAAATCAGTGCAGCAATTGCCTGAAACGGATCAAAATGCAGTCATTAGCACTGTCCAAAATATTTCAATACGATTTACCCAGTGATACGAAATCAATCAATCAGAATCAAAAAAGTGTCTTCGCAACCTTTTTTTGTCTTCTATAATTTTATAAGAAAATGTCTTTTTTATTATATACAATATTTGATTTGCAAAAATTATTCGCTTCTGAATTCAACAGATATTCGATTTCGTCCACAGCCAGCAGTATTATTCAAAATATATAAACTATGGTATTATATTTCGAGTTTCGTACAAGCTAAATTCTCTTTGGAATTTTGGATATCTTATCTATTTTCTGTGTTATCACTTCATTATTGAATCAGTAACAACTCTGATAATACCCTCAATTATTCAAGGTCCATCTCCTTGATCTTACTGAAAACACTCACACATTTTTGAGGAGCAGTAGCGGAGGAGGTATAGGAGCTGTAACTGTGAGTATTGTAGCTTTGAAGTTTGTATTAAGGGTTTAGTAATCTCAATCTGCTAATCTTCAAGATTTCTCAAGTTTTTCTTAATTAATCTCGACCTCAAAAGAAATTTTGAGAAAAATTCTACGGTATTTTAAAAAGATTCTTCCAATCGTTTTAATAAGATACTAATATGTGTTACTATTTTAGTTAACTAAGCATGAAAAACATATTTGTTGTTGCTATTTAATTAACACTGAGCAAGAACAAATAGCTGAGTATAAGTTTGAAACCCGGCAATACAAGATTAGCGAAAACTTACCATAAATAAGCAAAAAAAGATTGAAATGTTTGCTTACAAGTTCTGTGAATGATTGAACCGTACATAAACACGCAATAGAGGTCTATCAGCTTTGGGATTTATTTTCTTGAGCTAAACATTTTTTTTTATTAGTTTTCATATTTTCCATTTTTAGGTCCACCCACAGCTGACACATTTTGCTGTTGCAGAAAAGGGAGCAAAACCTCATATTTTGATTTACGAGTTTCCGTCATTAAAATTATTCAGAATTTTAAAAGGTAAATAAAAATTGGGAATTCGTTTCTCTAAGAAGACTTCTTGACATTCGTAAACACTGTCCTCCCTAAATTGAGTATTTTTTCCCAAAATGAATCCATTGCGCTTACCTTTTGATAATAATGTAAGAAGGGTTCGATGATTTTTCATCACCCATGGCAGATACCGCTCACTGCACTATACCATGGCAGTTCAGTTCCTTTGGGGATGTTTTTTTCACTTAGAGTGCAGTTGATACCTAGTGGCTCTCTGTAGAGTGACAGAATATTGTTTTTCTTCTGGTGGTGAAAATGCTTGCGTCAATTTTTTGGACCGAAAAAAGTTGATGATTTTGAGTTTTTTCTTCTAATTCTGTTGCTACCAAACAGTTGAAAAGAAACCATTCTAATTTTCTGGCAAGTAATATATTATGAAATATTGCCCAATTTTTTAATTTTCTTCTGATGATCCATTTTCTTCGGGTGTCTCGGTAGCAGAGTAGCTGAAATTTTGCTATTCGCAATTCTCTGCAATTCGAATTCTGGCCTTGCTTTGAAAGAACTCCAATAAAAATGGTTCATATGTTCGAATAAACTATCTTTCATACTGCCTTGCAAAATCAAACTAAATTGCACTCGTCTTTTCTTCTTCATTCTCAAATTTTATTTTTTTAGAGGGTACTGAAAGATCTTATTCATTCGTTGACTTCAATCCGAATGGAAATTTATTGGCATCAGTTGGTTGTGCACCAGACTATATGCTCACAGTATGGGATTGGATCAATGAGAAAATTATGCTCAGAACAAAGGTAATCATCCTATAAATAAATTATAAATTTTAAAGGTAGTCAGGCAGAAAGTTTGCTGTGTGTTTATTACTCAATCTTAAAAAATATGTTTTTTTCTCACATTTCGACTATTAAAATTGGTAAAAAGTGAAAACGCATCAAATTTTCTGAACTTTTTATGATTCTGTAATCTTCATAATTTTCGTTTGAAAAAACTTATTTTTCTTTTTCATTTTACTGAAAAGTTTTATTTATATTTTCTAGGCTTTTTCTCAAGATATCTTCAGAGTAAAGTTCGCCCCAGAACAAGAAGGACAACTGTGTTCCAGTGGTACTGGACATATTAGGTAATTAGCTTATTGTAAAAGAAAAATATTTTTATCTTCTTCTTCATGATATTTTAAGCAGCCTTCGGCATACTTAAATTAAATAACAATGTTGATCATAAGTAAGAAAGTTTGCCAAGGGAACAATGTTTGAATATATAGAAGATAGAGTTTATCCTGCAGGAGAGGAAAGCTGAAAGTATAGCTTAACCACATGATGAATCATGACCTCTCGTGCAGACACTAGTTTAGAATCCGGGCGAAGGTTTTTGGCTTAAAGTTTTTACTAATTTTTGCTGCACACAGACCTGGTTGGTGGTCTTGAAGAGTCATACACCAGCGAGGCGTCCAGCAGACCTGCCGCATATAATCATCATACTTTACAGGATTCGAACCTTTGTCAGGACAATGAGAGATGCGTAACTCGAAGCATATTTTTATTGGTTTACCGATTGAGCTAACCGGGCACCCATTATTTAAATGATGGAATGTTTTCCTTGTTTGAGCACTTATATCTATAAATTAGGTCAAAATAATTAAGAAAAGATTCAATTAATCAGTAATTGCTATGCAATTGCGCAGCGGGTAGGATCTTTGTTTTTTTAGGTTTTTAAATGTCATGTCATTTTCTTCGGACGGACAAAAAGGGCTTCACAACCACCAACATGGCTATTTCAAAGCAGTATTGCTGGTTTGAACCTTTTTTTATATTTTGGCTACAACCAAGCAGTCAAAAAGGGAGATTTAAATCTTTTAGCCTCAGATATATCATGGAATACTGACTATTTGCTAAATTTTTTCTTGATAAAACTCTTTTTTTCGGGTGTCTGAGTAGCTGGCATTTTGCCGGTCTGCAATACCATTGAAGGATGGAGTATCATCTGGGATATCTCTAGGTGTCAAATATCATTAAGGTACTTGGATATCATGCCATATCTACCCCATGACTATTACACACATCTTTATAAAATATTAGGTTCTGGAAGATGGCTCGAACATTCACTGGCTTAAAGTTGAAAGGAGAACTTGGCAGATTTGGTAAAACATCTCTCAGCGATATTGATGGTTTTGTACAATTACCTGATGGCAAGGTTCTGTCTGGTTCAGAATGGGGAAACTTGCTGCTGTGGGATGGTGGATTGATTAAGGTAACTTTTGGTAAATCCGCCAATTGTGTGTTTTATTCTCACTCAGCAGACTGGCTAAATGTCAGCTATTCTGCTGCTCAGAGATCCGAAGAAAATTTGTTTTATTGGAAGAAAATTTGTCAAATGGGCAATATTTCATAATAATGTCTTGATAGGAGAATGAAATGTCTCTTTTTGAGTTCTGGTAGCAACTAAACTATAAGAAAAGGTTCAAAATCATCAATGCTGCTATGAAAGCAGTGTCGATGGCTTTGAAGCTATTTTGTCCATCACAAGAATATGATCTCAACATTTCAGACACCCGAAGTAAAACAAGATCCCGTCACACTGGTAGAGCTGTGTCATGTGTTTACTAAAAAGAAAATTTTGATATGATAAATCACTTAATAAAAGATTCTAAAACGTCCTCTTTTGGGACCTTAATTTGAAATAAAATATTAATATTAAATCATCGATAATGCTATAGCAATGTTGATTATTTTTAAGATTTGAAAATCATCATTTTCATAATATGTCTTGTTTTGTGTACTAGGTCGAAATTTGTAGAAAAGGGAAGAAACCATGTCACGCAGGTTCAATACAACAACTTGTTATCGATGAAGGAGAATTAATAACTATTGGCGTTGATGGATTTGTCAGGGTAAGTCAAACTAGCAGAATGCTAGCTAAACCTGCATCAGGAGAAAATTTAAGAAATAGAAATTTCTATAATAAGTTACTTGTTAGAATATCAAAACGTTCCTTTCTGTGATATATTACATTACCTATTCAATGTTGAGGTTCCACAGTATCACAATCAAAACAGAAGATTTTTTCGGAAAACCTCCAAACTTTGGAATTCCTTGCATTCACACCACTTTCCTGATCATGTTGATATACATTTGTTTAAAACTTGCATCAATAATCATTTGTCAGAGATAGGGATTCCTCAGATTCCATTCTGCATTTCATGCAGCTATTTGCGCAATAGTGGTTTCTGGAGACTCATCAAGTAATGCTATGTCTATTTCAGCCCTGCTCTGAGTGAAATGAGATAAAAAATAAATAATGTTAACATTCCCAAAATGATGCTATGACCACTAAGACCCAACCTAAACTCACACCACAAATTTGTTTTTGTACACAAACTTCTGAACTGTGCAATTTTCTCTTTTCGGGATATTTTCTGAATTGCTTTGATTTTTAGTTCAATCAGGAATAGAATACTGTTTAAAACATTATTATTTTTTGTTGAAGTTCGGTCTAAGTAAGGCCGGGGTAGCAACTAAAAATGACTTACTAACAATCATGTAATGAATGGTAAAGAGTAACTGCAAAATGTAATACCAGCAACTGAACGTTAAACGTAAAACATCCGAAACAGACCTTAACCATTACTGGTAACAAAGTACAATGCAGTATCGCCCTGGGTGAGGGTTGAACCATCTACCGTTTCTCAATAATTACCTAATACTTATTATTCTACAGGTTTGGGAATTGGAGTCGATAGATACAGCTGACACTACAGACGAATCTGATGTTTTTGAAGTTGAACCGATGAATGAATTAAAAGTCGGATCAGAAGTTCAACTGACAAGTATGGTTAAACTTCAGGAAACAAAACCCACAGAAGAATCTGATGATTCAATTGAAGCAATATGGTTCGCACAAGATGCTAATGGAGGAATCTGGAAACTTGATTTGTCATTTTCACATACAGTAAGAATTTTCTTTGTTATTTAATAAAGTTGTAAGCAGACTGGCAGAATTCATCTATTTTGCTAAAAATACACTCCATAAAAATGGTTTGCATCATTTTACTAAATGAATGCTAACGGCGAATCAGAAGAAAGTTTCGCAAATAGTCAACGCTACATGATGAATCTTTTATTAGAAGATTAAAATGTCTCTTTCTATGTCTGATTGCAACCAAACTGCAGAAAGGGGTTTAAAATTATCAATACTGCTATGAAATACCAGTGTTGATGATTTTGAAGCTCTGTTGTCCATCCAAAGAAAACGACTTCATCATTTCAGACAACAAGAAGAAAAATAAGGTTCTGTCACCCTGGTGAGTGGTATCTGCCCTGGACATTGGTAAAAGCATTAGGTTTCCAATGCCTTACTCAAAATGGAAATTTTATTGTTCAAATCCGTCACGAAACTCATTCTTACCATTTTTTGTTGAGATTTTCACATTCAAGCTCGTTCTGAAAATGTTTTACTTTTCCATTTCATAGACCAAGCCACCAGAAAAGTTATACTCGTACACAGCCGGAAGAATAAGTGGACTTGCTTCATCTCCTGCAAGTCATATGGTCGCAGTATCTGGTGATACTTGTGTTCGAATATATGACTACTTAACCAAAGAAGCCTTATGTGAATACAAGTGTCCAATGCTCTCTAACAGTTCTTCTCTCTTATGGCCTGGAAAATTTGTGAGCTATTTTGACTTTGATGATTTTTTATGAAAGATTTTTAATCGTACCTGAAATTCAGTTTTCGTACTTATAGAAGAATAGTGGAAGCGATGTCCTAGTGGTACTCATGTAGGCATCATTGGTTGAAGATCTCAGGTTCGAGTCCCGGTGAGTCTGGCTCGGCCGAACGGGGAAGATCATATATTTCCAATGACACTAACCCTGTTTGTCTATGAGTGGCCATTGGTATGGAGCCTTGTTCAGGATGGTCCGCTCAAAATAGTTGGCTATAAGAAAAAACATTTTTTCAAATGAAACTTGTCAAACTTTTGATTCAGTATGAACCAATAATTAGAAAGAAACTTTTAATAGGTGAAAGAGAATACAAAAAAGAGATTGTTAATAAATTAAGGTTGGTAATGAGAAGCCATATCAAATCTGGTCTCGATCTTTGTCGAGAGTATATCAGACACTTACCAAAAATAGCCATTTCAATGTTTTAAATGTTTTATTATGAAATATAGTCTTTGATAAATTTTCCTCTGTTGGCATGAGAGTCCGAATTAAGACGTTGAAAGAGTCAAAATTACCTCAATACAAATTTTTGAACTAAATTTGCGAATATATTATAAATTTGCAAATGAAATTTAAATCTGAACTACAAATGTTTGATTTGAGCCCTGGATAGGACACATTTACATTAGGTGTGTCAATAGAAACAACATAAATCCGCATTAAATAAGTTTGCCTTTTTTTCTTTAGACGTATTCAAAATCTAATATTCTTCTTGTGGGGTTCTCTAATGGTCTTCTACGATCACTGATCTTACAAACAAATGAAGATGAAAAGAGCTTGACTTTGCAACAGGTATAGCAGACACTTTGTTCATCTCTCTTCAGTAATTTTTATGATAATTTTTTATGACTTTGCTCAAGGGAAATATCCAGGAAGTTTGTGACAAATCACTGAAATACTTTAATTTTTAGTACCACTAATGGTGAGGCGTGATGGCCTAGTGGTTAAACATGTTGGCATCGCTGTTGGAAGATCTCGGGTTCGAGCCCCGGCGAGTCTGGCTCGGTTATCCATGTCCAGGGTATAGGGTGTGGGCAGGGTGATCCACACCATAAAAAAATCTAGTATTCGAAAGGTGCCTTGATTTGAAGAAAATCCATCTTTACAAGAGGCATGGGACAATTCAGATGCATTCACTTAGAAATATTTTCATTTAATAGAGAATTACGCAACATGGAAAATTAAATTTGTTTGATGAATGACACTCCATTGAAATTTTAGTTAAGTTTGTGATTTTCCCTCTTCAGGTTTTGAAACCTCACACTCAGGAAGTTACTGCTTTAGCTATTCATCCCGATGGAAAAATACTGGCAACTGGTAGCAAGGATGAGACTATTTTCTTCTTCAAACTGAACTCAGTCATTGAACCAATCGGTTTTGTTTCAGTACCAGGACCTGTTTCGAATTTGCAGTGGTCACCTGAGTCTTTTGTAAGTATAGGAATACGTTTTGGATGGTCTGACTCACATAACTGCTAGAGAGCTTAAATACATATATATATATATTATGTGCAGTATGAGTGTGAGGCCTTTTTAAAACATTACTTGGGTGGGTCTGCTAAATGAGTGATTGTATTGGGAGTACACCAATTTATACGCCCTGATTGGTAAGACGAGAAATACAATTAGAAGCAGTTTAAATGAAATCAGGGCAGATATGAAATGCACTTTAAAAGCAGCAATAAAACCATGTTTTCCACAGCATGCAATCGTTTAGTACCTATCAAATGGCTATTAGTTGGTTCCTCTTAGGTACTGCTTCGTGCCATGCTCTTGAGTGAATTTCAATGAAATGAAAAGCAAACCATTTCACAGCATGCAATTAACAATGTTCACAATTATATCTGGTAACGAGATATATCTTGTGTCTTGCTTTTTGAACCAGTGTGGATCCAATGACGAACTATTAAGGTTATCGAGCAAGGCTGTGGGTTACAGCCCCTCGCTCAGGGGCACCCCACATTTTTACTTTTTGAATGCTTTTTCGTTTATCGATCATGACCTTGGTTTGCTGGGGTCTGAATCATTTGGTGCGTTTTGATCAGTTGGTGGTACATTTGGTTAGCCTAGTATTTGTTATGCTAGCGCGTCGAAGGTTAGGCTTCTGGTAAATTCTGTTTGGATAAAACTATGTCCATCTCTCAACCCAGGGTGTAATAACTTGAGTAGACACGGACAAACCAGGAAGCTTTTTTTCAATGTCACTAACAATCTTCGTCTGCAATGGTAAATAGATATTTGGCTTTGCTCATGGTGGCCCAATCGAATGGCCGATTTAGGAATTATATTTTGTTAAGCATAGGCCACAGATGGACCACGTCTCATCGGCGCGATCCATTCAGTAACTCATGCTTAACAAATGATGTTTAGACAACTTATTTTAGAAAAACTTATTCCTACTCTATGAGAAATATTTCATTCAAATGTTCAGCATTTTTGTTTGAGTAGGAGAGGTTTCAAATTTTATGAAATTAATGCATCAAATCTCTTCCTCTCAAGATCTGAACAATGGTATATGATTGTATATCATTGTGTTTTTAATGCTTTTATATGTTATTTTCTCAGTCATCTTCAACATTGTTGGTTTGCTGCCTAAATGGAAAGGTGGCAGAGGTTACTGCACCAACTGATAGTGATTTTGATACTTCTCACTCATATAAATTGACTCTTCCTATCAAGTAAGCTCGAATTGATATTTAATTTTTATTGCAATGTTTGATATTTCTCTGTTCTCTGTTTGCGTTAAAATCAAAAAAGGTTAAAATCACATAGACTATGAATACCGGTAATTTAGGACCTCTCGGCATGGGCTATAGAATAGTCCTACCATATTTCTTGCGTATAGTAAAAGGCAACTAAAGGGAAGCAAATAGGTGGTAGTTGGCTTTATCATTGTCCAGGGCAGATACCACTCACTGCACTTTACTATGGTGGTTCAGTTCAGTTTGGGATGTTTTTCGTTTGGAGTGCAGTTGCTGGTAATATATCTTTTAGTAGCTCTTTGCTATTAAATGACCGTTAGTTGGTTCCTTCTAGGCATTGCTTAGAGTGAATTACAATACAACCATGTCCATGTACAGAAAATAATGATTGAAAAATTTGGGCCCAAAACTTCTTCTCCCCGATTCGAACTTGAGTCTGTATTGGTTCACTATATGATAAAGCCATATTCTGGGTTTTTCTCTCTCACAAGCTAAAAATTATATCGTATCTTATTCGTTTCTTCCAGATATTTCTCATTCCAAAGCGTCAAATCACAATTACGCAGAGATGAAGCAAGGGAAAAAAAAAGAATTGAAAAAGAAAAGAAACTGAAAGAAAAGAAGAAAGAATTAAAAAGAAGGAAGGATAGAGGTATGTGGGTGACTGTGTCTGACCCGCTTGTCTCAATTACAGGATAAACTTCAAGTATGATGTAGCAGCCAACTCTACTACTCAGCAACCCAAACAATATGGGTTCCATCAGAAGAAAAATTATCTGATGGGCATATTTCATGATGAATCTTTCGATAAAAAGTAAAATGGTCTGGTAGCAACGAAACTGTTGAAAATGATTCGTAATCATCAATACTGCTATGAAATAGCAGTTTTGATGGTTTTGAATCTTTTCTATCCATCCGAGAAAATGATACAAACATTTCAGACACTCGAGGAAGAACAAGATTCTGTGAACATGCCATTTACTACACCTACAAAAGTCACATTTTCAATTTATGATGTCCAATCATTAAATTTTCCCCTGTTAAACAGACTTCTTTTTAATTGTCATATTTTATTCCACTCAAGGTGACGAGTTTTCTGAGGAGGAAGAGAAAGAATTTCTGAATGTTGAGGAAGAAGAAGAGGAGGAAGAACCACTCTTCTATCCCGAAAAACCTTCACCGCTACATGCAGCCTTTTATAGCGGCGAAAATAAGTTTGTTTTGTCGGTTGGAGAATATGACGCAGGATATTTGTATGAGTGTGAGTTTTCATCCGATGCTGTTGCAGTGCAGAATCCTGATATTCCACCCGCTGAACCAATCAACTCCCTCGCTGTACCGGGTAAGACATTGTTGTTTTACTCTAGGGATGGATGGGTTGACAGTCTTATGTTTTCCTTTCAAAATTCTTGCCACCCTTTTTTGTTACTAGACTTAGATCCAAACAAGTTATCAATAGAAAATTTGACAAAAATATATTCCAGGGCAATTCATATGTTTTAATAAAGTTAAAATGTTGCTTTTTAATTTCCTAGAGTAATAAAACAGTATAACCACCTTTTGGATCACCGAGCCTGTCACTGTTAGGGAATATAGCAGTAGTGCTGAGGGTTTTAAAGGTTTTGGTCTATGAATTATAATATAGGACAGCCGAAGGAAAACACAATTCTGAAATAAATTCTGCGACTTTTGCTAGATCATAGTCCAGCTTCATCAGTTAATGTAGCTGCATCATGGTCTAGTGAAAGCGGGTGCGATTAACTTGTCTGAAGAGGTTCAATAAGATCCTGGTTATTCGTTTTATCAACCAAACGAATCCATTTTCACAGGGATTTTTGTAACATAATAATAAATAATAAGCCCAAACATAAATACTATTGTAAATATTTCCTGATTTCAGAGTCAAATGACATTCCAGCAACATCAATCTACCATAGTAAGAATGCACATTGTCTACTCGTTGGATTTCAAAATGGAGTGATTAGAGTGTATCCACTGGAAAAAGATGTCAAATTGGAAACATTTAAAATGGATGTTGTCACTTTACCATACTGGCAACTTAGCATGCATGACAATGAAACTGGTAAGTATTGACTGCTTGAATTGCCTTTTCTTTAGCTCAGTTAAGATTGGGCAAAAGGTAATTGCAAGTATGGGCAGTATAGTCATGGTCACGAATTTCTGTGATCACGATCATAGGAAAATTGGCCAATATGATCGACGAACATTCTCTAAACAGAAATTGTGTGTAATGTCTTAACTGGGTAGTAATCATGCCTAAAAGTTTAAGTTGTTATATCATTACATATTTGTCCAAATTTCTTGTTACACAAATTGCTCTTTAATAATTTTATTTTATGAAAGTCTCACAGTGACTGAATTATTTTTTCTAGTTACTATATTCAGCACTTTCATTTTTGATTTTAGGATTTTTTTTCTAACTTTAGGATTTGTGTCCAGTATATGTGAAAATAATGATGGAGCATTCCTATTCACTGGTGGAAATGATGGAAATATTTATGGATACAATTTCTTACCATTCGAAGAAGTTTACAAAGCAATGGAGGGGCAGAGGGCAAGATTACCATCAGCTAAGGTAAACAACGTTAATGCAAACAGACCTATAAAATGCATGTAGTCAGTTATATGAATATTTTTGTGGATGAAATTTGTTTACCCTTTGTTTATTCTGAGTAATATTGGAAGCATATTTCATACAGTACAGAATCACTGCACTATGTAGTATAATGACTGGTGAGTGGTATGTACTTCGGTATATGGTAAAACTATCTACCACCTCTTTGCTTTCCTTTTAGTCGTCTTTTTCAATATGCAATATGCAAAATATTTTTGGGCTATTTTGAAGGTTGCTTTTGCACTTGAAAAGAATACTCTTTTAAAAAAAAACTTTTCTCGGCCAATTGTTTAGAAAGGAACTGTGAGTAGTAAATTGACAACATCGCCTTTCGTTATTGTTGCTATCATTTCTCTGAAAACATGACAGACCTAGACAATCAATCGTTATGGAATTCTGGTTGCGATGTGTTTCAAGTTTTTTTTCAATTGTTGCAATCCAAAGCAATTGTCGACTCGGGCAAAAACCAAATATCATCAATTCACTACCTAAGTGACCCTACCGTTTCTAAGTTTTGATGTATTTCCAGTTCCTGCAAAGGTGACCACTCATAAACAAACATAGCACACCATTTTCAAATATCATTTAATCATTTATCAGTGACTGATAGATAGGGGTAACCAAAATCAAATGTCTATAGAATTCAGAATCAAATCGGAAAATTTTTATGAATCGTAACGAATTTTTGAATCACAAACTTTTTTGAATCTGTTGATTTAGAATCAGAGAGAAAAGGGAATTGAATTATTTTTGATTCGTGAATCTTGAATAATATCGAATTTATTGATAACCCTACATACAGATACTGCCTCACGACACGATCCATATGTGACTGATGCTTGACTGTTAAAAATTTGTGATTAAATTAAGCCGATAATTTTTTGTTGTTGTAGAAAGATGTAGATGAAATAGCTGCTGATGATATAGACGATCCGCAAGCGTACAGTATTGAAGATGCAAAACTAAAAGCAGAACATGATCGTTACATGAAAGAAGCTGAAGCAAAGAAATCAGAAGAACGACAAAAAATCAACAAACTTCGACATGTTTTTGCCGAATTGTTGAAAAAGAATGAGCAATTGCCAGAGAATGTCAGACTCAAGCGGGAGGTTGGTTTTTTTTCTATAACTTTGGTAGTAATTAGAGGTAAGCAGATTCATTGAAAAATGAATTCAGATTTGTGTGAAGTTTTTTTTAAGTAAGAAGTATTTTTAAATCCACTTAGATCCCGTAAAATTAGAAAAAAGTTCGAAAATAATTTGTTGTTCCATTGTGCCTAAAGTGATTCATTTTTTAGTGAAATCGTCATTGCACATCAAAGCTTGCAAACAAACTTTAAAAATTAACAAATCTTGAAATTCCTCCAAAATAGACAGAATATGATCAAATATCAGTAATTTTGTTGGTAATCTTAAAAGTTGAAATATTACCCTAATTACCGGTGGATAGTGAATTTTGAATATTGTTTCCATAAAACTGCCAGGACAACCGTATTAACAACATCAAATTGATTACATGCCCACCAACTTTATAAGGACATCCTTTTAAACCAGTACAGTGTTTTCTTAAAGGGGATTTCAGGATTTATATTGGCAAAAATTAATGCGATCATACGAACTAACGTAAATTTCAATATTAAGTATTATTTCTATAATTGCTTGAATTTTCATGTACTCAACAGTTTTTCATCAAAGTCATTTCCCCAAATTGTTTCCTCTTTCCAGGAATTCGAACTCGATCCATCGCTGCGTGTCAACATGCATGAAGCAACAAATAAACGGATAGAACGAGTAAAATTGGAAATGCAATGGGAAAAAGAAAAGTTGAATCTGGCAACTAGAAAAATAAAAGTACATTTAATGATCCTTTTTTAAGTCAAGCAAAAAGGCGCAATCATTTTCATCTATTCTTACAGACTTTATCCATGTCTGATACGAACTTGGATTGGTCTAAGGTTTATGCCTAACCATTATACATAGAGGCACCTTATCAATTTATTGGTTTTTATATATTTTTCAAATCTTGTTTATTAGGCTGGTGGATTTGGGCAAAGTTTTTGAAGGAATTTCAAAATTACCTGTATTTGAAAAAACCCATCGGCCACTTTTTATTATAGTAAATGGATGGATTTTCTCCCAAAATTACTCCACTGTAAAAATAATTGACAGATCTGACCAGAGATTTTCAAAAAACTCAGCTTGTCAAAAACTCTTTGTTTCTACTTAGATACTGTAGTAGTTTAAAAATATCTACAATTTTCATGTTTTGATGGATTCATGAGCACATGACACATGTATTAGTGCCCAATCAAAATCTCTGTTTTTTGCAATTGCAACAAGACTCAAATAAGTTATCAAATAATATTGGTTAAAAATCGATTAAAAACTGAAAAATCGAACCTGTAATCGATGTCTGCAAAAGTCGTATCAGCCATATTTATAAGAGGACAATGAGAGGATTAATATAGATGGTTAGTGCTTTCAATAAACTGATATAGGGTCATTTTCTCAAGTTGCAATGCTTCAAACATAAAATATTCACTTGCTCATGCAACAAAACGTGCTGATATTTTATGTAAAATTCGAGATTGGGTTTTGGTTAAATTATTTAATGCAGTACCAACAAATTCGCTTTATATATTAATTTATACAGTAATCGTTTTTATTCAGAATAAATTCTCTGACATGATCGATTGTCCTCGAATTACTTTGCATGCATTAAACACGGAACACACAGTATCTTCGTATCGCCTTACTCGATTAGCGGACGAGTATTATGAATTGGAGAAAAATATTGCTGAGCGAGTGCGACTCAGCAGTGTCGATGATGGAAGTATAAAAGGACGAAAAATATCTGATAGTTTGGATATGGCTAGACAACAAAGTGAAGAAGGTATGTTTTTTAGCTTTTGGAAATATCTAGATGTTGTTAACTGTTTGAATAAAAATATATAAGTGGCCAGCATAGAATGATGTTTTGTGTCTCATTGTAGATCATATTTAATCAATATTATATTTTGTACAGTCTTACTTCTTCTTTCCAACTCTCCATTTTCAATCTATATCCAGGAGCAGAGACAAATTTCTTTGCTGTTAAATTTTGCATCATAGCATAGTACTAACATTAGCACTATTGATAAACAAAACTTATGACTGTTCCCGCTTTATGTTTTTTGAAACCAAACAATCTAGAAACTTTATCCAGCTCCAGTTTCACAATTTTTCTATGTCTCAGATGACCTCGAGCACCAACAGGCGTTTTTACAAGGAGCTGTTAAAAAACAAAAGACCACAACATTGCAAGGAAGGCAGGCTGAAAAAGTTGCAAAGGCGATTAAGAAAGCCGAAGAAGCTAAAAAGAAGAGAGAGCAAAGACAGAAAGAGGTTTTTTGTTTATTTTATTAATTTTATATTTCAATTTCGATCCATGTAATTATTCTGAATCATAATTTTCTTCTTTTTCATGATATTGCCAAACTCCCTAATAAAAAGCATCAATTTTGATTACTATCACATACATTCTATCAATATCTTGAATTTTATATATCTTCTGAATTAAACTATTTTATTATTCGTTGCAGTGCTGCCAACCACTATAGTTGTTCGAATTTCGAAATCGGGAAAATGTTTTGCTAATATTTTAAATATATTTCTACTTCATATCAAATACCTTCTATCAAACTTGTATTTGTATCTTGAATATAAAATAAAAGTGCTTCTGATTTTTTGATATATATGAAGTTATATATATAATCTCAACCCCATTGCTAAGATTAAAATGTATAAATTTATTTGAAATGGAGCTATACCGGTATATATATAATCCCTACCCCATTGCTAAGATTAGCAATAGGGTTAGGATTATATATATGTAATATATATTTATAAATTTATTTACATATAAATATTTTTGAAATGAAGATATATATATATATATATATATTATTAACTTTGGCAGTGATGTTCTGTGGTTTATTTATACAATTTGCATGTAATCTAATCTGTAATTATCATGTAGAGAATAATTGCATGTATTTTATCTTTATCCCAGATATGCAGAGGAATGGCAGAGCATGAGGATCTATATTTTCATCATTTTGCATGTTGTAGAAGACTAATTTGATACTCATTTTAGCTTGCTAACTTTTAATGACATTACTTGTGTTTTTCAGCATCTTTTGTATTTTGCAGTTTTAACTACTGGCTTACTAGATCGAAATAGGGAACATGTATAACCGTGTATTTTATCTCTTTATCTAGCTAAGCTCACATGTTAGATTTAATGTTTGTTGTTTGTTGTTTGTTGTTTGCGGTTTGTTATCCGCTGTTTGATAAGTTGAGATAATTCTGTTCGTGTTCGTGACCTTTGAAGTGCATGCTGTATCTACCAGTCTGCTGCCTCCTCTGCTTATCTGCTTACAAATTTATAGTAAAAGAATTGCCTGGGAATTTACTTGATTGCCTGTTGCCTCTCATTAATATTCTCTGTTGCTTATATTTATAGAGCATAGTTAACAGAACATAGCTCTAGAAATTACGCTGCATGTGCATGAATGCGAATCCGGCTCTACTGCATGTCTCAATCACTTGACATATACAAACATTTATAATGTACCTTCACTCGGATAGCTTAATAAACACGAATAGTCATCAGAGAAGTAGTAAGTGGTTATACCATTTGCAACTTTACATATATATATATATATATATATATATATATATATATATATATATATATATATATATATATATATAATTCGTACCCTTTTGCTAAGATTAGGAATAGGGTAAAGATTATATATATATATCTTCATTTCTAATAAATTTATACATTCTATTTATTATTTTTAACTAGTGGAATGACTTGTACAAAAGCAAACCTGCTGAGAATTACGAGGATCCTGCTGATATTGCAGCTATACAGGAAGCAAAAGCAAATATTGGAGATTTTAAATTAAAGACGGCCTCTGATTATGTTGTTCCAGAACATTTACGAATGGACACTGAAAAGAAGAAAACTCAAATTTTAGTTTTGCAAGGCCTGGTAAGATGTTTTTCGTTATGTATTGCTTATTCTCAATTTATTTTTTTCGTCTACTAGTCGGACAACCCCAATGTCGAAGATCTTTGATGCCGAGGTTATCACGCTGACTTAGTAGGTTGAAGATCCTCATTTTTTTGGTTTGTTATACAACGCCCACCACTCAACCCAAGACGTAATAGCCCATGTAAGCTCGGTCAAACGAGAAAGATCATATATTTCTAAAAACACTTACCCTGTGTGTGTCTCCAATTGATTACTTATAAAGGACCTTGCACGAGGTGATTCACTCAAATATGCATGGCTGTAAAAAGAATGAGAGCTTGTGTTGAAAGAGATGTCAAAACGATCTATGCTTGTGTTCCATAATGGTTTTAATTCAGTTTCCTCGATTCTCAGCAATGTCAGATTATGCTGAATTTCACAGGGATATATTTTCATATCTTTCAATTCCTGGTTAAATGTATTATTATGCATAGACAAGTTCTATTTTTAAAAATGATCGTTAAGAGAATCAGAAACAATGTGAATTTCCCATGTAAGGGTTATATTTGCTTCAAAGTTACATAGAAAAGTCAAGTGCACTGTAACAGTGTTCAGAATGAGTAAAAGTGTTCGGAATATGGTTTGAGCTACACTTGACACTACTTAAACCTCTTGACTTCTAATTCTGTGAGGAATTGTCTTATCCACAGGACAAAAATTTTATTCTATCCTTTCCTACGAATTTTCAAAATATCAATTTATTTATGCAGATATTCCAAGCAAAAAAAGAATTTAATACAAAATTAATCTCATTACGAGACAACAAGAAATCAAGAATAGATGAAATACGCGGCTGGGTGAAAGAATTAAAAGTTATACAGAAAAAATTAAATGAAAATTTGAGACAGAAACTTCCAAAAGTTCCAAAAATGAGACCCGACGAACTTCCAGAAAGGTACTTTTTAGTCTAACTGATTGAAATCAAAGACTTCGTGTAAGTTTGGGGCATTGATGGATCAAGCATTTAATCAACAATCCATATGTGGCTCATGCTTGGCAAAATATGACTTTTGGTAATTAGGCTAATAATCTTTATTCAAATCTTTATTTTTTTGTGTAACAAATTCTATTTCTAACTTTTTTGCCTAAGTTATTTTATTTGTGATATTCTTGATCACAGGAAGTATGATTATACTCGGGAGACACTGCTTGAATTCCAAGCTTTGGAAAAAGAACGAGAATTGGCGGATGCAAGCAAGAAAAGATCTGGCATGGGAATGTTTGGAGGATTTGACGACGTAAGTTCGCCTGGTTTCGATTTCGTCGATTTAAAAATGTATTAAATTAAGAGTAAAAAATTTTGTTCAGTGGTGTATTCTATCTGATATAATTTCATCCTTTAACTATTCTGAATTGATTTTGGTGCATAGCAAATTATGGAACAGAAACATTGCCAAGGCGGTCTGAAATATCCTGCACATCATATGTTTTTTAAGCTTGAGTCACTTTCGGACCGCGCTGACAAACCGCGGTCCATCTGTGTCTCATGCTGGACAAAATAGAATTTCTGATTGTACGCAGACTTTCGATATTGTATTAAAACTGATTGGAGACCGCCCAAAATTTTCGAATCTTCGTTGCGCTATTTCTATATGATAAATATAACTTATATTTATTGGAATAATACTGAAGTTGGTTCTTAAGCTCACACGAGGAAATAAAAATTAAATTCTCTGAATAATTAATTTGCTGTGCTTTTTTGATTTTATGGCCCCAATTTATTGATTTTGCTGAGACATGGACTTTGTTTCAGTACTAATATACTAGTATTAGTAGCTTCTGGGGACCGTCCTCTGAAAAAATGTATTTTCAAAAGCTTTTGTATTTATTTTGCAATAAATTTTTGTTCTAGGAGGGAGGAGATGAAGAAGGTGAGGGAGAAGGAGGTAGAGAAGAACATGCAACCAAAAGTGTCAAAAGTTCAAGTACACCCAGTAGAAGTAGACATATGTCTAAGGTATGTGGGAATTTGTATTTGAATAATTGACTTGAATTTTTTCAGGAATATTTTGTTTTCTGTTGCTCATATTTGGACCAAAGTTTCAATGTTTTTGGCCAAATAACAAATGCTGATGTTATTTCTTAGTTATTCGCCTAAAACTCATGTACTGGTATGTTTGTGCTCACTTGTAAAACTTTTGCACCAATGTACTAATTTAGGTAAGTCTTCAGGGTTATTAAGCAAAGAAGAATATGAATTTCAAAAAATATTCATAACTTCGTCCAAAATGTTTCAAAAACAAATGCCAACACCGCTACCAATATCGGTCAACGGCAGTGATTTTCTGATATCGATACAGATGGCGAATCTTCGAAAATCATCAACCAGCACATCCGTTTATCTTAGTTATGGTACTAGTCTGGACACACTTGGATCAATGATGCTTGTCTATGCATGTAATAAAGAGAGAATTCATTGATTTGAAACCTATCTTTTCTATTCAGGCATCTAAAGTACAAACGAAACTTGAAATAGAGATTGCAAAAATTAATGAAATCAAACTGGTTTATCAACGAAACAAACTGTTAAGAATGATTGAACAAAGTATAACTGCCTTCGACGCAGAATTACATTTACTACGACATGACAAAACCCATTTGGATGTTGATTTAAAAATGGCTGATTTAAGGTATGAATATATTTTTCAGTTCAATTCGAATGTTTTTTCTCAAATACTGTCTCAAGGGCAGGCAACTTAATTTTGTGATTCTAATTAGTTTGTAGCATAAATTATTCTAATCAGTTGTGGATCGGCTATAAGAACAAATACTTGCAAAAGGAATTTAATTTTTTGTATTCTAACAGTAAATGACAATTAAGTTATTTTTTGTTTTGGTCAAATTAATTTCCGCGCCTAGAAAGAAGTTTGAAAATAAGTTTTGAATAGTAAATAAAAAATAATATTTCAAAAATAAGTTTTGAATACATACTATTTTGCCTCCACAGTTAAAATCAATATTATTTTATTCGAAACTATAGATTTCTTGATTTTGATTTAATGAGGGCAAATTCTTATGGTAAAAATAGTAAATTTGGTATCTATATAAAATTGACGAATCGATTATCCAATCCTGATCTCATATTGAAATGTACTGGCAACAAAGGTTTAATTTCAAAATCATGCTTTTGGAATCTCAGCTAGTCCCGACTTTTAAAGAAATATATTGTCTTTGAAACAAAATTTATCACAATATTTTAAGATGACTCATGTGAAGATTAATATGCATGAAATCATCTAAGGTCTTTAAAGACTTTGAAAATTGATTTCCAAAAAAGAAAATCTATTAACGATATATCCTTGATAAATCCGCATAATTATGAATATTTTTACAGACAAATAACATTGCTTGAAGAATTGATACTATTAAAAGAATATGAAAAACGTGAAACGACATTATCGGGACGAGTTTCAGGGAAGAAAATGGAATTGAACGATGTTTATGCAAAGGTAAGGAAGTCATGACACTTGACCATTAATGTTTTGATATAACTTGTGGTCATTAATTTATACATTCTTCAAAATTGTACTTCTCTGTTGGCCCATGCTCGGTTAAATAAAATATTGAATGAGAGATGTTAAATCTAATCCCAATTACCTCTTTGGTTGTGATTTTTTGAACAATCTCAAAAATTTTTACTAAAACAACGTAATCAATTTTCAATAATAGGCTGATGGCCTAGTGGTTAGCATGTTGGCTTAGCAAGTGGTTAGATTCCCATCAAATTAGACTTATTTATTCATACCACAACTCAACCTAGGGTGTAAAAGTTTCAGTATGCTCGACCGAATCGGAAAGTTTATAACTTCCTAATATAACCAACCCTGTTTGCCTACAAGTGGACGTCAGTACGAGCTTTACCCAGGGTAAATCAATCAGATGTGGGATAATGACAAATAAAAAGATAGGTTTAGATTTTGAATTGCCCTTTTAAAATAAATTATTTTGATATTTGAAAATTTCAACCAAATAAATGACATGAGTGTTCTATTCTATTTTCACTCTCACAAGGTTGCTGAAATGCAAGTCAAGCTCGAAGCAAAACGTCGAGACATCGAGAAATTAACTGATAGAGAAAAACAATTGGAAGCCACGTTCAACACTTATCTTGGAGATAACAATAAATTTGCTGACTTTTTAACGAGAGTATTCAAAAAGAAAATTAAGCGCGCTAAGAAGAAGAAGTCTGAGGAAGGTAAAAAACTAAAAATTAAAATTATTAGTCAAATTTGAAATAAATATTAAAATCTCTATTTTCCTGATGGAATTTTCGCTCAAAATCTATGTCGAATTGTACACAGAAGTGAGTATTCAAACCATCCTAATTGATTATGTTTCTTATTGGCTTCGATTCTTGAATCTGAAATTGTCGAATTGGAGTATGAAGTGTAAAATTCTCTTCTCATGTCATGATCTTGTTGCAAAATGATTTGTTTCACATTTAGCGAAAAAAAAAATGTTTTGTCAAAGTTTTAGCCTAACATGCCTAAAATATTCTAGGAGAGGATGAAGATGGTAGTGACATGTCATCAGAGGAAGAATCTGACTATTCCAGCGAGGAGGAGGAAGATGATTCTATTGAAGGAGGTTTCGATGATTCTGTTTGTCCTCCTGGATGTGATCAGGTGTCTAATACATTCTAAAATCACAGTAAAGCACATTGTTTTCTCATTTTTGTAACAGTCAGCCTAGCACGCCCAAGTGCCCAAAAAAGCCTAGTGCCCAAAACTCCACCCAGGGTGTAATACCTTGCTTAGGCTTAGGCAAATCCAAAGGCTTGGTGACACAATCCATCAGTGTCTCCAACTTGACAAAAATTGTTGGCAGACGGAAAAAATATTCAAGTAAAAGTGAAAAATTTAATTGATATAAATATTGTTAATATTTAATAAATGTATTCAGATTCAAAAATATTTGGTGCGAAATGATGCGATGCTAATCTCAGTCTGAAAATCTTTTTAGCCAAGCCTGAGTCACAAAAGGGCCACGCCTCAAGTGCGTGGTCCATCAGGGACCCATTCTTGACAAAATGTGTTTATATACAGTATTTCCTACTGGGTAGGAAGGTAAAAAGTTGGTCATTTATCATATCCTGATATTATTTTAAAAGAACCGAATTCTGAAAAAATAAAACTCGAAATAATGTGATTTGATATTTCACTTAAAAATAAATATGCCTGAGAGAGTGATTAATGCAACTTTTTTATACTGTACATCAGAACATGTACATTTACATATTTTATTCTAAACTTAACTCAGCAACTATTTGATGATGTACTCAACTTGAGAGAGAAGAGACTCGATCTTGAGGAGGCACTAGTAGAAGAAAGAAAATCTGCAGAACAGCAAAAAAAAGACATGGATTCGCTTGTTAAAAAGTCAAAAGTTATGGAAAGTCAACTCAAAACGGCGCTTGATGCACTTGAGGAATTCCAGGTAAATACTAGGAGTTTTTTTCTAACATTTGTAAGAATTTTTCAGTTTGATAAATTTTAATGTTATATTTTTAATGAAGTTTGCTCCAAACCAGGTTGTCAGAATGTTTTTTTTTTTCGGGTATCCAAATTGTTCATGTATTTTCTTCAGATAGACGAAAAAGCTTCAAAACCATATTTCATAGCAGTGTTGATGATTTTCAACCATTTTCTAAAGTTCGGTTGCGGCCAGCCACCCAAAAGGAGACATTTTTATCTTCTAAGAACAGATATATATCGTGCATTTTGCTGTTACCCATTTTCTTCGAGTATGGTATCCAACGTCAATCTGCTTCCAGCAATGCCAGAAGGAAGGCCTCAAAGAAACCAAATGACCACTTTCTTTCCAACAGGCTACTTCAAAATGTAGCACTAGCAAATGTAGTGTAAACAGAGAATATCTCAAACATAACTGAAAAGCTATAATAAAGTTCAGTTTGTGGTACCTGCCCTGGGTGATTGCAAAACCATTTACTACTTCTTTGTTTCCAATTTTATGACATACGTAAAGACAATTCAAAATATTTCATTAAAACCAAGCCAGAAAAAAGCTATACGCATGGTGTGCATTACAAATTTTGATTCAATCAATCAAAGATGTTATTCTAGATCAGTGCACAAGCGGCATAACATGTGCATTTTTCGATTTGAGTTTTCCGCAGAGTTTTTTTTTATACACATCATTAAAAATTTTCAAATGAAGCAATCTTTCTTTACAGGTCGAGAAACAAGGCAAATTAAATGAGCTGGATGTTGTGGTGCCGTTACGTCTTCACCAAGTAGAACATGTAGCAAATGGTGTTGTTCCTGCGGATTTATCATCATGCCTCGTATTCACAAATCAATCGCTGATCGGACTACAACGAAGAATTAAGGAACTTCAACATGAAAAGGCTGAACAGAGATCATTGTTTAAGTAAGCACAGATCTCTCACATTAATATATATCTCAATCGCTAATTTTATTTTCGTGAAATTTTTCATCTATTATACTACTCAGTAATCTACGTCAAAAGTACAGTGACTGAAAAGTTTACATCACTCGTAAAAAGCTTTTCGGCCGTCTGACAGTAATAGCATTTTTCAAAAGGTTATCGGGGATAAGATGTTTTTCTTTATTGTTTCTAACGAAGCTGTTGTATTTCTAATGCAATTACCGATACTGGTTTAGACAAAGCCCTGCCCAAGAATAAATTCACAAAAAAAAATTATTTTCTTTTCCAGAGATGCTCGTATGTCCCATGTACGCCTAATCAAAGATCGGAAGATAATGGAACAAAAGATTGAACGATTAGAAGAAAAATGTGAACAAATGATGATGCTCAAAGTAAAAAATTAGAAATAGAGATTTCACTTTTAGCTTTAAGATTCCAATCTATTCAGACAGGCTGACAAAATGTCATTTTCTCTTTTACTCAGACACCTGAAGAAAATAGATTCCATCAGAAGGAAATTTACTGTTTGGGCAATATTTCTGGATATATTTTTTGCTAAAATGTGAAATTTTTTTCACTGTCTGGTAGCAAAAAAACTGTAGAAAAAGATTCAAATTCATGAATACTGCTATGAAATAGCAGTGTTGATGGTTTTGAAGCTTTTTTGTCCAATCCGAAAAAAAAGACACGTTTTATTGAAAAAAAAAATTTGATAGATGTGTTTAGATATATATTTTTAATTGGATTTGAGGAGATTTTATTTAATTTCAATTGAATTTACGAATATATTTTCATATTCCGATTTATAATAATTTTGTTTTGAATTTTTGTACAGTTTGGAAGAATCGTGGATTTGGACAAACTGGATTCAGTAACGATCAATAAAACCGTCGAAGAATTGAAACAAAAAGTTCATCAGAATGAATTGAAGAATTCAGCTAAACTACTAAGACTGGATGTGAGTAGCAATTTTAAACAAATGTTCAAGTATTTTATTATCCAGTGATTTTATTTATTAATTGCATTTTTAACTAATAAATTTGTGCATTTGAATCATAAAATTTCATTCCAAAGCTCTGGAAAATAAATGATTTTGTCTAAAAGTCATTCTCAAATACTATGTGTTATTGTTACTAATTGATCTCATCATTGAAATGTAGTTTATCTGTAGTTCATAACGTTTGAGTTTGCGTTTGAGGCAAAATTATATTCAAATTGTTTTCACAGAATCACATCAGTGAGTTAAAAGATGCTATTACCCAACTCACTCGTCAAAACACTCGGCATCTTGAAAAGTATAATGTACTTGTCACTCAGAAGACTACCCTTGAGAAAAATTTAGATCAACGGCAAAAAGATCTGGTAATTTGAGCTTTTAACCTCGGAGTTTCTTTTCATCGTTACTTGGTTACGATACTGTACAAGCCCACATGGCTACACAGAATTCCCTTTTTTCCTTCCTTATAATTCCAAAACTTTTGTTTTGTTGTGCAGAGCATTTGTCGGTTTTGATTATTCGCAACTTTTTGTTTCCAATATATTTTGGTACATTCTTTGCTGATTTTGTATTCCAGTATTCCCAGAGTAAACCTGTCGATTTTTTTTTTGTCAAGCATGAGTCACAGATGGATTGCACTGATGCAGTACTTGAAAGAATATTGATATTTTGTCAACCAAGACTAAAAAAGCGAGTCGTGTTCTATCCATAAATATCCGTCTGTGCTGTCAAAATACTTTTGATATAATAATTTCTTTTTTAATTAGTACTAATTTCCCCAAATATATTCAGTTGTTTCTTATTACCCAGAACTTCGATCAACAAGGAGAGAAAAAGTCAGACACAAGAGAAAGGCAGAGATTAATGCAACTTGTTCAATTACAAGCACAAGAAATTCAGGTAGATTCTGGTCATCTTCTCTGCGTACTAGGGGGCTTCAGGAGACTTCTGTGTTTGACAAGTCCTGTGCAACGTAGCTTTGAGTAAAGCAAACTATAGGGCATCTTTCAAAGGCTGTGGGTTACAGTGCCTCTCCCTCCACTTGTATTGCTCTTTTAAAGTCTTTGTTATTCATCAATCTTATCAGTACTTTATTTGGCATCGAACTGCGTCATACGGTCATTCACTAGACTTGATGTTTGACAGTTTTTGTCAATTTCATTGTGCAATTCTGGCACATCTCGCAGCGCTTTTCTTTCTTCTCATCAGAGCCAAGTATTATTTTATTGCTCCCTTTTATCTTCACTAACCTTGATTGTTGTTTTTTTCTAAAGTATGTATTAGATGTTTATTGGCATGGTCCCGATAAAACAAAGGAAGCTACACTTATCTCATAACTGAAATAATGCAAGCTAAATATTCATGTTGATGGAGTAGTAACATGCTCATTGCTCACTTTATCATAAAGTTGGGACTCTCAGATTTTTTGTATTTAAAATGCTTACAGGCTTTGAAAGAAGAAATTGGATTATTGTCTCGGAAAGGAGGACACATCTTACCCCCAGCTCAACCACCAATTGCCAGAGATGACGATTTATAGTACCAACCTTGTAGCCTGAGGATTTGTATATAAGAAATTAATCCTTGGCTATACTTTTGTCAATTTTGTATTCCATTGTTTGTGTTATTGAATTATTCCAACATATAACTTCAAATTTATTTTCTATGTTAAAAAGAGGAATAAAATGTTTTCAAGATAACTTGTATGTTCAGTTCGAATCGAATCTATCTAACAATAACACCTCACTGGGGTTGTGGATGGCCAAGCATCAAATTGAAAGGTTACTCCAGCCATATCATCTTTTATATGGGTATTGTGTTCAGAGGTTTGGGTAACCCACTTGCATAACTGGATGGCGAATTGGTGGATTACTCTATGGATGTCGCCATCGTAAAATTGTGGTGCATAAGATTTGGGAAAGGAAGACTGTCCAAGATCTTGAGAGCCTTTTATTTATTGGCTTTTACGTTTTTCCAAAAAATAAAAAATTGAAACCATCCATCATTGTTAATGGATACCAGTAACAACATCAATGATCGATCACATAAAAACAAAATGGTAGTTTACCGAAATATATTTCACAAAAGGCAGCTATGTACAGTGGGGAGAAATTTATTACTGAATTAAGCTACACTGCCTGAATTAAGCTACACTGCATAAAGATATACCCAACCATGGAATGCAAAAAAGGCATGAGTTAACAAAAAACCAAAATAAATATGCATGCATTAGATTAAAAAATTACATCACTTCGGCTCCATTGGTAAAGTACAATATTGTTTTTTGATTTGATGAACTGAAAGCTTAAGTAAAAAACTCAATTCATGAAATAATATTAAGCAATAAATATACCTAAAAAAGAAAAATAGGCTAGAGGAATGCAATAGTGACAGAATCTTGTTTCTCTTCGATTTCTAGAAATATTTAAATATTTCTGTAATTTTCTCCAATCAAACAAAAAGGCTTCAAAACCATCAACACTGCTATTTTGAGGCCTTTTTACGGTTTACTTTTGATAAACATGTTTGATTATTTATATTCAACAAAAGTGCCATCTAGGTGAATGTTTTTTATATGGTGGAGTTGAAGAGTAGGTGGCATTCTGAAAGATTGTACTGTACGCAATGAGAGTCGGTATTTTCTAAATGTTATTAGCAATCAGAGTCTTACATATAAAGCCAGCTTAACATGTTGGGCAATATTGAGTCAAATCAAAAGAAAAAACTTTGTACGTGAAATAGGTAAACTTTATTTATATATCGTATTATGGAGTATTTTACATTCTTCATTGAACGCGATTTGAAAAAAATAGTGTTAATGATATTTAGAATTCGATTCAGTTTCACAATCATGTTTCCATATTTCAATAAATTAAACTTACTTCATTTTGATCAAGTCTGGACAAACTTTGTTACCAAATTTTATGAAGTATCGCATAGCGTGATTTTTCTCCAAAACCAAAGTCTTCATCGGAAAATTGAAATAAATTTAATTGGTGTACACCACCGTATATGATACACTTGTATGGTAATAAAAAAAACAGGGTTAAATGGAGATAGCAAAACGTCAAGAATTATTCATGATTTACAATGATCAGATTCAATACGTGAATAACAAATCAGACAAAATCTCCAATTGATAGAAGGCAATCAAGTTTCATTGCATATTTCACCTTAAAAAATTTAAAAATTGAAGGACTTGGCAAAATGGAATGCATAACAATGAATAATTCCTGTAGTAAAAACGATTTTATTAAATTTCATATTAAAATTTAGAGAAAGGTAGGAGGGTATATTGTCTATTAAAACCAATTTTTTTTAAAAATATATTTTTTTTGGATTTGAATTATTAGAATCATGATGCACTTCTGCATAATGAGAGCATTGTAAATTTTATTTTGCCAAGATCAAGCCATGAATGGATGAAGCCTTGTCAGTTTTCATGCTTTGTGCATTTCTATTGTCTAATCAAAATAAAATTATCCTGATACATCACATCACACAAGTGAGAAAAATATTGACTTAACTTTGAGAAACATAGCTCATAAATTATAAAATAAATATGTAAAATCTTCAATTGGAAATTACTTCAAATACCAAATAAAAATTCAAAACGAATACTTATAAAACTTCGAGAAAAGATTTTTGCTTGATAAGTGAAAAAGCAATATCTGGTAAAAACATACAAGATGACAGATTCCAAATTGAAAAAATGATACAATCTCTAAATCCCCAACACAATATTCAATTATCTCAAAACATTTCAAACAAAAAAAGAAAAATTATTTAGAACCTACTTTTTTAATATACTAAAGCTAAATTATACACAATTTACTTTGTTAAGCATGTATCACTGATGTATCACACCTAACGGCGCGTTCCATCAGTGACACATACTAACAACAAAATGATTTGCTGTATATTTTTTGTTTGCCACACACAAGCAATTATAAAAATGTTCTGTTGAGAATACTGCTATGCAGCCTTCAATAAAAGAGATTCTCAAAATCATAAACAGCTCCTCTCCCATCATAAAGATTGATCATTTTTTCCCACAATTCGTTTGTTTTAAGCAGATTCTTGTTTCCTGATAATAAATAAGAAAGTTAAATATAATCTAATTCTAGAATCTATGTAAATAATTAGGTTATTTTGGTTTAGGAGGTCAGATTCCATTTTCCTCACGTCAGAGGACGTGGAAGATGGAGGGGATGTGAAAGGTGAAATAAAACAAACAGAAACATATTGCACTAATTTTAACAAATTTAGTTTAAGTTTAGATAAATTTACTAGTGAAAGACCTCAATGCCAATTCAGTAAATCTTACCTATGATACACATTCCATATTTGGCACGAGTAATGGCGACATTAATTTGATGTTGATCACAAACAAAGCCAAGATGTTTTCGTTGCCACACCAGACTAGCATCGTCAACAATCGCTGAATCTGGCAAGGAGCGAACTGTTGATAAGATCACAAAATCCGCTTCACTTCCTGAAATGATATATTTCTTTTTAATATCAGGAGGTATACTTAAAGAATTTATTTTTCAAATTAGAAAATTTCTACCAAATAAATTTTTATGATTTTCAATTGGGAGTAAAACTTTTTTCACTGATGAGCGATGAACTCAATAAAAAAAATGTTTTCAAAAAAAGTTTTGTTGCCGATGAGGTGTGATCCATATTATTTCTGCTTGTCACTAAACTAGTTTTGAAAGGTTTTTGAGGAGACATATTTGAGTAAACCTGTGTGAAAATATTTTTTTCTGAAAAAAGGCGAAATAACTATATACCACAAATAACACTTAAACATTTACTTGAGACGGGAAATGACTACAACCTTACACTGAGATAAAGATAAAATATGCTGCAGTATCAACAAATTCCCAGTTCACTTAACAGATTTTACTGTGCAAGGCATAAGCCACATATAAACTATGCCTTCATGTTTCAATAGGAATGTACTTTAAAAATATATTTTGGAGGATCTCTCATGATTTTACTATTCTTTTCAACCCATATGCTTAGAATAAGAACAGTACTTTATTCCCAAATTAAAAATATTTGAACAAACAAGTTTTGTCAAGCATGGATCACAGATGGATCGCACCATACAGGTGCGATCCATATGTGACCCATGCTTGACAAATAAAATTTCTGATTACATTACCTTGACTTGTAACAATAGTTCCAACATGAACATCATTCAAATGAGAATGAGATTTTTTTATTATTTCTTTGATTCTGTGACATTGTGCTGTATAAGGTGATAATACCATGATATCAGTTGTCTTCAAAGATGTTTCATTTGTAAGTAAAACAAGAAGTTTGACCTAGTTAGAATAAAAGTTGTAAAAAGTTATTTGTTCAAGTAACATATCATGTATTATTTAAAATTTAATATAGTTTTTTACAAAGACATTTTAACTATCTTGAGTGCCGGGTCAGTGTTGAAATATTAGCGTCTCTGATCAACCTCTATAAGTTCTAATTCCATGGGTTATAATTATTTACAAGAAAATAACTGGATACGTCACTGGTGCACGATGGCTCACATAACCGCTCAAAACAGGTTCTTCCACCTACCATACCCAGACCACAGGAATAATCAGTAAAAAACAGAAGGTAAAAACTACTCTCGACTTATCAGCACGAGAAGGTAGTTTATATAAATAAAATTTGATGTGAAAAAAAGAATGGCTCAGAATTTATGTAAAACACAGCATAAATTTTACAAGATAATTGAAATGAAAAGTGTCAAAAATACACTTTGAGCTACACAACTTATTGTCCTGTATGCAGGTTTAAATGAGGTGGGGGACGAGTACATGTGAGAGGATTGCTGAACTCCTCAATAGCAAGTAGAGGTTCGTTCATCATCAGCTATGTACAAAAAAAAAACAGACAATTCCCAGACTTGGATGTAGAATTTGTATGAGATGGCTTTGCTTTGAGCAAAGTCACAAAAACCAAAATAATGGCTACTCAAATGTCAAAGAGCTACTACAAGTGCTAGCAACTGTACTCTTAAGTGCAAAAACATCCCCGAACTGCAGAACTGAACCACTATGATGAAGTGCAGTCAGTTGCATCTGTCCTGAGCAATGATAAAACCATCTATCACTTCTTTTGTGTTATCCTCTTTCACAAGATAAAATGAAATCCTAACCTAAACAATTTTCAGAAATAGTTAGCGACCTATTTTGTTAGGCACGAGTCACTGATGAATCCCACTGACAAGGTGCAATTCATGCTCATGCATAAGCAAATGAAAATCTCCCATGGTGAATATAAACGCTTACCACGGCTCTTGCTTCTTGCATGTTATATTTAGATTTGTCTCCACCTCGAATGGATTTGAATTGTTGAACCAATTCTTCCCCTTCTATATGACAAAACACTGTTTTGTTTTGTCCAAAAAGAAATTTTCTTTCCGGACGTTGAAAAATTGTGGCATCACATTCCAACTTTCCATCATAAAATTGCTTGATGGAAATTCCATTATAAGTGGATCCTGTGTTAAAATCAAAAGTAAGTTGAATTACCATAAAACATTTTTTTGCATTGGGATTCACTCTAAATAAGATGAGATGCAGTGCTTAAAACAAAGCAAGTAACGGTCACTTAAATAGTAGGGAAATACTTTAGTATGAACCAACAACAACCACACACTAAGTGGAAAATATTCTAGAAGGACATAATAAATAAAGTGCATTAAATGGTAACTGCCCTGGGCGATGATAAAAGATCACTCACCATTCTATATTGAGTTGTCAGCATTCCGGCATAGTCACTATATTTACTGAATAAGGATGTTCCTAGTCCAAGTCTCTCTGCCTTTTTACACCTAACAACAGGCTGAAGTTGCATGTGGTCTCCGATCAATACGACCTGATAATAAAATGAAAGTAATGAAGCATGGAAATTCAGCGATTTTAACTTTTCAGAGAACCATCAGAGCAAGTACACAGTTTACTAATAATGGCAGAGATAAACAAATAGGTTTAATGTTTAATAAAGGCAAGGTGACAGAATTTTGTTTTTCTTTTGGTGTTCAAAATATTCATGTCATTTTCTTCAGATGAACAAAAAGGCTTCAAAACCTTCAACTCCTCAATTTCAAATTGATGATTCTTAACCTCTTTCTACAGTTTTGCTGGCACCAGCCCCTCAAAAATAGACATTTCAATCTTCTAGCCACAGATATATCACAAAATATTGCTCATTTGTTAAATTTTCTGCTTGTAGATCCCATTTTCTTTGGATGTCCAAGTAGCAAAGAAGCTGTCATTCGGTCAGGCTGTTTAAGGTAAGTTTTAAGGTCCGAAGTTTTCTCTATACCCATTGGCGACATTGCCTGGTATATTTTGTGTCAAAAAACAAAAAATATTGTATGCTTAAAAAATAGTCTATTTTACTTTAGGTTTCAGTTGACAAGTCTGTGAAATAAAAATTATTTGGGGATTTATTGCATATGAATTGCATGCTTAGTCGGACCAGTGATTATGGCTTCCTCAACCAACCATGTACATGCACAGGAAAAATCTGTTAATGTTTAAGAGAAGAACCTCATGCCCTACTTAGCAATAACTAGTTTTTTTCCTGCAAAAACTGCACATCTCGTTATTGTAACTCCATGCTTGAAAAATCAAAGTTTCGATTTGCATGACCCAACAAAATAAACAAGTTAACATCAACTATAGCAAAGCAAAGAGATGTGTCGGGTGTTGTCCAACAAACTGTCTATCCTCTGTTTCACTCCTTTTGTGAAGATATATCTGTGTATGACCAAGGCCATTAGGATACTTGAATTAGATGAGGTCAAGAGATAAACAACAAAAGATCAGAAAAATTATTTCACATATAAAGAGACTTATTCACCAAACTTTCGCTAGAGTATAGTCTAGCTTCGTCAGGTATTAGGATATAGCAAACCCCACAACATAGATCCTAAAACAACTACTGAAGATAATTTTTATGAGCATTCACAAAATATATTAAACAAAAACAATACTATAATTTTTAGCGACTTTTAAATGCCTCAAAGCAACATACCTGTTCTGGATCAGCTACAGTTAAAGGGAGTATTGTTTCTGGTTCACTACACATTCCACATTCATCAATGATACATTGTGCAAACTTTATGCCTGTAAATGGAAGTGCCTGGTCAGGTCAATCAGAAAAGTGTTAGGAAAAGCTTAAGAGTTGTGCAACTCCGGTTGCAAGACGTTGGTGCGAATCCCACAAGGGATGTTGTGAGGGATTATATGCAAGTCTGCTGAATGCCTTGCTGATGCATGGTGGTTCACGTAAGCACTGCTTTTCTCACCAACCAGGTCCAGGAAATAATGAAAACATGGTAAGCTAAAAACCTTAACCCATTTCAAACTAAATTCTGCACGAAAGGCTGTATTCTTGACTTTCCTCTCCGGCAGCATAAAAAAATCTTATTCTAACCTAAGTTTACATTCTTGTAAATACGTCCTATAAGCTTATCCTATGAAGCATATAGGACATATTTACAAAAGTGATACCATCCGATCTATATAATATGTTTCCTTGCATGTATGTATTGATATTCACCAAATATTATTTTTAGCGTGAAGAAAAGCAAATCTTCACTATGACTTCTCATTTAAATATTAATGGCAAGTCAGAAGTTTGTCTCAAAAAAAAGTTTACACAAAAAGTTCGGCTGACCTGAAACTACTGAGGCAATATGCAACCAAGTGCTTGCTTCATGCTTGACACAATAGAATTATTGATAATTCACTCACCTCCCTCTTTCTTGAGTTCAAACAGAAGTGCTGACAATGAACAAGTACATATTATGATGTCACATTTTTTTAGTTCTTCATATTTAGCTTTTTGTATCACTGCCTTGTAACCATCAACATCTTTTCTTGTAAATTTGTTGTTCAAATCTCTCACTCTGAAAAAGGAAGAAAAGTTCATACTTCACTTGAGATAACACTAAAATCTTATTTGCAAAGATGATTTAATTTGGGGCATATTATTTTTATTAATTATGCATGGATAATGTGATCTCCTCATAGTTAAGAAATCCAAATCCGAAAGATCAGCAAATAAAAAAATATATAATCTCAGCCAATCTTGGTACTTTTTTATTTGATTTGGAGTACAGAGCTATAACGATGAGTGAAAACATTCAGTTTTAACTTCAACCCAAGACAAGGGCATTTGCTGTAGTCATAATGTCCATGAATAAATTGATTCAAGCGAATACGTATTACTGTAGAATTATTCATAAAACCACTGCTAAGAGACGATGACCTTATGCATCATGTAGGTGTGAGCTATAAATTTGTTCTAACTTATTTCCTCATGTCAAAAGAGGAAATTAAAAAAAAAAAAAAAAGAAGTCGTACATGGTTTTACTTTTACTCTTGAGGATACCACTCACTGAGCTTCATTATAGCACTTCAGTCGTGATATTTTTTCTACTTACCAGTTGTTGCTGGTTCTTCTTGAAGTAGAGCATTGTAATATATCTATCATTGTCATACTGACAGTTAGTTGGTTCCATCTAAGAGATCTTCTGGCTCTGCGTGGAGCGAATGTCAATAAAAAATAAACATAAAACTGACTCACTTTGCATCAAACAAGTTGATTTCTTCTGAAAAACGATTACTACCTTTTCTGATCAAGTTATGTAGAGATATGTTGTCTAAATTTTCATCAGGTTGTTTCAGGTCATCACCAGGATTTGAGAAAACTGATTTTGGTTTGATTGGATTCGGAAATATTTTTTCCTCCAGACTTGTACTGTACATTCGAATAACTTTTAATTGGCCAGCATTTTTTAGGAATCCTGTTATACAAAAGGGATGTATTAGATCAGAATTTTTGATTTTGTCGAGCAAGAATCACAGGATGGCCCACGCCTAATTGGTGCGGTCCAAATATTAGAACAATACCCAATTCTAATCTTCATCTCAAGTGGTTTATTTTTCATTAGTATTTTTGAGCTCATGATTCACAAATTCCTCACTTTTGAATTTTAATTCAAAGAAATTCTTTAGTTTCAAAGATGATGATATACGAGTGAACTTTTTTGCATGCCAATTCCAATGACATGGGTAATGAAGAAAAGTACGTTTTTTATGAATTTATTACTCTACTTATCTCATTCGGTTATTTTTGAAAAATATAGCAACTCGTCTCAAAAAATATAGTGATCAGTACAAAATGTTATTCAATATTTGCTTCCATATTTATTTATATTAGCAAAAATTCAATAGAACATTAGACATTTTCAAACTTTTCTAACCTGTGTTAAGAAAAAAAGTTATTTATCATAAATACAAGATAATAGCAACATCTTTAAAACATCCTCTTGTTAACTTATTCAATATTTCAAATAGAACTATAATATTCTTTCAAATTTACCTGCTGCAACATCAACAGCTCTGTTAGAAGGACCACAATATAAAACTTTCCTCGGATGCTTTGGGTTTTTCAGTCTATTCAATAAAGCAAATGTTGCAGCAATCTGTGCACCCATGTATGATTTTCCTGTTCCTGCATGACAAAAATTAAGTTTATTAAAGCAGTTTTATTGAAGTTTGACTTGCATTCAATACATTTCAGAAATTTCAGGAAAAATGAAAATTTTTAAGGAAAATTTTTTTTTACGAAAAATTGTATAAAAGACTGGCAGAATGCCAGCTTTATAGACGCACGAAGGAAATAGATTCCACCAGGTTGAAATTAAGCAAATGAGATATATTTCAAGGTATATCTCTTGCTATAAAGTTTAAAATGCATTTGTTTGAGTGGCCAAAAGCAAATAAACAAGGTTAAAAAAAAATAAATAAAGTTTCAAAACCATCAATACTGCTATGAAATAGCAATGTTGATGGTTTTGAAGCTTTATATTCAACCGAAGATAATACCCTGAACGTTGTGGGCAACCGAAAAAGAAGATTCTGCCAGCCTGTAATATAGGAGCAAGACTGAATGAATACTGACTGTTGAAAAATGTCAGTCTCCTAATAACTTTGCGTAGGTGAGAATACTATAAAGCTATGAATGACATGCCCATACATTTAAATTGTATATTGGTTTATTAAATACGACATTTTCTTAATTAGATGGGTAACTGACTGCAGAAGCAATCAGGCTTTACTGTACCTGATCTGTATTCTTAGCTGCCCTCTTTCACAGAATGAAAAGATATCCATCTATATAAATTAAGAGTTTGACTTATTCATCATTTCATAAAGTTTTTGCTATGAAATTGGATTACTAATGGAAACATTTACAGTTTCAGACATTCAGTTATTATCTTCCATTCACAAAAGGAAGGTATTGAAATTATACATACCTGGTGGTCCTTGAATGATTGTGAATCTTTGCTTAACAGAATTCATTTTTTGTTCGTATTGATTGTTATTGAGAGGGAATGGAAATCCTTGTATTTGTCTTCTTACTAATATTGCATGATGTTCTTCAGGCAAATCATTGAAAACATTTCGTCCAAATGCATCCATGCAAATTTCTTCAACCACGTTGCTTTTAAGCTTCGTAAGTTTCCTGAGAGTATTCTGCATTCCTCTGGTAGATGAACAATGAATGTTTATAAAATATTAATTTAGTTTAATTTTTTAAAAAGATTTACGATTTACGATAAAATTTTTACCCGTTTGGAAATGTCCAGGTGTCATATTTTTACTTGCAATTATTATTTAACACCGCCTGGCCGATATCTTGCGTTTCAATCATGTTCAATTTTAGTTTCTTCTAATTATTGCCATATGCCCCTTTATATACATTCATGTTTGAAATATTATTTGAAATTTGAAAAAAATAAATCCAAGAAAGTCAGAAAAGAAAGTCCGGCTCGCTTATCCATGCCCACCACTCAACCCAGGGTGTAATAACTTGGGTAGGGTTCGCAAAATAGGAAAAGATTGTATCTTTTCAGTAATTGTAACCCTGTCCATCTATAAGTGGCCGCTGTTACAAGGCCTTGGACAGGCTGATCCACTCTAAGATGTGACTATAAAATATGTATATCCCCTGATAGCTCAACCAGTAAAGAACATAGGAATATGCTTCAACCTTTGCATTACTAAATGCCATGATTCAAATACAAAATTACCAAGTAATCGACAATGTACAGCCTAATCATTTATTTAAATATTATGAATAAGTACATATATTACCTGTGCATGAAACTCAGAGGAATAACTTCGATTGTCCATAAGTTTTCATCCATCAAAGTATATTTCATATTTCCCAAATTTTTATCGAAGAGTTTAAAATAAACTGCATAAGTAGGAAACTGTGGCTTTGATTTCGAAGAATTTCTCTGAAAAAAGATGAACGTATTAAATGAAAGCGATATGCTAAAAAACACTATCTCTAAAAAGCTAAGATTTTTGAAAATAGGCTTAATAATGATTTCTTTTAGCCTCAAACATCCAACCTCATTTTTACATGAGAGTCATTATTAGGAGGTTTTCTTACTTGAACCAAATTTTCACTTTTCTTTGCGAAAAAACTTATACAAGTCTAAGTAATATTGTTTGCACTGCTGTTCTATCGAGCTGTTTTAGGGGTTTGTAGATTAATTCCCACTAAAATACTTGGCCCGATTTCAAAATAGAAAAGTATTTCTGCAAATTGCATAGAGAATTATAGAACAAATCCTAGTCTGAAATTTTTAACAGAGACATGTTTTGTTAAACATGGGTCACTAATGGAAGGCTCCATTGAGGCGCGGGCCATTAGTGGCTAATGTTTGACAAAATTAAACTTCTGATTGGGAAATAAACAGACTTTAGCACAGATAACCAAAAATATGTGTAATTTAATATGTATCCATAAGCTGAGAGAATGCTTCTAGCAGCGTCACAAAATATAACCTAGAACATAACTGGGGATGCAAGTGTTGAATTTTTTTTCGAAGCGAATCTTTTGTAAAATATTTTTGGATTGAAGCTTTTCGAATATGGTAAAAAATTTGATTTGATATTTATTTGATAAAAAAAAAATATTCCCAACCTTTCCAAGATAGTATATCAGTTTACAAACCAAACTAAAAATTACAGCCATTGTTCCAATTCGAGTGACACGGAACTAATGAAAAAGCTTCGATTTGATTTTACTAAAAGTTCACAATAAAATTACCAAAAAGTTATCATAGAATAACAAAAAGGTCAAGAAGTACTTGAATGCTTTTAAGATTGAAAATGACTGGATAACACATACACATAAGGGGAGTACCGGTAGTGTGAGTCTATTACAGTCATGATTTCATTTTCTTGAAATTCTCAGATTTGATTCAAATTATCAGTGATTCGAAATTCTTAAACTTACATTCCTTATCATAACTCAGAGTCACCTTTGTAATGCCTTTCAAAATATCAATCTTTTTTCAATCAATTTTATTTCAAAAAAACCCACGTCCACACTGTCATACAAAACCGCATCAGAGAAAACTACAAATTACAAAAATTATGGGAAACTCAAGAACACAGACAAACTCTTGAAAAAGATTTATGACATAAATCGCAATACGCTCATTTCCCCTGATAAATACGGTACAAAATTTACATTAAAAATACCTCTAATTAATTGGGCCGTGATCTTGTGAGAAAAAGTGACGGAGGCAATGGAGGTAGCGAGAAATGCCTACAACACCATTTTGTGTTTATACTTGATTAAACATGGAAGATGGAGAACCAATTTAAAAAAAAAACATTGTATATTCATTTCACTCTAGTCAAGGAATATTGCAGTCAAGTTTAGAAATACTGAACGTATTATGTATTTTTTTGGACATGAAAAAAAATCAAAGTACTTGATTAAACATGGAACATGGAGAACCAATTTAAGAAAAAAAAACATTGTATATTCATTTCACTCTAGTCAAGGAATATTGCAGTCAAGTTTAGAAATACTGAACGTATTATGTATTTTTTTGGACATGAAAAAAAATCAAAGTACCGGTTTTCTTTCATCAACTGACACTATGATCCCATGCACAACAATTGTGTAACTTGTGCCCTTGTTGTCTAATGATACAGCATTCTTATCTGAAATAACAACAAAATATTTTCATTCCTTTGCAACTTTAGCTTCTGAGTTATCATAACTTGTAGAAGCTCTATAACTTAAAAAGTGTCCGTTCAAAAAAATTTGGACAAATGTGTGAATTAATAAAAATGCCAAAATCAGTACAAAAGAAATTTTGAAAACATTTAAATACCAACTTTTACATTTTCATTCTATAAGCATCTACATTAAATCTTAAAATATACACCTATTTTTCCAACCTGTTGAAATAGGTATTCCTTTTAATCTGAAACATAACAGATCACTCTTGTGGAATTCAATATAACGTTCTTTGCAGAAATGGAATGCGACTTCAAAACGATGTTGCGAAGAATCAAAATCAAAACCAGATGATTCTGAAATATGAAATTAGGTTATTAAATAATATTTTTTGTATGAATACTAGAAAAATGTTCTCATGGAAATTCAAATAACCGTATATGTTATTTTTTGGATTAATCAACATATTTTAAAACCATCAGTTACTGATATTTAATAGTTTGTCAATGAAAACAGTTTTTACCTAAATGTCCTTTGATAACTGTTGGTCACAAAATGCAATATGGACAAAAAGGAATATAAGCAATACTTCCTACTTTCCTCTTTTACAGAAGTCAATGACTTGACAAAATAAATGTGGGTGCGATGGCCTAGTGATTAACATGTTGGCATTGCATGTTGAATATCTGGGGTTCGAGTCCCGACGAGTCCAGCTTGTCAATCCATGCCTACCACTCAACCCAGGGTGCAATAACTTGGGTAGGCTAAGACGAACAGTGAAGATCATAACTTTCCAGCAATTCTAGTTTTGTACAACTATATGTGGCCACTGGTACAAGGACTTGGCCAGGGTGATCCACTCTAAAACGTGCCTATAAAAAGTGTTTTCTGAATGATCATGGTGATGAATTATGCTTACCTGAACTTCCATTCATATCCCATGATATTTTAACTCCTTTCAAAAAAGTTGATGAACCATCTTTAACTGAATTATAAGCTGCATCAAGTCTGATCAATGGTTCCCAGATTTTTTGATATTTTTTTAAAGATACTGGAGTATGATCTAAAGTTGTGTGAAAGATTAGATCAAGCAAATGATACTTGCACTTATTGACTAAATACAACATATAGGTATGCGTTGTTTAACTGTTCTTCAAGTTTAAATAAAATGAACATTTCGACATATCAATAAAAACAGTAATATTCATTTTAAGTGGAATCAACAAAAATCACAGAATTTCATGACACATGATCCAATTGTGGCTCATATGTGAACAATATTATTATACTTCATCAATAAGATGTTTTCAAACAAAACAACCGATACAACCAAATAGGGTTACACAATCTTGATTTTTTTTGAGTCCAGATTGTTCAGGTCATTTTCTTGGACCTGTGTCAGATTCTTCTGATGGAGAAGAAAGTTTCAAAACCATTAAAACTGCTATTTCATAACAGTATGTATGTTTTTGAACCTCTTTCTACAATTTGGTTGCTATCAGATGCTAAAAAGGAGATATTCGTTATATTTTAGCATGAAATATAGCCCATTTGCTAAATTATTCTCTGATGAAGCTAAGGATGAAAGTTTAGAATTCAAAACTAGGAATTCAAAATGATTCTAAGCATTTCAAGGAAATAATAAATCATGATTACAATAAATTCTTGTTGCGTTGTTTATGTAAAGTTCTTTTTTTTCCTCAGATCTTGAAAACAAATATTTCAATATTTTTCGACATTTTCGTGATTTTGTATGGTTAATCTAGTTGCGCACAGTTGTAAAAATTTGAAATTTGCATCACTAGATTTAGCCAATTTTCTATAGGTATATTTCAATGATTTAGTAATTTAGTCGACCATATATTTCAATTTTACATTTACATTTTAAGAGACATTATTTTCATAAACCCAAATCAAAAATCTTTTCTCTCCATTCACCTTTGATAGTTCTAGCATCATGAGCAAATATATGAAGAGGTTCACGGTTATGATGAACACAAATATCGAGGTCAGACGCAACGGATAACAATTGAACGCAAGGTTCTGGAAGTTTTTCTTTGCCAAACCAACTTGAAAGCTGGATCTGCAATGCTGTGCCATCATTAAGTGTGTTCCTTATTTCTCGGTGATGATAAATAGGAAATGGGCTGTTTCGAGTCATACCACACATTTTGTCAGTTCGAGTAGATTCCTCTGATTCGCAGCGTAACCTAGAAAGAAAAGTTGAACTGAACATAATGTTAGCACTATGTAAAAACGTCATACTATATTATTCTGCCAGGCATGCGATGCAATACCTTGAAACTATTATTCTTATGTTTGGCTTGACTAATGATTCAACATACTAATGCTATTAAAAATATCAATTTCTTTACTTTTTTTCTAGAAAAATTGTAAATATTCAAAAAATATTTTTTTTATTTGTACAAGTACCATGACTATTGTTTCTCATCTGCAAATTACATTACTGGCTCGGTTTAGAGTTTCAGTAATCCAGCAATTCAATGTTAATCCATACACACCACTCGACCCAGGTAGTCTTGAAAAAACTGGAAAGATTATATATCTCTAATGACACTAACCCTATTTGTCTTTAAGAGGCTGCTCTTACAAAGCCTTATTCGGGGTAATCTACTCCAACAAGTGGCTGTGAAAAAAGATACTATTTCTAATGTAGCAATTTTTTTTCTTACAATAGTTTCTTATGAGTGTTTCTTCCAAACCTTGCTCAGAATGACTTCACATAAGAAAAATCAAAAATTCAACCCAAGCCAGAAAATTAGTGAGCAAACATATTTTGAAAAGCATGGGTCACTGAGGGAACACACCGTTAATGCGTGGTCCATCTGTGGCACACGCATGCCAAAATAAAATTTATTGGGATAACCAATACTCTATTCATTCAAAACTTTCTCTCACTTTTTAATAGCTTTCTTTAATTTCTGTTTGTAATTCAATTTTTCTTGATCCATAGCGAACCATTGTGGTGGTTTCTTCATCAAATCAATCAGATTTTGCCAAATATCTCGTGGAATAGTGATAGTTAGATTATCAGTTTTATTCGGCAATAACTTCTTGGTACTTTTGTAGCCTTGATCTTTCGCATAATCATAAAACCTGTTTTCCAAAAGATAATTACCGTGATTATTAAGTTATGTTAATTAGGAAATTTGAAAAAAATACAGCACAGTAACTTGGACATGGACATAGTTTATTTTAAAACCTTTCTTAAAACAAAAAGCGATACAAATAAATACCGGTATATAATGTTACAAAATTATCAGGAAAGCAAACAAAATTTAAAGTTAAGTTCAAAACGTGGCAAAGAATAAGTTCCTAATAAACATTCAACGAGAGTAACACATGTTTGCTCACTTGCAAATCTGAAAAAAAATTATCCATATATATAAATATTAGTAAATCAGCAAATCTGAGTTACACAATCCCACATCGACTTATATCTATTAAAACATATTCAGATAAAATAATTTTGACTTGGTATTGAAAGGAAAAGCTGTCAAAGCTTTTATATTACTCTATTCCTTCGTTTAGTTCAAGGGTTCTTGAACTTTTTAAGTCGCACCCTGTGATACCTATTATTTTATCAATGAGAACTGCTTTTAACTATTTTCAAATATCAAAAGCTTTATGAGCAGCTTAGCAGGAGACAGAGTACTCTCATATCAGCTTCTCATTCTGGTTCTGTCAAAATCATTCGTGCCCCCACCCATGTAAACTTTTAGCACCCTACCCCTAAGAGAGTCACGCCTCCCAGTTCAAGAACTCCTCATCTAGTTTAATCTAATAGGATATATTTGTTGTTTTTGTGCACATAATTAAAAGATGGATCACAATCTCTCATGCCGTTACCAGTTAGGTGGGGGGGGAGGGTCTTCAAGATGAGGACTCATCAGCAACTGATATTTCCTATGTATCGGAATATCTAGTCAAATATTTTTCCAGATGTGATAAAAGATAAAATGATACTTGAGAATTATAAATAATATAAGGCAAACCACAGCCTCGAGTCAGAAGTTTTTCCCTGACAGTTCACTTACGGTAATTTTTTTGCGCAAGGAAATGTTCTAGCAAAATTGAAAACAATACCTGAATCTCCAAACAGCTTCCAATTGTTCAAGAATGACATCTCCATAATCATTGCGCTGAATTTCTTGTTCATGTCGACCTTCAATGAAATCTTTTGATTCCATATCGAGCATGATATGACCATAGTCCAATACTTTAGCAATACGTGGAATATATCTTCCTTGTGTAGCAAAATGCATCTTTATGTTTGCATCAGTCATCTGTTAAGGATGACAAAGAAAGGGAAATTTTGTGAAGTTCTTAAAGTTAAAAGTTTGCCCCAATCAAAGTTTCAACCAGCTCTAAAAATCACTAACTCATGAACTGCAACTTATGTGTTAAATGAGCAGCATTAGATGTAGACCCAGTAAATGCACTCTAAACATAAATCATTCCATGACAAATTGAAACATTACAATAGGGTGTATTGCAGTGAGTGGTATCAGCCCTGGTCAATAATAAATCATAACCTTTGTTTACTATTAGTCACTTCTTATAGCACACAGGAAATGTGGTGCATCAATTCTGAAGCCCAGTAAATGTAACAGTGTGAAATATTAAACAATTTGGATGAAAATTTATTATGTTTCAAGTCTTCGCTTTGATTTTTGCTTGCTTTTTAGTAAAACAGTTACTAAAATGGTCAAACACAAAGTATAAGTCTCCCAAGAATATGAAAAAGTAAAATATTAGTTTTACAGAATGACAAGGTAATACAGGATAGGTTTGTTAAAAACATACAAAACAAGGCTGGTTTTGAATGCACAACTCAAAAATTCAATATGAGCACGAGAAATAGTTATTTATTAAAAGACATGTTTTGTTAAGCAAGAATCGTGCCGTGGAGGCACTGGTCATTAGTGGTTCATGTTTGACAAAATTAAATATCTTATTTGGTTCGGCTATTCAGAGAAAAGCTTCATATTGTAAAAGATATTTTAATGTCAGTTCAAAGCGCTGATTTCTTTTCAAATAAAAAAAATTTACCTGTGAAATGCATACAATAATTACGGTAGGTTGTTCATTCAAATTCTCTGCGAGTTTCGATGATTCAAATTTCATTTCAAATTTTCTCAACTTTTCTTCAACATTCCCAACTGAATATCTACATTTTGAAGCGTGAGGTTATTATATTTTAAGATTATGTGTAAACATCTAGTCCAAACAATATAGTATTGTTCTATTTTATTTTTTCAAAGCAAAAGAAGTATTCGTGTAATCCTCCCATAAATTATTGATTATAAAGTTTTGATAAAAATAAAAGCATATATAAGTGGACTCTCTAAAATAAATCTCAACTGAAAGTTTTGATACATCTTAGCATGCCTGGCATTGTTCAGAAAAATTAGTTGCAATATGTGTAGAGCAATGAGTGTAATTGTAAAAATTATCAAGTGAAAAGCTAAATATTAATCCAAAAAATAATATATAATTTTTTGCAAAGCATGAACATACATCTCTGTTCCATCTTTAGCTCCTGCATGTTCATAAAAACTTTTCTGTTACACGATGAAATATAGGATTCCAGCCACTGAAAGAACTTATTATTCATTTCACACATAAAAAAACAGCTCTTTGTATGCTGTCATTGTTGAAAAACCTTTCCCAGTCTGATTTATCAACTGTTCCCCTGTCCCGGAAGCTATTAAAAAGCCCAAACTTGCCCCTAGCCATCATGCCTCTATGAAAACTGAAAATAGGATGGTTCCTCCCGGTATTTGCAAATCTTCTAAAATGAGGAAAAATTTTTTATGTGCCACCAGCACACAGTTGAAGTATCTATGCAATTTCACCCTCAATATTCTATAATTTTGCATGCCCTCTTACACCCAGCCTGCACAACCATCCTCACTATACCACCTATCCTGCCAAGTTGACCTGAAAGCCCTATACCAAACCAGCCCCAGTACCACCCCATACCACACCCATATAATCATTTCTGACCCTCCCCCATCCTACACAGACTCAGGACCTGCACAACCATCATCCTGCAACACCTCAACAGACCCTGACAAACCAGAAGAGTCAGTCTGGCAGCTTTATTTAATCTGTCTCATAGTCCCAGCAGGATCTGAGCTTTATATAGAATGTGTTTATGCCAAGGGAACTTTTTAACCAGCCCATCTGAACATTTGTTCTTTCTCTTTTTTTTTCTACTGTAAAAATTAGTAAGAGAAAGAAGAAAGAAAACAAATGTTGAGCTGAATACCTTGAAAAGTTACCTTGGCATAAACATGTCATATATAAACTCCTGATCTGGCAAGACGTTCAGGCAGTTGTTCTAGACTTGTTTAGAGTTGCATTGGGTGGATAAGGAGCCTGGGTGTACTGAATTTGTTGTAGGATGGTGAGTTTGGAGAAAGGGAAAGGGGGTGAAGTAGAGAGAGGTTTCTTGGGTATGGGTAGGCGAGGAAGTTTGGGGATGGGGAGGTGAGGTAAATTGTGGTTAGCTAGGAATAGACAGGTGGGGTGGAAGCAGGTGGGTTGGAAATAGGAGATTAGTAGTCAGTAGTTGAGAATAGTAAGGGAAAGTAGAAGCAGGTGGTTTGAGGCAGGAAGGTGGGTGAGATGGGAAGGTGAGGTAGAGTGGGGTTAGCTGGGAGTTAGGAAGGTGAGGTAGAACTAGGGGGTTGCAGAGGGTACTAGACTGAGGTGGATGTGTTGAGATAGGGCAGCTGGATGTGTGCTGGGATGAGCTGGTCAAACATGAGGGTGGGTTTAACAGAATAAGTATGTCAGGAATAAGTATTCACTGAATGTGTAAAAAAATATTGACCAAAAAGTCTATGATGATAGAATATAAAATTTTGAGCACTAGAATAGATCTTGACTGGCAGTACTGATGCGTCTTAACGTGGTAATCTCTAATCAATTTTCTGCTGATTGATGCAAAAAGTGCCGGTTATTGCCATTTTCATCTGAATCAGATTGAAATGACAAAAATTTAAAGAGCCAATGTCGACCAAATGCTTTGACTAAACCCTAAACTTAAACCATATCAATAATATTAGGATTGTAAAAATTATATCCGTTTGTTAGTCAGAAATTTGACCTCATCAAATGTGGTAACCCTATTCTAGGGGACACGAATGAAGTGGTTAGTGTTTTTTTGGAAATATATGATTTTTCCTGGCCGGCCAAGCCTACCCAAGATATTATACTTCGGGTTTAGTGGGGAGCATGGACTATTGAGCCGGAATTACTGGGACTCAAGCTTCAACTTGCAATTCCAACACGATAACAACTAAGCAACTATAAAAACTAAAAAAACTCACTCAATTTTTTCAGCAGGGCGATTCCCCTCCAGGGCTCGATGAATGCATCTTTGAATGACAATATCTGGATATCTTCTAATTGGCGAAGTACATTTTAAATATTTCAACAAGCGTAATGAAGAATGTAAAGTATTACTGCCAGCTCGGTTACAAACCCATTCCGATTTTTTCTGAATACTCCGAAACCTTATAATAGAAATATTTATAGTGTAAAAATAAGATGGGTTAACACAATGAGAAAGAATTTGTGCACACCAATGTACGGTTCATCTGTAGTTCATGCTTGGTAAAATATTTTCTTTAATTAGGAATGAGATTGGAACATTGAGAATAGCTTCAGAAAAAGAGAAGTTAAATAGGACTAACTTTCCCGTAGCAGGCACAAGTTTTAATATCATAAAAATACAATACACAATGCTATGAAAATACATTTCACGTATAACTAAAGTATCAGATTGGACCATAAACCCTGTTCCAAAGGTAGAATATAGCATCAAATATATAGTTTAACATTATTAAAAGTGATAATAAGCATACTAAGTGATTACTACATTATTCTTACTTCAGCTACTTTGAATAACATAGAAAGTCATTTTCTATAATTTTCTGTTAAAAAATGTTACGTTAATCGTCACGCAAGAACTGAAAAACTAAAATCTTGTAACCCCCCCATATGCCACAGGGTAGAAAGCCATATGTCTGTCTCTCGGGCGGACACTAATTCTGAATCAGGGGGTGAAAGTATTGGCCAAACCTTTTTACTCATTTTCCCTGTGCAAGGGCATGTTTGGTGGAGGAAAGCATAAACAGCATTTGCGTGAACCATGTCCCAGTGAGGTGTTCAGCAAACCTACTGCATGTTATTATCCCAAATGACATTCAAACTATCATTAATCAGGATGGTCATAGATGCTTAACCCAAAGCTTATCCTAACACTTCTAGCTTTTGTGGTAACCGTGAAATCAAGAGTTTTTCCTATTGAGATATAAACACCCTGGCATTTGAGATTTAAGGCTGAACATTGAATTTTTCAAAAAGTGCTATTCAAATATTTTTTTTAATTTACTCACTGATCAAGTGCTGCAACTTGGGAAGGATGGATATCATCAAGTGATAGAATGAATAAAAGTGTATCAATGTCACCATTTTCTCTACATTTCGATATATCATTCCACACTGTTGTGTAAATCTGTATTCCTTTCTGTAACAAATTGTCATAAATATTTTATAATTGCAGTCGTCTTATTTATCAAATGTCTGCAACATCTAACAAAAGCTATAGAAATAAGTCAGAATGCGAGCCTGGCCGTGGCATCAGCAGCAAATTATGATACTATGATATAACAGGAGCATTACAGCTGGATGACAGAATCTTTTTTCTTCTGGTGTCTAATATGCCAATGTCATTTTCTTCGAATGGCAAAAAGCTTCAAAATCATCAACACTGCTATTTCATAGCAGTATTGATAATTTTGAACCTTTTTCTAGGGTTATCAGGAAATATTGCCCATTCTTCTGACGACAGATTTTTTTTCAGAGGTCGACCAGCAGATTAACCAACATTCTGCCAGTCTACATCTCAGGTTCATGTGATTTTCTGTAAGTTTTCCTTTGTTTTCCATGTTCAATTTCATATTTATGGCATCAAATTATGATATATTGATAAAACTGAATGACCACAGACTCAACCACATCCACATTGTCAGTCTTACTATTGAAACTCAATAAAAGTCTAATTGGCTTAATTTCTATGATTCTGTTTTAAGACTATCATGAAATTCAACATGATGAACACAAAACTCAATACAGCTTGTAAACCTAAACTTGGTAAAATAAACTTGGTGGACATTGTCAATGGATAGGCAGATACAATGAGAATCCATTGTTAACCTGCAGAAGAGGAAAGCTGAGTGAATGGCTTTATCATATGGCGCATCACATTCTATCATGCGGACACCAGTGCCAAATCTGGGTGAAGTTTTTTGGCATAATATATTCTAATTTTTTGTGCACGGACCTGGTTGATGAAGGAAACTATATGCAGTGCTAAACAGTCAGTGTGGAGCACCTTGCATAAGCAAATCGTCAAGCACACTAAATGCATATATTCATAATCCTCACAGAATTCGAACCTATATCCGGGACAAACAGTGATGCTTGGGTCGAAGCGTACCTATCTCCCAATGCTTTAATGATTGAGCTAACCATGCACAATATTCTAGATATCAACTTTAGGGTACACGAGAAGTGTAGTGAGATAATGTCTTATATGTTCAGACTTTAGAATTGCCCTGACATATCAACTACATGTCATAAGAAGCAACTGAAAAAAATAAACAAGAAGAGGTATACGGTTTCAACATTGGTAGAAACAAATGCAAATTTGTTTTCCATTTAATGCAGCTCTTTCCCTTATTAAAAGTACTAGAAGCTCCTTTCACAATCCAATTCCAGCTTTGTTTAAAGTGAATTTCAATTGAAAATAAAAAATACCGAAATACCAACATTTGAAGTTCCAGCATTTGAATTCCTGTGTGACAATTGTAATCGTTCAAATTCATCATCAAGTGGATACGGCTGACCCTGACTGTCAACAGTTCGCTTAAATTTGTCCTGTAATTCATATTGTTTTCCCACATACTCAGATGTTGAAGAGAGAAAAGTGGAACTTTCAATTGAATCCTGATTTGAGTTTTTCCAACCCATCCATTTTTTCTTATCAGGTATTTCTTGAACTCTGACTTCTATTGGAAAATTCTAAGAACATAGTAAAATCATATAAATAAAATCAACAGAAGACAAAAAGATTTGATCAACCTAACAGCAGCCCATTTTAATTATTACTACTGTATATTGATAATATTAGATATTTGTATATTATCATCGCATCATCCAATAAGTCTGGCTTGTTGCACCCTCTTAAAGGAGTTGTTCAAAAGTATTTTGAACACATTCTCAGTGTTAGTACATCTTTAAATCTAAAATTGGCAAAATCCCACCCTAGATTCAGTTTAAATTTTTTATTGTTTTTCAACATATCACCATATGTGATGGAATTATGCCATGAAATTTGAACAAAAAAACTTGCAGTGCATAAATATAAAAAATGATACGATTATTGTGCATGATGGTGGCTCTTTCAAATGAATTTGCTTTGGTGCCTGACATATACAACACTTTACGGGTAATTATCTGCATTGAAAACAAAAATTAACTGATAAAAGTATAGAATGACATATTTTGCTCTTGGAACCCAAAAATTGAAAATCAAGAACTGAATAAACAATTCTAGTTGAATTAAAACTGGAGAAAGAACGGAATACTGATTATAAAGTTTATTTGAGTGGTCTCAATACTCGTTTATAGGTTGGAAAAGAATATTTCATTTTTTAAATCATTCAATAACTTAGTTCGGCAATATGGAAATATTGTAAATGTATTCAATTCCTGTAATTAACGCAAAATTCAAAAAGAGATACCGGTATTCAATCATTACGATTCAAAACAACATAAATCAGAACAAAATAGCTGTTTAAAATGATAGAGAATTTCTTTTGTCGCTGTGAACAATTTGAAGTCAAAAAGTGTAAAAAATGCATTTAAAAAAAGGTATTTTAAGGATAAGTTCACTTTAGAATCAGATTAAGAAAAGTTCGAATTTATCAATCGAACTCACTTTCGATATCAAATATTTTGCTGTGTTAGAATTTACTGCAAGCATTGCTTCCTCAATCAAAACATGAGCCTTTCCTTCTTTTAACAAGTCTGAGTATTTATCAGGGTCTTTATAATATGCTGCACCATCGAGTCTTGTACATCTCCAGGACCAGACCAATTTCCATATTTCAGCTAAAATAAAATAAATCTTGATAAAGAGATAAAAATAGTTGACAGAAAACAGAATTTTGTTTTTCCTTTTTGTGACCGTTATGTTCATGTCATTTCTTCGGGCGAGTAAAAAAAATTCAAACCGATCAAAACTGCTATTTCATAGCAGTATTGATGATTTTGAACTTTTTTCTACAATTTAAAGTTTAATTACTACCAGACAATAATAAAATATTTTCCATATTTTTAAATTTTCTTCTGGAGGGACCCATTTCCTACGAGTGTCTGAGAGTGAAGATGAAATCCTGCCGGTCTACTCAATGCCAATAATTTCATATGCAAAGATCATTAAGTTAAACAGTGGAATGGAGCACATACTTACAAACTATTGACTAGAACTAAAATATGTGGTGAAATAATGCTTCATTAGATGTGGGAAAATTGATAACTCAATTAAGCATAATTTTGCACCTTTAAAATGTACGAATGTCAAGATATATTCACGTAGCCAAAATTATATAAAAAGTTTCTTACTTATTTTAGTAGCAAGATCTTCAATCTCAGGATTCATGTGAGGACTACTGTCAATGAACGCAGCATTACGAAGCGTAATTTCTGCCTCTTCGTAAGTAAATTTATATTCAGATCTTACAAATGATTTCTCCGGTACAATAAATTCCTTTTCATTTGCTGCAAATCAAATAAATTTGTTATAATAAACGATTAGTTGATATTGTTATGATGAATATAACTACCAGCATTAAAAAGTAAAATAACGAATAGAGTTGGATAATGGTTTTACTTTTTAAAACATTTTATTAATCAGTATTCCGCAAAGCATGATGCTACAAAAAGCTTATAACCCGATTGGCATATATCGGTTTATATTTGAAGAATTATTATAAAAAAGAAATAAATAAATGGTCATTTTATCTACTGATGAACACTTTTGAGTAATATAATAAAATTTTGAACTTAATTAACATTTTTCTCGGAATATTTGCCCAATCATTGAAATGGGTATCCTAATCTTACACATCAAACAATCCATATCAAACATTGAATAAAAAAATGGTATCGTTGCACAAACAAATCTTATTAAGTTTTGTTATAACGCTGATGTCTTATTATAACAAACATTCGTTCAAAAAAAAAAAAAAAACATCAACAATTTTACTAATAGTTTATCAACAGAACAATTTCCTATCAACCAAAATTACTAATTATTCATCAGAAAAAATATCACAAATTGTTTATACAAAAAGAAAAAAGAACGCGACCCTGTCCAGCCTAATATTTAGAAGTATAGTATCAATGTCTCACCACTGATATGTGGTGGCGGTCTGCTTGAATGGAAGTACGTAGAAATGGCCGGACGAACTTTATCAGGTAGCAAGCTACACTTGTCAGTACTCATTTCAGGTGGAAGCATATGACATGTTCCATCAGGACCATATAGAGTTATGCCTCGTTTCTGTGCCTCTTTGTCGATTGGATCGCCCTTTTTCACTAGTTCTGTTACATCAGTTATATGTATTCCGAGCTGAGAAAAGAGAACAAATAATACAGAATGAAAATTTGGTGAAACTCGGCTTTTACAATATTTAAAATTCAACATATTCACCAAAATTATATTGTTATATTTAAAAATTATATATTGCATTATTCAAATGTATCAAGTAATTAATCACAAAATGGGCTGCAAAAAAAGTTAGTTATTCAAGACTTCGAAGTAGGTCTAACACTTTTAATAGGAAAATTTAAGATTGTATATCTTTTGTTGGCTATCAATCACGGATGATTTAAAAATAAAACTTCCAAAACAGAGATTACTTTCCAAAATTATTCTTTCAGTAGGTGGTTTTTTAACACATACTTAATAATACTTCCCACGTTTTTGTCTATATAACACAACATTATCATTATTCATAGGGAGAGGATAAGCTAAGATACCCGTCCTTGCTGAGCTTGGTTCAATCAATTGTTTGACTATAAAAATTAGGGTGTGCAGGAATATCACAATGCTTATTTGCCAGTCTGTAACCATCCTCTGTAGGTCCCTAGGTCCTTTAGAATAGTCCTAACATATTTCCTTTGTGTCGTAAGAAATGGCTAAAAGGAAGTAAAAGAGTAGTGGATGGTTCTACCATCACTCAGGGCAGATACCACTCACTGCACTTTACCATGGTGATTCGGTTCCGTTTGGGATGTTTTCCGCTTGGAGTGCAGAGAAACGAAATGCAATCAATTCTTACCACATAGCAATTTTTGTGTTCTTTGCATTTTTCTAAACTCAATGCATCATCCAAGTCTCTCGCATCTTCAGGATCAATCGTAAAAACATCAATAACTTTCTCTGGATCGTATTTTGGAGCCTTGATTTTCTTGACTTGCTTTGTTACTGATTTTCTGAAATATTAGATTTTAATCATTTTGACAGAGTGGTTATCATTTTTTTATTGAAATCTCTTCATGCAAAGTCTAAAAGCAGTGACAATTATATATGGCAAAGAGCCACTACAAAATGAAGCCTGTTCCTACAGGGTCCAAGACCTCGCTTGGCTGATCGATTAATTTAAGTCTGCCACCAATGATCCAACAGCAACAAATAAAAACATGTTATAAGTTTTGTTTCCGGGCAAGCTCAAGAAAACTTGTTTTGAAGCCACTACAGTATTGGGATAATATTTAAAAATTATTCAACAATCTTTTGCCATAGCAGAGTTATATAGGTAATTTTTACTGAAAGGCTGTGAAGACTTTTTATGAACCTCATCTAGAAAATTCAACAACAGTAAAATATTTAAGAAATTTAATTATTTCAAATCATTTCAAAGAAAAAAATCCTACTCACTTATGTTGTTTAGAAATTCCAAATTCATATTCAAGACATTTCTGATGTTGCTCAATTGGTATAACTTTGGCTACGAATCCAAGAGGGTATGGACAATATTCCACCCACTTCAAATACTTCACTGCATAAGCAAGTTCCCAGTTGATTTTCTCATGAGATACCATTTCCAAAGACGTGAATTGCCTTCCTGATTGTAATATAAAATTACTCTAGGCAAACCAATAACGAAAACAAAGATTAGCTGTTTATAATAGGGTTATTCTTGTAGTTTGTGTATTTTGTGAGCACGATGGCATAGTCTGTAACATGCTGGCATTGCAGGTTGAATAACTTTATTTGAGTCCCGGCAAGTACGACTCGTTAATCCATGCCTACCATTCAACCCATGGCATATAAACTTGGGCAGATTAAGCTGAACAGGAAAGATGTTTTCTTTCCAACAAATCTAACCATGTCTGCCCATAAGTGGCCTTGGTCAGGGCAATCCACTCCAAGAAGTGTCCGTGAAAGTTCAAACGGTATCCGAAATTCACCAAATAAACAGAAAACATTGTTTCAAGATTTCATCTAAACAGAAATACTATATTTGACCATGTTTCGTTTATTTCGCAGCAAAGTCATGACTATGTAAAAGTTTACAAGTTACAATTTGACATATGTCATGATTTTACTGCAAAAGGATTAAATTTAAAAATAGCTTTCTTGCTAAAATGAAATTAGCTTCAATTAGAACTCCAGAATACCTAATATGGCTACAAGGACATCCCACATTGAGAGCAACGATAACTAAAAAAAAGAACTCAATGACTAATAATTTGAATTTGAATGCTCCTTTTTGAAGAGAACACCTCAGAATAGAAACATAGCTGCAAATTAGGAAGATTTTTGTCGCCACACTGGTACAATGTGTATTCAAATCCGTTTGTAAAACAAAAGATATGATATTTTTGACATTTCATAGAAAAAAGTATATATGAAATATGTAGTATGTGATTTTAATGCAATTTTATATCAAATTTGGGTTGAAGTATCTCCATCACAAAGCATATCTTCCAAGCCTTTAGCCATGAAGGTATGAACTCAAGATTTTTTATATGTTATAAGAGGTAACTATGATAAAAAGGAGGACTGAAATAGTAGTTCAATAGTAGAAAAGGTTGTATCAAAAACATGTCATACGCAACAATTGAAACCTGACAGATTTCAAAAATAGCTTTTGCAAAAGAATTTGTTATATATATTTAATAACCCTTTCAAATATCAAGATCAATTATGAAATTGACACTTACTTTTGTATTTAATTTTGTAGACAGGTACCGAGTGTGGACTATTAATTTTCTGATCTTTTGGAGTGATGATAGCAAATTTTGTACAACTTTTATTAATAGGAGACATAATTCCTGATTTATATTCATCTGGTCTACATAGGTAATATCCTTGCTTAGGATTTTTGTGTCTGAAACGAAAAAATAAAAATGATGAAAATTTAAGAATAAAAAATCATTGGCTGGCAAAGACAATTTACAATGCCACTCACTGAATTGTACTATATGGACTCAGTCCTATTTGCGATGTTTAGCGAATAGAGTGCAGTTCATAATAATACATTTTCTTATGGCCCTTTGTCATATGAGTTGCCACAAGTTGGTTCATTTTGTGCACTGTGTTGCGTACAGCCCTGTGGGTACGAGTTTCAGAATAGTTCTGACATATTTCCTGCATGTCGTAAAAGAGGACTAAAAAGAAACAAAGAAGTGGTATATGGTTTTAACATCTTCCAAGGAAGATACCAATTACTGGACTTTATCATGGAGGTTTAGTTCCGTGAGGAATATTTTACGTTTAGAGTGCAGTTGCTGGTACTACGTCATTTAGTAGCTCTATGCTATTGAGTGGCTGTTAGTTGGTTTCTTTTAGGCACTGCTTCCGGCCTCGCTAAGAGTGAATTTCAATAAAAGAAGTAAAATAAAATTCCAATAAACAAACTTCACCAATGCTCAAAATAGCTGATAAGCAATATTGCAATACTATTTCAAAGAATAAAATTGTTGTACAGCAATTCATTAGCTATCCATGCCTGTAACATTCATTGCACATTCTCTTGCTATATCAGTACTGTCAGAATTTTTTCCATAAATAATAGTTTAAAGTGTTCTAGTTCCTAGTGTGAATGAGAAAAATGGACAATTTTAAAACATTTTATGACATGAATTTTGAAATTATCAGTGCTATCAGTCAATTTCAAAGTAACACAGCATACATTACCAATACAGTGCTACATAAACTAGAACGCAATTTGAACCGTAGTTGGCATATGCAAAAACTTATAAAGGAGGGAAAAGGGACAAAATTTGAAAAGCTGCGGAGTTCGAAGCATGATATCACAAATGAATGGAAATAGAATCCAAAATTTTTTACATCTTCACATTTTGAGGGCGAAAAAAAACAATTTTTTTGAATTGCAAAATTCATGGCAACATAGAAGAATTAATTTCATGAATAAAAAAACATATACAACCATACCTTTTAAGCACACCCATTACTTGACCAAAAATTTTCTTTTCTGAACTTTCTGTTTTCTGGTTCTCCTGTGGCAAGACCTGTAAATACAAAACAATACTTGTAAATAGATAGGATTCCCAGTTAGCTCAGTTCATCCCCAGCTATTTCAGTCAATGAAAACGTTAGGTATATCCTTCAAGCTACGCATCTCTGATTGTATTGAAACTGGTTCGAATACTGTGAAGAATGATTATATGCAAGAGGTTTCCTGAATGCCTTGCCAATGCAAGAGGTTTCCTGGATGCCTTGCCAATGCAAAATGGCTAAGGTAATCATGATTAAAAAATTCCTCATTCGACCATATCAATACACAAGAAGAATGATTAAAAGGTTAGGCCAAAACCTTCAGCCCCAATTCAATTGGTGTCTACAAGTTCTACAACACGAAGTTGTGATTCACTATATGATCCGCTCTGGTTAAGCTGTATTCTCGGTATAAAAATGAAAATTATTTTATCCTTCATTGATTTTATTTAGTTTTGCTGTTTATAGACCCCAGATGTAGTAGCCATCAGTAGCATTAGTTAACTCACTCACTCATTAACATAAAAAATGCTGACAAAAATAACACAAAAATGTTAGCCGACATACTTTTACTACAACTTCATCTCTGTCAAATGTTCGTCCAAGACTATTCTTTGAATTCAAGTGAAACACAGAATCAGTTAACTCCATGCCTGAATCATCTAAACATATATACAAAGTTATATACAATAAGGTATAATCAATGATTTCGACTGTACAATATAGAAATTGATTTATTGTAGGAATGAAACCATGAGTTGATTCCATGTATGAAACTTGTATTTTTTGATGTATCCTAAAATTTAATGCTATTTCCTTGGGATGAATAAAAAGCTTTAAAAATGAAGACCAAGTCGTTAAATAAAGTTGTTTGATTTATCCTATGTCTGTAAGACAGTCAGAAGAAGCATGGGTATTTTTTCGTATTTACATAATGTATATTATCTTTCAAATGATATTCTTGCTGTGTTGTCTTTGTAGCAGAGAAGCTTGAATTGATATAATCTAATAAACTTAGTAACCTAGTCTAATAAATGAAGTCAAATAGAATGCTATGATGTAATACTTCAGTCCATGATAGGACTAAATCAAAACGAAAATGACTAATGGTCACTGATATTGGAAAATGACATTAAAATGTTTTAACAGAAACTAATTTCACAGTGAAATATAACAGACCCAACATATATGAGCTATTACAGAGCATCTACACTGGGTGATGGTAAGACATCTACTATTTTCCGACTTGGTGCTTTTGAAGCAATGTGCATTCAGGGTATTCAGGGCACTCAGCACTTTATGGGGTAAAAGTTTACAAATAAATTATATAGGGGCGGGTCCATGCACAGAAAAAATGAGAAATATGATGAGCTAAAAAATTCACATTGATTCGGAACTGGTTGCACAAGATGTCGTGGTTCATCATATGATTAAGCTGTATTTTCTGCTTTTCTCTCCCAAAGGATAAAAATGAAATCCTATCTTATTCTGCTGCAAAAAATCCAGAAACCCTTGAACCTTTTTATTTGAGCATTTTCTTTAAAAATAATAATGTGACCAAAATAATACTGAGCTTGCCAAGTTGAAATGCCTCTCCTGAAAACCATTCCTTGATATGTATTCGGCATCTTTTATATTTGTCTGGATCCTGAGCAAGCATAGCTTCCAACTCTCCCAGGCTGTGTTTTGGAAAAATTGGCTTCTTCCCGGCATAGCTTGGAAAAAATGCAGACAAAAATAACATCTAGTCCTAAATCTGGATACTGGTACTACATTTTGTAGCAGCTCTTTGTAATTTGTAATTAAAGTGGCTGCTAGTAGGTTCTCATCCACTTGCTGCTTCAAATGATGGAGTAAATTTAAAACAACTGACTAGCAGGCATGTATATGATAATTATTATGTCTGCAACTGCACTCAGAGAAGAAGTATGTCAAGCTGAACCAAGTGCAGTCAGTGATATCTGCTCTTGTCATGAAAACAATTTTAACATATTTTCTGTGTGTACTTAGAGATAACTAAAAATAAACCAAATAGTAGCGATTTTACCATTGACCAATGTAGATACCACTCACTGCAATATCCTATAGTTCAGTTCTTTTTAGACTGTTTTTTTGTTTTTGGTTCTGCTGAATTTACATATTAAATACCTCATTATCGTAATAGTCATCATTAATAATTTTTGTAACTTGTATTATGCTTTCAAAGTCGAAAGTTCAAAATTTTGCATAATACCATTTTCAAAGTGTTAACACAGATGACTGGATGCAGTTAAATACTTCAGTGTTTATTTTTTGTCAGATAAACTCTTTCTACTATATATTCTCCCTATTTCACCAAAGACTAGTTGCCATGATTAGCATAATCTGTGATTTGAGAACAGAAAGTGCATTTGAAACCGATTAGAACTAAACAGTTCCATTTTTTCATTCCCTATCGATTCAAAGGGTTTAAAAAAAAAATAAGAGAACGAATGAGAATGCTTCTCTTACTTTTTTGATGGTTTGATGTCAATTTCATTAGGATCCTCGTCATCATCATCATTATCATCATCAGTGTCAGATAAATATTTCAACATCTCATTTCCTTTTTCATCAGTTTCAACATACAATGCATTGGGATTGATTCCTGTTGCCTTTTTTAACATATCATTCAATATTGGATCATCATCATCTTCTTCAGAATCCTTAATAATAAAAAGCACCAATCCCTACATTATACTGTAAAGGTTAAGTAATCCATGAAACATTTTCAGTATAAAAGACAATGCTGGCTGTTTGCTATACTTCGATCCTACTCGAGAAGACTTAATTTAAGATGCCAGCAATTAAAATTACTGTTTTGCGGAAATTTTTGTTTCATTTTCTAATAAAATCGTAGACATCCCCAGTGTTCATATTAGCCATTTCTGATGGACGTTCGGTTACTAATTCATCACACTATCAACCATAGCATCAAAAAGGTTCAGAACTTATGCAGCTTGGATTATTAGGAGAAATGCTTCAGCTATTCGATTCAAACTTGGATATGATATTCAAGTTTTAGAATGTATTGTATTGACCTTCCAAACAAGCTTACATCAGAATATGAACCAGTATCACTAGTAAGATCTTCTTCATCGTCAGTAGTTCCCTCATCTGATTCTTCTGCATCAAATTTTGTTGCAGAAGCTTGCACATTACCTTTTGATGTAGAAGGCTGAAAAATAAAAATACAATTTGTTAAAAACACTCTAATCAATCTATAAATATTTTAATTCGGCGTTCTATAAATAATAATACAACACAATGAGAAAAAATAATGTTCATGAATAAAAATAAAATTGGAATGGAATTGTGTTGAACTAACACTGAAATAGACTGGTGTTGCAAAAGAATTCAAGTCATCGAGCAGTGTCACCAAATGCTGTTCAAGTTTTCAGAATCTGCTAATAAATTTGCCCCAAAAAATCATGCTTAAAATTTGTAGAAGACTATTGGCAATGGTCAATTACATCATTTGCTATTTATAGTTGAAGTCCTTGGTTTAGAGAAGGAGGGAGTGGCGGCAACAATAACATGTCTAGTTCAGCTACAATGGGTGATGCAGTCCATTAATAGCTCAAACCAAGCATAAATAATTACCAAGAAGGAAATCCATGAGATCACAGACAAAAAATTATAATAAAGATTATAATAAAACATCAATAGTAAAAGTAGTATAAATCAATATGCGTTTTTTAATAAACTGTCACTGCACAATGTCAAAGTGTGCCTATAAGTAAGGTTAAGAACAGGTCTTGATAGGGAATAATCATAAAGCAACTAATCCATCAAATAGATACATGAAATATAAAGAAATAAACAGAAATAGTGGGCAAGGAATATAATACCTTCAGTTATGGCAACCAATTCTTTGATTCCTTTTTTTCGCGTTGCAGTATATGAGATTCAGGTGAAAATATTGTAGGGCAATTCTTAGCCCACATCTACAGGTCATTTTTCTTTCTAGAACTGCTTAATTGATAGAGATTCTAATAATCTTTGCTGATAAAATTTGATTTGCAAAAGTTTATAGTGCTTATAAAAAAAGGTATTATCACCATTCATTAGATAATGATAATATGATAATATTGAGATAATATTTTTTATAAATAAGAACCACATGACAGTCCAAATAGTTCTGTCAAATCCAACTTTTGTTAGGTATAGGTCACTTATGGGTCGGGTCGATGAGACACGGTCCATCAGTGGAGCATGCTTGACATAATAAAATTTTTGATTGGCATTGAGCACATTGATTTGATGATTGCGCAAAAAAAAAAATCTGATAATTGACTGTGTGAAAATATTAACTCAAAGAATGGTCATTTATATATTTTTATTTCTAAATACCGCACCTATCTAGTAACTAAAACAAATGGGCGTCACTGGCATAAAAGCTTCAAAAAAGAAACGAGAAACAGTCGTAACTTACCTTATCATCTTGCAATCGAGAAGGAATAAACTCAGTGGCGGTTGCTCTCAAATCAAGTAGGGCAATACGAATTTCTTCCTTAATTAATTTCATGTTTATGTGCAAAGGAAAAATTGTGCGTGAATTTTCACAGTGCTGAAAAACAAAAGAAATCTTTCAATATTTTTGTTTTCATACTATCATTGAATGAAACACCATGACCAAGGCACGTAAAAACAGCCTCCAAGAGGCTGATATGTTATATCCAAACAAGCAGTCAGTTATAGATCCGATACAATGTAATCCAAATAGACAATATAGACAGTTTATAAGCTTACAAGCTTATATTGTTAGAAAAAAGTTAGGTTTTACACATGGTTTAACGACAATGGATTCATCAACTGGTTTCAAAATTAAAATTTTATAGAAATGTTTATCAGTTTAGAGCTTGTTTGTTCATTTGAAGACAGTTTTACACACCTAAAGGAAATAAATATTTTGTCAACCAATAAACCAAAAAGCACACCTTGATATAGGTTTCCCATTTTTTGTCACAAGTACCAGTAGAACAAAGAGTGACGGCATCACCCACAGCAATAACTAGTGATTTTGCCCTTGTTAATACAGTGTTCAGAAGATTCCCGTCAGATAAAAATCCAAAATTTTTACCAACACAAGATAAGCAAGTTACTCTTCTTAATACAGAACTGAGAATAACAACTTTGTATTGGAGAGCTAAAATAAATAATATTATAAGAAATTAAAAAAAGCAAGTAGTAGAAGAATTAATGGCAGACTCTGCCAAGACACTGTTTATCTTTAAATTATATCTGACAAAAAATGTTCAGCCTGGTAAATTTGTTGAATTTATATAATGATCCATCAAAAGCCACTCGAAGTGTTTCATCCAATTTTGGTTTATTGCATGGTCTAGTGCATGGATTAATTGCTGCTTCCGAAAATATAACAGATTGTAATTATCCTAAATCCTACAAGAATTGAATAAACATTTTTATTATTGTTAAAGAAGGTTTGCACAAAGTAGCCCAAAAGGAAAGCAGTTTTAGGTCACAATGCATAAACAAGCTTTTCATAGACACTCATTAGAGTGACTCACCCTGAGCACAATGCACTGCACTAGCAGTCAAATGGTGAACAGGCTCAGCGTTGTTGGAAAGATCTAAACGTTTCAGTTCAGTCGAGCCCACTCAAGTTATTACACCCTAGGTTGAGTGGTGGGCATGAATTAACAAGCCCGATTTGCCGAGACTCAAACCCGATATCTTCTACCTGTTTTGCAAACATGCTAGGCCATTGGTGTCATTATGCTCTCTAACATGTTAAAGTTGTGTTCATTATAGAAATCGAATCAAAGCAGTTTCAGAAAATACAAAAAAGTATGACTACATTGAATACCTTGCAAATTTCTTGCGCTATGTACAGTGACAGATCTATGACCATTTCTCCTAAGTAAATCTCGAATCAAAGTAACCTGCAAATGTTAAATATATAACATATATGGAGTATACCTATCTCAAGAACAAGAATGCAAAACTCAGATTAAAACTGATTTCGTCCTTGAATATTCTTAGATTGGTGAATATATCATAAAATTTGACATAAGTCATCACTTTGAAAACCGTTTATACTAAACTCTAAAGACAACCCTAATTGACGTTGAGATTTATAATCTAAATATTTGTAATTATAGATGTTCATATTTGAACTATTGCTGATTTTATAATTGAATCTGATGATTTAGTGGAATTTCCAAAACTAAATACAATGGCGAAAGAAAATGTAATCAATGACCAACCAAAACTCATTCAACCTTGTTTGCAGATAATCTGGCCCAAATGAGAATGCAATTTGAGATAGTGCCTCAACTTCTTATAATGTTGAGTATAAACTACAGGTTGATCTTACTTAAAAATTTTCTTATCTGAATAGTTAGATATTGTAAAATTTCTGACTGAGTCGAAAAAAGATTGTTTTGTAAAACCATGATATATGTCAAATTTTCAACTGCAAAATGAAAATAATATGCTAATTTTGAATATCTGACATTGCAAAACGTAATTCTATAAGCTGAGTATACTTTCAATTTTCTGATTTGGAGAGACAAATAAATGAATAATACAGCAATAGTGAAATATATAGATCGCTCAGGGAAAGTACATTTTTTCATCTAAATTCTTGACTCAAGAACCAGCGTAAGTGAATGAAATCTCTAAATATTCTTAGTACTTCCCAATCCAAGACCGCCACCATATTTGCCCTAACGTATTTCCCATGAATTGTAACGAGATCTAGGGCTTAGAGGAAGTAATGATGTGGTTCAGAGCAGATACCACTCACTACACCTTATTATAGAGGTTCAGTTCTGTTTCGGATCTAGTGGCCTCTAGATGGTCTTTTTCAGGTGATACTTCCCACATTTCTTGATGTAAATGTCAATAGAAAATGAATACAAGAAATCAACTTAATACAAACTTGACTAGAATATGCTGATGTAACAACAATATCTTTTGGATCCACAAAGCGAACCAGTTCATTGATTTTCAACAATATTTGTTGGGCTTCTGCTACATTTATGAAATCTCCAGAATCCATAATTTGGCATTCCCCTGCATTAAAAACGTAAATATTGGAGCCAAAAACAAATTGAATGTCAAAAAAAGAAATGGCTATAAATAAACAGACATTTTACCGGAAATTTGTAATATTCACTATTCTTTGAACTTTTATTCAAATTAAAGTCATGAAACAATAAAAAACAGACGTATATTCAAATCGAATTTCTGTTATAATTTGTGAATACTGATCAGTGCATATTCCAAGTCTTTTACTTTGCACCAAATACTTCAAATTCTACTGATTTTTAGTTGAAACATTTCTTAGAATCAATGAGAGCTTCATAGGTTTGTAGATTTACAGTGTTAAATTTTTGAATAATGAGTAAGAAACAGACTCGAACATCTAATAACTTTACCTTGAACATGGATAAATTGAACAGGACTATACCCAGGAATACAAACGACATTTCCAGTTTTCTTAAGAATTCCTTTTTTGTAAAATAATTCTGAGATCAATTGCAAAATTCCATCGACACATCTAATAAATTAATGATAAAAATGAGTTTAAATTAATTTTGAATTAAGAAAAAAAGTCTCGCCAGTATTTAATATTCTGACAGACAGAGAATGTAAATTATTTTCTTAATACGCATTTCAGGCTATAGCATTTGGAAAAAAATATAAAAGTGGACGTTGCGAATGGAAAGAAGTACTTTAACTATTGGATATAATAGAAATAGCTCACCTGTAGTTATTGCAAAGCAGTATTCGATGAGATCTATAAGAATCAGAATATGCATCATACATCCTTTCCAGTAATGTTCGAATCTTTACTTTTTCAGTGAGAAACATCTGTACAAAAAAACATTTTTAGACTATTCAAATTCTTGAAGAAAAGTTGTGTTGTGGTGGTCAAATTAGTTCAATAATACATTCCAGATTATGACGCGAATGATTATCATCTCAGTCCACCAGTATTTGTGCAGAGTAAAACTATACATGAGCATATGAATTTGAGATATTTCAACATATTTTTTATATATTTTTTCCTGTAGTAAAATTTCAAAAACTCAAAGACAGTTTTTTGCCAATTATTTGTACAGCTTTATAAAATTTCTCTAGATGTTGTGTGATTTCAGCTACCAACAGAGTACTTTGTTGAGCAAAATCAATGATGCATCTATATCATACTATCTATATTATACTATTTGTATTACAGTTTCCACAATAATATATTCTGAAATATTTCAAAAACAAAACATCTCACTCTTTCATTTATCTGCATGTGATCACCAGCAATGATGATTCTCGTATCCTCAACACTAGCCAATGCGAGTGGCATAATTACTTCTGGCTCCATAGCCTGAAAAAATGTTATAAATAGAATAAAAATTATCATATCAAGTGCAAAATCTGAAGCCTATTAGGTGAAAATTTTCTGTTTCCTTTACACCTCAATTGAAATTTTTATTATGTGCAGCGTGTATCAAAGATAGTGAGAATTTTTTTTAATTTTCTATTGACTATTTAAATATTTTTTCGTATCTATTTAAAAAAAATGGTGTGTTGTTGGTTGTTGGTTGTCAATGAATTTAGTCCTCATATTTTGTCCTCATCCGACAATGTCATATACCAGTCATCGCAGTCTAGCAGAGTGTTCAGTTCAGTTTTAATTTTCTATTGACTATTTAAATATTTTTTCGTATCTATTTAAAAAAAAATGGTGTGTTGTTGGTTGTCAATGAATTTAGTCCTCATATTTTGTCCTCATACGACAATGTCATATACCAGTCATCGCAGTCACGCAGAGTGTTCAGTTATATATGGGAGTTTTTATACCTAAAGTATAGTTGCTGGTACTGCAGTTTGTAATAATTCTCTGCTATATTATTAATGATGCCTGGTCAGTTACTTTTATATGCCCCTCCGTCCCGGTGAACTTCAGCAAAAAAAGACTATGTCAGGTATGTCTTATACATGTTCTATGCTACAGGAAACAATGTTATTCAACTATAAAAAGTATACCTGTGATGCCTCATCCAAAAATATATGAGTGAATGCATTTCCATGAAGTCCAATACCAAGAGGACCAAGTGCAGGTGATGCAGCAAAAGTTGTGATCACAATTTTATATTGTCGAACTTGTGCTAAAGTTGGATATCGATAGGATTTACCACCCTCTTCAAACAAGCAAAAGTTGTTTACCTCAGGAATCTAAAATTGAATAAGTTTTACTTTAGATATAATATATTTATTTTGCAATTAGGGGCTGACAGTGAAAGCAACACTTCCCTATAAGAAATTTTATTTTGAACCACACCTGAGCGACACCATACATCTGTGACTCATACTCGAGAAGACATTTTCGGGATAGCTTTTCTGATTGTTATTTTTTTATTGAATTTCACTTTAAACAAAGCCGGAAGTAATCAACGGCTACTTAATGGCACAGTGCTACTAAAAGATGTAATACCAGTAGCTGCACTCTAAACGGAAAATATCGCAAACGGAACTGAACCGTCAAGGTAAAGTGCAGTGAGTGATATCTGCCCAGGGTGATTGTAAAACGTCCTTCCACTTCTAGATGATTTAGAGAGCCTTAATCACAGGAGCACAAATTGCGTTTTATATATCAATAATAATAATACTGATATGATGAAATGGTCCAATATCATAGATACAAATCTGTTACAAGCACCATTGACTTAAATTCATAAATTTTTTTTGTCAAATGCACCAAAAAATCAGTAATCATTATTTTCTGGATTCTAAAAATGAAAAAACAGGCCTATTTGATGAAATGCTTTTGGTAATAAGATTACAATGACATCCCTAATCCAGACTCTATGTGTATCTTATGGAAATGATAGCTAAAAAAATGCAATCATAAACGATCGCTGAAGCATTTTTCCAAGTATGGATCACTTGCTGTTATTGGCATACAAATTTTTTTTATTTTTCTTGTAAGCAAATTAATTCTTGAGAGTAAAAAAGGCCATTTTTTAGTAGATAGCTAGCTTTCTAAGCAATATCTTTAATCAATTAATCGATACTAACCAAAACAGTTCTTGGGTTTCGTCCATGATACATCAATCGTAATATTTTACTCCTCCATACCGTCCATTGAGGATCATCAAATATATCTTTAATGTACAAGTCAGCAGCCCTAAATAAATTTTTCTCAATGAGACCATGGAAAAATGAAAACAAATATTTTTTTTTTGAAATTAACTCTGAGCAAGGGCGGAAACATTGCCTGAAAGAAACAACTAACAGCCCCTTACTAGCGAAGAGCTACTGAAAGATGTAGTACCAGCAACTGCACTCTAAACAGAAAACATCCCAAACTAAACTCACCCGTCCTAGTATAGTGCGGTGAGTGGTATCTGCCCTGGACGATGGTAAAACCAATAGGCTATATCAGGTAACAAGGTATTTTTTGGGTGTCTGAAATGTTTATATTATTTTCTTCAATAAAGATTCAAAACCATCATAGCAGTATTGTTGATCTTGAGTCTTTTTCTGCGATCTGTTTACTCAAGCAAGATTGTATTCTTCTAGAATGAGATATATCAATCGATACAAATCTTGAAATTTATTTATCCAGTCTGTGTAGCACAATTGAATATTATTTTCTGTATTTGTTATTTGTAAAATTCTTTCTTACCCATTCGAATGAGTGCAAAGCAAAATCCTTGCATCAGATCCATTTCGTGTTAGGATATTCATGATAACATTCCTGATGGTGTGTGTTTTGCCTGTACCAAAAGGTCCAGCCACGATGAGTGGTGGAAAACTCTTCTTATTTGTATTATTCGATCGATCTTTTACCTTCATACTGTGAATTTGCTGAAGTACAGAATTCTGAAAAAAAAAGTTTTACACATGTTACATTTTAATACAATAGTAGAGGTATTTTAGTATTTGTTTTTCTGTTCTCTACAAAAATATTATAATATATTCATTAAGAATAATATTTTCAATTTTAAGCTCTTCAATTGACCCTTAGTACGATAATGATAAGTAGAAAATAATTTGAAATAAAATTTTAGATAAATATAGTCAACATTCTCAAAAATTTGAAAAAACAAAAAATACTAATATTAAATTAAAGTTGTGTTTACCTGACTTTGATCCAATTCATATGATTGAATCGAAGAAATATTTAAATCTGCAAATGTTTTCTTCTCCGGACAAATGAGTTTGACTCGAGGACCCAAGTTGTCAATGGCGTAATGTCTTTGACAGAACATACTTCGGTTCAATTTGAACTGGACAGCCATAGTTTTCTTTTCCCCAGATTTAACATTGAGTTCATTGACACATCTAAAAATAAAATATTACAAAAATGTCAATGTGCCACCCAAATAATATCTCAAGAACTTGAGTAACTAGTCTTGAGTAACAATGACTGCTTTTTGAAGGATAGGATTTCATTTTATCCTGCTGGAAATGAAAGCCAATATGGCCTAACCGTATGCCAAACCACTACCTCTCTCGCAGACACCAATACCAAATCCAAATTCCTGTGTATGGGATTAGTTGGTGGAGGAAACCATAAACAGTGCTTGCTTACGTGAACCACCGTGTATCGACAACACATCCAGCAGACATCTCACAAATAATCATCTCTCACAGGGTTTGAAAACAGGATGCTAGAGATGCCTAGCTTGAGATGTATTTCAAGGACTTTACCTATTACACTGACCACTTTTGATAAACATGGTTAGTGTTGTTGTGGGGATTTGAGTTGTCAGATCTGTCAGTGTGGGCAAGATTTTATGATATATCTTAGGTTAAATAATTTAAATGACTCTTTTTCAGTTTTTGTGTGTAACCAAACTGTATAAAAAGGTTCAAAATCATCAATACTGCCACAGATGAACTGTGTTGATGGTTTTAAAAGGTTTCTCGTCTATCTGAAAAAAATGGCATGAACATTTCAGGCATCTGACGATAACCAAGATTCTGCCACCTTGTTCATTTGTCTTTAATATTCCCCTTACTTACCGTTCAGACAAATAAATGAAGATGTCATTTTTCTCCCATTGTTCAATTTTGCATTCATATGCAAGAGAAGATTTGTCTTTCATTCCAATAAGAACCTGAAACATGAAATTGGCATCAGCAAAATTGACTCAATGCTCAATTGTTTGTCCTAAATTTTACCTTGTCAAACAAAAGTCAGCAAGCTGATGACACATGTATAAATTAGCAAATTTTTCGACAATAACAATATATCAAATCCCGATAAATGTAAAAAAATATATGTCCTAAAGATTTTCTTTTATATTATTACTATGTATCAATATTTTGGTGCTATTTCAATACAGGCTATATTATGCAGCTATAAAAATGTGGTAAATAGGGGTAAATTTATACCAAAAATATACATAAAAAGAAAACACAGAATAAAATTATATTCATTACCTTTGAACAACTGTCTCTGATTAACACACCTTCATCAGAATCTGCTGAGAGTCTAAAAATGAAGTAAATATACATTTTATACTTTTTTAAAACTCTTCTAAAGAAAAATAATAGAAACTGTAGGAAAATTTTAGGTCATCAATGAGCCATTGTGAAGCAATATAATCGAGTAACTATCTAAAATGCATACATGATATAATATCAAATAACCATAATATTACCGTACAATACAAAAAGATGTACCTAAACTATGTGTCGTATTTAAACGTAAGAGGCGACTAAAAGGAAACAAAGAAGTGGTAAGTGGTCTCACCATGGCTCAGGTAACTCACTCACACTCCATTATCATGGTTCAATCCTCTTTGGCATGTTTTATACTTCGAATGCAGTTATTGGTACTGGCTCTATGCCATTTGAGTGAATGTTAGTTTGTTCCTTATAGGCACTGTTTGTGGCCTCGTCAATTTCATTATAAAATTTCAATGTTTAAACAAAACGAAATAACCTGATTGGATGATATGACTTACTATGGAATGTTCATATTATTAGAAATTTCAATTTCATCAAGCATGAGCCTTATAAGTAGTATAACTTTGTAGACATTTTATACAAACAGAAACATGTCTTATTCTAACAAGTTTTGTCAAGTATAGTTTATCTGTGGCTCATACTTGACATGAAATTCGACTGAGCGAAAATGTCTAGAAACACATCCTACTGTTCAAATTTTAAAATTAAATGGATCATACTTTCAACGGGCCTATCTATCTAGCGAGTGGCTTCCACCAGGTAGACTAACAAATGAAACTATGAATCTATCTGATGGTAATTATACATTGTTTTCTAAAAAAAATAAATAAGATATTAAAAGGGTTACCAACCTGACAGGACTCGAAAATTTAGCAAAGAGCTGTTTAGGATTTCTAGAGCCAAGAAAACCACCACTTTGAAAATAAATATGATTTGAAAACTCCAATTCACATTCAATATTTAACCTGTAAAAAAAGGGAAAGTTTGAATCATAAATTGTCAATTTTCTTTTAAATATACTTTATATATTTAATATACAGTGCGTTCCAGTAAAGAGCTTACATAGGTTGAGAATTCATTTTTATCTTGCAGGAGAAAGGAGTGAAGAATACGGTTTAACCAAATGGTGAACCACGGCCTCTCATGTAGACTCTAATTCTGATTTGGGGGTCAAGGTTTTTAGCTGAACATGTTATACACATTTTACCTCTAAATGGACACGATTGATGGAAAACGCGCCATAAGTAGTGCTTATGTGAAGCATCAGTTACTCATACTTAACAAAACGTGTTTAGGCAAAAATTTTTCTGACAGGGTCACAATTAGAAAACATACTGGTAGCAGAAGTGGGCAAGGAGAACGATAATTAAACCTTGAATGCCAATAATTAATGGCCTTTTCCATCCTCAGATCCGCAAACAAAATGGGAACCAAAATTAAGCAAGATATTCCAGTTTTCGAACTTTGATATGTAATTCTTCAATTCTTAAAACACATTACCTAGTCAACACTGCTTGTCTTGCAATTTCTTCTTTATATAAGAAGTTGTGCATTTGTTTTGCATAATTTTTTGGTGTTAAATTTTCCAAATAAATATCATCCAATGTTTCAGTTGTTGGTATTTTATATTTCTTTTCAAGTTCCTTGACATTGCTTTCGTACTGACTTTCACTCATTGATTGTTCTGGATACTCGATTACAACTCTGCAGATTGAAATAATTGCATGATTGAGATTGACATGTATAATTCATTTCATCTAGAGAGTAATGAAAGTCAAGATTACAGCTTAATCATAAAGCTCAATCACTATATCAGCTTTAAAATATATCTATTTACCATTTAAAATATTTTGCTTAATTCCTCCATAATCTGAGTTTTTGATGCTCCTTTTCGGCAGAGTATTTATCATTCAATTTTGAATTGTGAAATAGAGCATGGTTTCATATTCATCCTTAACAGAGCAAAACCAAGAATCCTAACGATGAACCACAACCTCTTGTGCCTATACCAGTTCCAAGTCAGAATTGTGTGTTTTTGTCTAGCCATTAACTCAATCAAATGATTTATTGTAGCATGTGTTCCGAAATGCATGTTGACTCATTTTGTTTTACCAGATGGTTTTGCCAAAACATCGCACTTGAATATGCACATGATATTAGGATCCAAATGCTTTATGATGCTCAAGAAAAGAACAGGAGAACAGCATGGAGAAAAAGTAGTTGAATGAAAAGATAAAAGAGAATAACCCTTGTATTTGAGTTGCCTGTGTTCTTTTTAATTTTATTTTACCAATTGTTCCGGAGATAGTCCTTTCATAAATGCATATGATTTGATCATTCCTGTTTTTGAGAAAGTAACACCCATAACCCATGCCATTTCATGACATAAACCACATCCAAGCTTTTGCTCCTCCCTCCCCCACGCCCTCCCCCCCGAGATCCCCTTTTATATGTGTAGTGTTATGTTTTTCGAAATAAACTACTTCTATGTTTAGTGGAGAAATCCACGATCATTGACTGCGTAAACTACCATGTACTGGCAAGGAAATCATTCCAACAAGCTTTAAAGATAAATAGTGGGTGTGAAAGTAAAAATTGTGTAAGATCATTTTAAAATTAAGTAATAGAAATTTAGACTATAATCCATCAAAATGCTATTTTTAGATATTTATTACCAGCAAGGTATAGGACAGTAGTTTCCGACCAGGGTCCCCAGACCCCCAATGTTCCACTGACATATTTTGGGGGTCCATAGGGTTTGTGCATAAGATGATGGCAAAATATTTGGTCTAGCTCGCAAAAGACAACCAATCGAGCACAAAGCTAGAAATTAGGCTGCAGGGTAACACAAGATCTAAATCATGTGAACGAATGTTTATTCACTCCAAAATGTTATTCAGGTTGTCATTTAAACAAGTTCAGTGGAACGTTTGACACTGTTTGTTCTTGAGAAGCTTATCCATATGTGAGGCGTTGCTGACTAAGCACAGCTTATAGCATCCTCGAATTCAAGGCAGTTTCTGTGCACAGTTTTGATGAGAAGCATTGTTGAGAAGTCGAGCTCAAATATGTTGAAACAAAAGGTCAAAACAAGCAAAGTGCAACTATAGCAACACTACGTTCCAAGCACATCACATGAATCCAGAAATCTTCAACTGCGTTGTCATCAAAATTTTTTTGGCTGTGGAATCATTTCACAGATCAGTCAACTCAATGGCGGGATACAAATTGTCTGTGAGCCCTTACGAGTTAACTCGTGATCGGTTCCATAAGAGAAAATAGGAATTCCAAATATATTCATGAGGCTATGTTAAGGTGTTAAAATCAATTTTTTGTGCCATTTTCTAGTCTAGACCATTTGCATGTAACAGTTAAACGATTTTATTGAAGGAATGGACAGCTTTCATCAAAATGGTCCATGACACTAAAAAAGTTGGGAATGACTGGTATAGGAATAATTGGAACCTGCAAATATCCAATTATCATATGCATTCAGTAAAAAACTACCGGTACTACACAAATGTGGTACTTGCAAGTACACTCCTAGTGAAATATCCCACACAGAACTGTACCAGTAAAATAAAATGAGTGGCATAGCGCTGAGTGGAAAAATATTCTACCACTTTAATAGTGGGTGAAAAAAAAAATACCAATTTATATTTATATTAAAATAAAATTAAGATAAAACTTATGAATGCACAATTCTCATACTTCCTTAAATGTACTTCCAAAATAAAAACAAAGCCAATATTTTGACTTTACAAGTCCCATTGATGCAAACTTGTAAATGAATTCCTAATTATAAAATATCGATTGAACAACATTTAATTAAGTATTGTCCATGCTTCGCAAAAAAATTGCAAATAAAAAAATTTACTTAAGGCTACCTCTTTTGCAAAAAATATTGATATATATTTTTACCTGTTTACACTCCAATCCTGGTTCAAAATCCCCCCCTGTGGTGTTACTTCCTGTTTGTTGGAGCTTTTGACTGTTGCTTTAAAACTAATGAGTTTTAATGGAATTGAAGGTCCGGAATCAAACACCAATGTTCCATTATATTCACCAAATATGCCAGGGTTTTCGAATTGAACCTCCTGAAATACAAACAATAAAAAGTTATCAGTGATCTGTGAAAAAAAAATTATTCCCTATAACCTATTGTGAGCCTATACTTGAACCTGACAACTACATTTGTGATGATAAATCAGTATTTTTGTTTTTTTTTTAAACTGTCTTGAAATGACTTGTTGAAAGTTGGTTTAAAGCTATTTCAATGGTCAGGCATCAAACCACCAACCTCTGGGATTATATGGGAACCTTGTATCGCTTCCTGATATATTTAAAGTTGACAACATTAAACATTGTCATTTATATGTCCTGCATTTGAATAAATAATTCTAAGCATTGCGCAAGGCACAAATATCAGCATTCACGGACAAATAGCTTATCAGCATTATTGAAAACATATGTCAATCAATTCAGAAAAGTTTACTCAAGTTATTAAATAGTTTGTTGAAAAGTAGGCAATGGGCATAGATTTTTTAGATGTACTCACGATAACTACGAGATATTAAACTTGTTAGGCGAACCATCACAACAAAACAACATCATCAACAAAAAGAGGAGTAAATTGTAAAGCCATATAACATATTTCAAGTATGCATGCAAGTAATGGTTAAGTCTTATTTTGAACTGGTTTGATTATGATATACATATTGATATTAGGGCCAGTAAACTCACAAGAAACTCCGGCTTATTTGTGTTAATTGCAATATGCTGAGCAAATTCTTTATCCGTATAATATTTCAACTTGAATATTGGTTGCAAGAACGTGAAATGTTGAACCTGGAATTGATAAACATGAGATTGGATTGGTAAAAATGGAAATTCAAAAAAAAAAAACTAAGAATTTTTGCAAAAATAAATTGAAAAGGTGAACAATTATGTTTTCCATCAGAATCCTAAAGAAGGCCTAGTCTAGTCTAAAAAGACAGAATATAGATAAATTCTAAAGCATTTTTGCATATTCAAGGATGATTTTATTCACAAACCATCAAAATTTCTCTGCTTGAAATCCAAAAAATCAAATATTTCAAGACAAGATTTCCAGCCATTTTAAAAGTTACCCGTGACCCACCTAGGATTTAATAACTTCATCAATGGTTCAGTATTTTCATGTAATATTTTTTCTCAAAGGATTGATTACCAATTCTACCGTATTAGTTTTATTGCAATTAAGATATTTTATACCAAGCTGTAAAATAAAATTGAGCCCTACGTAATGCCGAACTTGTTGATGAAACATATCATGCTTTTGCTACACAACGGAGAGATGTTGAACGCAACCTAATTAAACGCAACCTAATTCAATTGGTGATGCAATCCATCAGTGACACATACTAGACAAAACATATCTCAATATTTTTTTTTTGTTTCAGGTAAGAAATATTTTCATTGTTTCCTTTGTGAGCCGCTCTTGAGTCAGAATATATTGTTATGTTAAGTATAAATCATCAGTGAATCAGACATATATTGTATGAATAACTTGATGCTCCTAAATGACTATGACTTCTAATTTGCGAATGAGAATTATGATATACTGGTAGGTAAATCAAACAACAGCTCATCATAATCAGAAGTACTAGTCATAAATATACGAAAGAGGGAATAGTTATTTAAAACACTAATGTTAATAATGAAGATGAGTTCCTAAAAGAACCGATCATTCTTAAATATTTGATAATTTTGGAAATAATATAATTTGAATTTCACCTTTGCAAATATGCTTGATTTATTATAAACACTACCAATAATGATTAATTCATTCATAGTAGTGACAATCTGTCTCAAAATGAGTGATTAATTTGATCTACTTTTTTTTACTATGAACTACAAATGAAGTGCTTGTGAGTGCTTATTTCTACAACCATAGTGAGTTATACTGAATATAATATTGGTTTGCTTTTGTTAATTTCAATGAAAAAAAAAATATTTGATTAATTTATCGATTAGTTTATTCGATTTGAACAGTCCACCCTTACTTAGTTGCTGATGAATTATAATTATGAGGCGTGGTTCATGACTCGACTTGGATAGAACAGAAGATTTTATTCAAAAAATTGGCAAAAAATAATAAAGCTAATTTATACATACAATAGGTTATAACAATATTATTTACTTGATCTACATCACGAAGATGAAATCTCCATCTGGCTGTCTTGTCATCCATGCTAATTGCTCTCTCTTCAAAATTTCCATCAATTTCCTGCAAAAATATCAGTGTTACTACAAGATCATTAACTAATGTATTTTTTTGTTAGCCACTTACTTGAGCAAAACCCAAGGCCTGAAAGATATTCATTGTTTTAGGCGACATAAAAAGTCCTTTTCATGTTATGAATTTTTAATTTGATATTCATCATACCGTAGTTAAAAATTAATTTCAACAAAGACCAACCAATGTGCAGTTTTGGGGGTTAGAATAACTCATCAATTTATGTGAAGCCATATACCAGTGCACAGGTTTTCGTAATCTTACTTTGATTTCCGACAAATCCAACTCTTGCGACAATTTGAAACAAAATCAGCTCAATGGGGTGCCCGGTCATCTCAATTGGTAAAGCGTCAGGAATACGCTTCGAGCTATGCATCTCTGATGACGCAGGTTCAAATCCTATAAGGGATGATGATTATATGCGAGAGGTCTGCTGGACACCTCGGCGGTGCACGGTAGTTCACATAAACGCTGCTTACAGCTTCCTTCCCCATCCACGTCCATGCATAGGAAAAATGAGAGTAACACAAAAACCTTCACCCCGATTGGGAACTGGTATTTGAACGAGAGGTGGTGATTCGCCATATAATTAAGCTGTATTCTCGGCTTTCCTCTCCCGCAAGATAAAAATGATATCATATCCTATATCTTAACAATACTAAATATCATTATTGATGATGTTTCCTGATGATAAAAATTGTTTGGGATTATTGTGTGGAAATTTTCTTTATCTGTGGATCATGCAAAACCAAATAAAACTGGTATCAATATATCAATAACAATAACACAAATAAATCTAGATTTTAAATTTTTATGCTCTTCAATTTCTATTAAAAAAGTGAGCGTTTTGTTTGTCATTTTTTCTCAAAAAACAAGTAGTGGTACATTGAAAAATAATTTACTCACACAAAGTTTTTGAGTTTGAACTCTTTTATGAAGATCATCAATATAGTCTATCGATGGAATGTCCTCGGTAAACCTGTTGAATATGAATAAACCAGTGTGATGTATTTATGTGGAGAGGATATATATATATATATATGCATGTAGCTCTTTAGATTTCAATCAAGAATTGTTATTGTCAAGATTAAGGTACAGATGGACCACGTTTCATCAACATGATTCGCCAATGACTCATACTTAACAAAAGTTGTTTTGACAGAATTTTCCTGACTGCTTCAGGCTGAGTCAAGCCTATCACTTCAGATTGATCATTTAATAAGCAAGAAAATCAACAGTCTTATAATATGCATGATAGCCAAGGGGGTTGACAGAATTTTGTTTTTCACAGATGTCCGGAATGTTATTGTCATTTTTTTTAATGATGAAAAAGCTTTAATTAGCAGTATTGATAATTTTAAATCTTTTTCTACATCTTGTTGGATACCACACACTAAAAGAGGCATTTTGTTCTTTTAAGAGGAGATATATTTTGCGCCCTGTAGGTACAGGCTTTAGAATGGTCACAACATATTTCTTGCATCTTGTAAGAGGCGACCAAATAAAGCAAAAAGGTGGCGAATAGTTTTACCATTGGCCAGGGCAGATACTGCGCTTTACCAAGGCGATTCACTTCTGTTTGGGATGTTTTTCGTTTAGAGTGCAGTTGCGAGTTCTTCATCTTTCAGGCACTGCTTTTGGACTTGCTCAGGGTGAATTTCAATAAAAAAAATCATGAAACCACTTTTTGCTTAATTTTCTTCTGATAGAATTCATTTTCTTTGTACGACAAAGCAGCAGAGTGGTTGGCATTCAGCCCGTCTGTAGCCATGTACTTCAGAGATGGCTGATGCTACAGAAAGTTATTTGATATCCTGCTCAATGACCTAATAAAAACATATTTTTGCTTGCAAAATTGAGGAATCTTAAAAAGAGTAAAAATAAAATTTAGAAAAATTAAATTATATTCTACCCATTTCTTGGTGCAACCAAGTTTCTTCTCATTTGCCATTCTTGCAGTTCTTGTTGACTGTGAGCTAATTTACAACTCAAATATCCTAGATGTTCGTCTCCTCTGAACAAATTGAAAAAAACGAATAAACATGAAATCTTGCATTTGTTTGCGTAGAGTTGCCAAAATTGTTATATTATATTTTTGAATAATACATATTATTTTGAGTAAGTTTGCCTTGAGGTACATGCACATTGAGATGCATAGTTATATTTGTTTTAACTTTCACCAGTATTATTGTTATTTTTTTATAGCCACTTCTTGGACTTTGCCCAAGGTCCTGTACCAGAGGCCACTCATAGATGGGCAGGGTTAGAACTGCTTGAAAGGTATGATCTCTTCCTGTTCTGTTCGGCCTACCCAAGTTATTTCACCGTGGGCTGAGTGATGAGCATGGATTAACGAGCCGGAGATCTTCAACCCCTACATTGCCAATATGTTTAACCACTGGGCCATTGCGCCAACAAATTATATTTTTCAAGCATATGCCACATATGTACCTTTTCCTGAAAATGTAAAATAATATACATGAAAAACTTGTACTGACAATACGCCATACTTACTTTGGACACATTCTCATGTCAGCAGGATCAGGAAAATCTCTGTATCTCCAAATATCATCTTTCCTTTTTATTTTTACCATATCTTTATGAAATGGTGATTCTAAATGACTGGAATAATTTGCATAGTTTTCGAAATTACGAGAACAATGGAAGCAATGATATTGTATATCTGAAATATGAAAAGTTTAAAAATTCATCAAACCTTTCATTTAAAAAATGTTAATGAAATATTCATAATTGTTAAAATGTTTTGCTTCGCCAAACTCACTGACAAAATATCAGCTACCTAAATTTTATTTTGTTGGTTCGTGACTCATCGGATTAACAAAACGTGGCTTAACAAAACATGTTTCATTCCAAAATTTCTCACTAGGACTAAGCTATGATACTTGTGATTTAAAATGTTTTGGGTTAACATTCCCTTTAGTATGATTCACTGACTATGTGGAAAAATGCATATGATTGAAAAGGTGATTTAGCTCTGTTTTTGTTTTTTATCCAGCAAAATCATGCAATTCATATCAAACTTATAAAATTCCACTCACAGTTAACTCGACGTGAGTGAAACGACAAATATTTCCTCTGTACTCCTCGAGATTCCAAGATCCAAACTCTCATTTCTAAGTAAGTATGAACAAATCTGCATGTCTCTTGACGATCACATGAATCTATGTTCCTGTAAAACATATAAAAAATATTCTTTTATCGAAACTCGCCCGGAGTCAGAGAGCTACATAAATGCGAAAGGGATCATTAAGATTCCACCTTAAAAATATATTTATTTATGTGCGTTTTAAAGCCTTGCATATCAACTCGATCATGAAAGCAATAAATTCAAAGTGTAGAAGTTTGTGCAAAAAATTTCTTGCATGAAATTATCAGTGACGCTGATAAACTTCCACAGTTAATAGATGTAAACTGGAAGCCAATGGCAGAAAACATACGTTTTGAATATTTTGTGTAATACTTAAAAATTAATTAGGTCAAATTGTACAACAACTGATACAACAAAGAAATTTAATAACAACTAATAATCTTATTCTCTTATCTGCATTGCTTTGCATTTTTTAAATAAAGAAAATTTAACTGAAAAAAAAATGATTATTCAACATCCAGAAATTTGTTTAGAAAAGCGATAATAGTTTTGGAATAGGGAAATATGCTTAACTACTGAATGGGTATTCAATGAATACTAATGAATCATCATAAGATGCCACAGTTTATAAGTGCAATTGTTTGACCACGAACTGGTAGAATGAGCTATTGTATGCACTAAAATTTAAGAACCATGTGACGTAATTGAATGCCTAAACACCAGTGGTATAAATTCTCAAAGCTTCTGCTAATTCTGAAAAAAAGGAATTTTTTGGTAAAAGGAAGCAAGATTGTGATTGTTAAATTTGAATGTTACCTGCAAAATGAATTTGCCCTGGTATCTGATAGTCTTTTTCGAATTGTTTGATATTCATAAAAAGTTGCTCCTTGTTGATTTCTTGACTTTGTCTCGTAAATGAAAAGTAATTTCTGTCCATTGCAATTAGGACAATACACAGTGGAATCTGCATAACATGAAAAAAGATAAGAATTTATATTCTTTAGAGGAGAATGTGCTCCTCTTTTCAAAACTTAGAAAAAACAATCCAAATATCTTTCATCATATTCAATTTCGGTAAATTCACACAAAAGAGTTATTTATAATCCTTCTGGATATTCAACAGAGCTGTATCTCCAGTCAGGGTTACCAGAAGCAAGTTAGGCTTTGTGGGGTAAAGATTCAACAAGTAATCAATGTAAAATAAGAGCTAAAATTGATCATCATAAAGTTTTCGAACGTCCCAGATAATTAAAGAATATATTTTCTGATGTAATTTAGGCAAATTGTATGAAATAGACTAAAAATAATAAATCTTCATAGGATGCATTCTAAAATTTTTTGAACATTTCAGGCCTGGCTTCCAAGATCCATTGAAGGTGTCTTTGAGAACTATATAAAAATTTAAGAACATATAAAATGAAGCACACAGAAGTGATTTGATTTTAACACTCGGAGTGTCTAACTGAGTTTTGTAAAGCGTGAGTCCCTAATGGGCCATAAAAATATGGCATGTGCTATATAACGCCCATGCTTGGTAAAAATAATCTTCTAAAATAGATGCATGTTCTAGACTAATCTTATATTGACTCATAATATTTATCTTGTGCCAATAACAAACAAATGTTGTCACTCCAAAAATGAGTACATAGTGTTGGTACTTGTAATGATGGGACCGAACTGGTTGTTAAGAAAATAAATATTAAAGAGGCAATATAGCACATCAATTCAGTACATATAACCAGTGGCAGATGGTCTCAATCTTTGGAAGTGACACACAAAAATATGAAAAATTTGAACAACGAAGATGTACAAAAAGTTTTCCACTCCACTTTTGAAAATTAGGGTTTGTCTGTTTTGGAGATCTAATTGCTTCAGTAATATATGCTCCCCTTCTTCTACAAATTGCTTTTGTACGACAGAAAATACATTAAATTTATTAGGATTTAAATGTTCTTTTCTCATTAATAAGATAAGGTCCTAACTCCAACCCCTTACATCTCAAATTTGTGATTGAAAACAATTATTCAAATAATTTTCCCCTTCAACCCCTTTCCAGTAGGGTTTTATTTAAATTTTCAATATTTAAGGCGATTGCCAACCCATCCTAAAAAACTATGGGGAACATGCACCTTCTGCTTTTTAACAAGTGTGTTAAATCATAAACATTAAAAATGTTATTGAAAGATGTTAAGTCCGCCCAGTGATAAAGTTGTGGATACACTTTTCAAATCTTGAATTCATCTATATGAAGATTTGCAACGTGGTCAATGTGCCAGGCATGAAACACAGAAGGATCACGCCCCCCAGGTGCCATCTATCCGTGGCTCACACTCAACAAAAGATGTTTTGACGAAACTTTTCTGCTTGGGAGGTGTATGAGTGTTCCATGCATGTTATAAGAATATATAGAATCTCTATGACATTTTATTATATATACATTCATTTACACATAAACATTCAAAACAATATTAAACCACTGTTGTAGAGTGTAATGAGTCATATTTGCCCTGTGCAAAAACTTCTTTGTCTCCTATTGGTTTTTATATGACATGCAAAAATGCGCTTGATCAATTCTTAAGTCTGTATCAACAGAGCTTAAAACTTTATTATGTCAAACATGATCCACAGGTGAGCTGCGACTTGGCAGACAAGCCCATCAGTGACCCATGCATAACAAGACGTTGACAAGTTGTTTTACTTACTTGTGTTAATTTCAGCAATGATTCTGGGATCCAATCTATAGCAATCTTCACACACTTCTAAAAATGTCCCAGGGCAATCTTGCAAAACACATTGTAACTGATTCATTTTCGTCTAATATTGTCTGGAAAAAATTCGTTTTCAACATAAAATAGTATGGTGGAAATTACTTCCCCTAAAGTTAATTAGCATATTTTGCTTCCTCTCTAAATGCCTGTGCGAAACAAAAGATATACAGTATTAATATGCGCTGCAATATTACAATACAATACAATCTTCAATATCCTGAAGGAAGGCGATTAGCAATTCTGGCGTATTTCATGTCTACGTCTGAACATACCATACAATTACAAATTTGCGTTGCTAAACACAAAAAACTAACATAATCCTTCTGTGAAATATTCATTTTTTTTTTTACCTTTATTGACCACAGTTGAATAGAACGACTGATGCGTGGGGCCGTGTGTGGTTTATACTGAACAAAACAAGTCGATTACGCGTTTATTGCTATAATAAATTTCATTTTTCAAGTATGAACCACAGATGGACCGCGCCTCGTCAGCGGTTCATCAGTGGATCGTGCTGCTAATAGTAACTCAATGCTTGGGGATACGCGGTTTAATAAATGTCGTTACATTTTACAAAATGGTGTGTATGGACATGTATGACCCATGTTTAACGAAGAAAAATACAAAATATCTGCAATATTTTCTGCGAATATTACACCTTTTGCCCACGACATGAAAAGTGAATACAAATCTTATCGGGAAGTTGCCTGCGCCTTTATAGTTTTATGACGCCATATTCTACTTCAAAACGGAATTTTTAGACATGTATAATTAAAAAACCGTTTCATTTTTATCAGTTGCGATAATCATCGCGAAGTATTTGCACAGAGTATTAGCAAGAAAAACAGCTTCGTGGGCCGCGGTGGCGTGATGAAACCAACAATAGCTGTCGAACCAACACCTAACGAATGACGCGGGTTCGAAGCCCAACGAAATATGTTCAAGATCGACGAACGAAAAAGACTTCAACAAGCAATACATGCGGGTTGCACCTGGGCGAGGCACTGTAACCCAAAGTCTTGGGACGTGACCAAATATAATTGTAAACATTGCTAATTGCATACTGTGAAATAAATTTCATTTCAAGATGCTCCAACGTACCGGCAATTTGAAAACACTAATCGGGAAAAGTTTTTAAACCTTTCAATAGAATTTGCCAAGAATGTACTATCTGTGGTCTGCAATTGACAAAAACAATTTTACATCCATTATTTTTTGGATAATTCTACTATTGACAGATAAAAATGAATTAACTCGCCTTTGTGAAGTAATTGCAATATCGAAGTGCCGTTCTTACTAAAAATCTCTTAAGATTTTGCGTATTATCAATAACCTGACCTCCGTGTGTCTCATGCTCATGCTCATGACGAAATGAAATTTCTTATTGGGTGTACGATTTTTACTTTTTTATTCTCTTTTCAGTATGCTACAGTCGTGGACTACCCGTGCAAGATGCCGACTGCAAGCTTAACAGGAAGAAAGTGAGCATAATATCATAAATGAAGTACATAGCCTAATATGTGCAGCGATGCATGAATTCGATCGTAGTAGCGAGTTTATTTCTGTATACTTCACAATTGCACGTGATATACTTGTAACTAAGATCTCTTAACACGATTGCTCACAAAGGCTTAAGGGAGTCCTATTTGTGGCACTTAAGCTGTAGTCTTGCTCACCGAATATTTCAGCATGTAAAGGACGCGCCATAGATCGACGTAGAGTTATCATTAATTACAGTAGAATATCTATAAAAATGCTTGGTGGAAATGGAATCTGTGGATAGTCGTCGACTTTTTGAAAGCAAATTTATTGAATTGAGGCGCGGAGGCACCACCATCACAATATGCTGTCATGTAACTGGACATTTGGTCGATTTAACTGAGGACAATTTTAATATTTTGTTGTATTCATTTGAACTCTCGGCCTGAATGTTCCTGCAGAACGGTATCTCCCGTAAATGTAAGCAGTATCTCACATTTGCTTGAAACAAAATGTCCTCACTTAATTAGAGTGCGGTATAGGGTATCCGGGACATAGCCACCAAATGAGTCAAAATTTTAGTTTCGGCAAACATGGGCCACATATAAATTGTGTGCTTGATTTACGCGTAAATTTTACAACGTAATGTTTCCGACGTATTGACTAAACCGCTGACTCCTGAAATACCAGCCAACAAACCTAAATCTGGGCAATATTGACCCTTTCGATAATGGAGAGTTTACAAAAAATCGTATTGAGACCACTTGGTAAGGAAGAGGCTGAATTTTCCCTCGCTTTTACTTTTTCGACCCTTAAGGACCGAGAAATTTCTTGCATTATATCGGTGATATTTCCCTTAGTAGGAAATTTACCTTTTTCGTCGACGAACCATCAGCTCTTCGGTCACCGCTGGGTTTGTCATATGGTAAATCGCATTCTCGACTTTTCTCTTCAGAATAAAAATGAAATCCTACCTTATCTACTATTGTTGATTCGCTTTTATTTTCAGTCGATTTTAAATTATAAAAGTTTTATATACATACGATGCGTTAATTAAGCAGGCACACGAGACTTGAATACATGAATGTTGACAACTGATTTTTAAGAAAGGGGAACAGTTACCTCTCCATAAGTTCCCTTGCCACGCCCAACTTTTATGTTAGCGAATGCGGAACTAACAAGCGTGCCACAGATGGCCGCGCCTCCTCTGTAAGTAACTATGAACGACTCTTGGTCCGCATCCGCAGGCCGAAGCACATTATTTACTTCCAATATTTTGCAATTTAGAAAATGAGAAATCACATATGTGAAGAATTATTCGCGCCTGAACGATTAATAGGTTATTTCCCCCTGATTCGGGACAAAATAGCTTGCTTTTATTTTTTCGTATACTGTGTCGAATATGACTTTACATATACACATCTAATCTACTGATTTTTTTTTCAAATTTGGTCCCCTCCCTCGCTACCAAGTTTCTACATACGAGTATTAGTTATTTTGAATTACTTGTTTTTATTATCGTCTCATTCTGTTGTATGAGATTACCGTTAGAAATAACCATTGACTTGTATGAGCGAAAATACCCTTCTTCTCTGTGTAAATAAACCAACTTACAATGCTTCTGGTATTGTCAGCTTTCTCCAAAGTGACTTATCTGCCTATCAAGTTTATTAGAAGAACTAAAATATGTTTACATCCCATGACAGTTAGCATAAGCTCGACTTATATATCTGCAGTACATAAATCGAAAGCAGTATGTATTCTAATAAAACAAAGAAACATTGGGTTAAATCGGAGCTAAAGTGTAATTGCTTACTGCAGACCAGACTTTTTCTTGTCAACTCACCTACCCGACTGCTGTGCAACAGGTTTATCGACTCGTTTATTGACAAGAGAACTAGTCTAAGCCACGAAGGGTTTTGAATGACCTACCTCTCTGCCTCGGTATAAAGTTTCGAGAATGTAGTTTCGCAAAGACAGAAGCCAATCTATGTGTGGTTCGCTTCCTTTAAAAAATACCGGTGCTTACGGTCACGGCCTGCTGGTGATACATTGCCAGACGACGGGAATAAAATTTATCATTCGAAGCCAACTTCCTTAACACGGGAAATTGATATTAGTCAAAGCATGAGCGAAACTTTTTGACTGTGCTAGACTAAAGCGAAAGCTTGGGAAATAAATCTTGGAATATGTGGAATAACATTCTGATCTTTTGTTGTTTAAGGTATAAGCGTTAGTTGGTTTTAGGGATAAGACGAGAATTTTGCTGATCAAATTATGACACAAATACGATTGCAGTAGGAAGGTATAAGGTTAAATTATAGCAGCGAATGGCTGACGTGGCCTTTTACACGGTCTCAGCATGTAACGCGAAAAGGTATTTTGGCCGCCTATTAAACAAAACAAAAATGCAGACTGGAGGCATAGGTTTATTGTCCAGTAAACTGGCATTGTAATTCAATTAAAATTTTTGTTTTGTCAAGTACGAGTCCCAGATGGCCCGCGCCCCAGCGGCGTGATACATCAGAAACTCGTATTTGACAAAATTTTCACTCGGGAAGCCTTTTATAATTCTTAGAAACGGCTATTTGGTCTCATGCAATCAGAGTGTCCCGAACGGATTTCAACATCTCAGGCGTCCTTTGAGTACCCAATTGGAAAATTCGTAAATGGTTTCTTTTGTTAAGCATGAACCATTGACGGATCGCGTCGATCAGACGCGGTCCAGCTATGGCACGTGCTTGACAAAATGATAGTTCTGACTGAATAACACCGTCCAGTACTTCCCGCCCTCTCCCGAATTCATTAAATCGACATGCAATACATTCGAAACTGAAATCCTATTTCCAAAGCGGAGAATACGGATAGGAAAGACGAGAATTTTGGTGATCAAATTATGACACAAATACGATCGCAGTAGGTAGAAGAAAATATGCTCGAAACTATCAATTTTATTAAAATCAGAAAAAAACAGCCCAAAATTGCAGAGTTCGGAATTAACAAAAGATTGTAATTACCTAATGCGTAGCAAAGACTCGGTTCAAAAAAAAAAACATGGAGCGAATTATGTGATATTTTGGTGGAAGTCACTAAATATTCTGGGGTAAAATACGCAAAGCTAACTACTATCTCTCTCTGTGCCGTACCCCTGTTTTTAAAGTTCTATATTTGGGGAAACAAATACACTCCCAACAGTGGCGTGTACAGTGGCTACCCTGGAAAAAAAATTGGAATTTGGAAATATTTCGTGAGACTATGGAGTAATGGGGAGGTTCGTAAGCGTTTTTAATGTATCTCAGTACAAAACATACTAAATATCGAGTAAGAAGGCGACGAAATTTTCGGAATTTCATAAAGCACTTAGAAGGCTATGTTTCGGTCCGAGATGTGCTGGTGCACCCTGCTACAAGGCTCGCCAATACTAAGCGACTTAGCCAAGCTATTACCGACATGTCATATTAGCATCATGAACTAAAAATCCAACCAGCTGCTTTATATGAGCTATTCAATATGAACACAAATCCAAAAATTCGGTGAATTTATTCAGAAAACTAATACACGCATATATATATGTATGTATATATATATATTGTTGTTGTTAATTCTTTAGTAAGATCTAATAATAATATCCTTGATCATGCTTGATCTAGCAAAGGTTCAAGGTTTACCTTGAACTTTGCTTGATCAGGCATGATCTTGGTTTCTCCCCTCACAGTGATTTCAAGATAACTAGGTTAATATTCGTTCACTTAGCATCACTGGACCTAATATGATTATTTAGTGATCATGCTTGAACCTATACAGACTTATCGACAATACAAAAAAAAAATGAAATAAAGCTTAAAATGCAGAAACTGTCACAGATCAAGAACAGAGTTTTGGGAAATATATAAAATGTTTAAATATTTTTTTTTATGTGATTTAACATGGTTATTGCTTCTCATCTGACTCCAGCAATTTCAGCAAAACACGCTTTGAGAAACCGCTAATTTGATGAAAATATAGATAAATTTTTAATATCAAATGTCATTTATTTTCCGCTAATGGGATATAGTATTTTCCTGATGTTGGTCAAAAAATTAAAGCTGGGAGAAAGCAAAGACCGCATAATGATAAGGTCAACATAATATACTGGAAAGAGTCGCAAACACCCAGAAAGGCAAGCATCGTTAATACCAAACAGGGTAAGCATATGAAATCACCATGAATTAGATATTTAAAACATTTTAGAATGACCACTTCTGTATTCATTTATTATAGAAACAAATTTTGAATCAAACATTTCGAATCTTTTTGAAATGCGATTCTGCCACAAAGTCATCACAAATTTAGTTTTTCTCCTTTTTCCAATCAGAAAATATGATTTTTATGTATGAACCATTGATGGATCGCGCTTGGGCTTAGTGACTCATGCTTTTAAGAATAAAATCAAGTGAATGGAAGTGAATTTTTTTTTTTGAATAAAAGTAAAATGGCTACAAATTTGCTCAAAATATTTGTTGAATCATACCAGAATGGTGATTCGTTTTACCATCTCCCAGGGCAGCTACCACTCACTGCACTTTACCATACCAGTTCAGTTCCGCTTGGAATGTTTTCTGCTTAGAGTGCAGTGATAGGTCTGACATCTTGTGGTAGCTCTTTGCTATTAATTGGCTGTTAGTTGGTTCCGTTTCAGCACCACTTCAGGCTGTGAATAAATTTCAATAGAAAAAATACAGTCACAGAAATGTGTGATTAAATCATCTGAATCGGAGATATATCCCAATCGATTTCAATCTTAAATCTAAAAGTGGCAGATGGTCCGTCCTACTATCGCCCTGGGCAGATACCAATGAAAATAATCAAAGAAGTAAGTTGAATATATTATTTCAATTAGTCATGAAAAATTGAATAACGAAGAAACCAAGCGCAACAGTATATATATATCTCTAGATATCAACAAGTAACAACAATAACAAGAAATCTAAACGGCGAATCTCTACACTTACAAAATTGCACATTGTTATTCTAAACAGGTACTACAAAACAATATCAGTCTACAATTTCGAAAAAAAGGGTATGAAAAACGAAAAATGAAAATTTGAATAATATTTGAAAATTTGAGTTGAATGCGAAACAACGAACAGGATAATAGCTGTCATTACTTTATCTAGGTTTGAAAGTCCACTTACTTATTAGCGCCGACTATGCGCAGACCATCAATGGCCTATTTTTAAAAATAAGATTTTTTAATAAACGAAGTAAGTAACAAGCTCACACTTACAAGGTTTCGAATTCTATAATATTGTCAAATATTAGAAACCTTTAATGAAAAATATGCTAGATACGTGAACATCGCCGAACATAACTATGCTGATGATATCATAAAAACCACAGAAAAATGAGAAGACTGAAATAACCACCACACACATAAATTAAAAACTTGAGCAGAATGTTATGCACATAGGGGACAATTCTCAAAATCAAAATGCAAGTAAATTCAGGTATATACCAGACTGGAGCTTTTTAAATATTCAAATAATGAATCAGGATACAACCGAACTTCTCTCACACAAGACTATTTTAATTTCACCAATATTTAGAAAAAAGTTTGCCATTTTATAAATTTATCAGTTTTATTTAATTCATTATGAAAAAGATGTATATCTGAGTTGGAAAACTTGGTAACATTCAAGATCGGGTATCTTATTTAAAGCACAAACTGCCCCGAGAAAAATATTTGTAAAACTTTGATTGGCACATTTATGTTCGTTCAAAGTTAAGACTTGTTAAAAAATGTCTGTGTTATGAATTTCTGATAAAATTTAAATGTTTTTCGATCCTTCTTCAATGATATACCGTGTTCAAAATCATGATAAATGTCAAACTTCACGCTGTAAATAAGGTAACATGGGCATATATCATGAATTCGTCACAAAAACGAGGGAAGGTGTCAAAAGAAAGAAATCTAGATCGGATACACAAAAAAAACGATTAAATATCCTAGTCGCATACAGATAATGAAATATTGCTGATGGAACCAATTTTCTTCGGGTGTCTGCGCAGCAGTCATTCTTCGAGTTCACCATGAAAAAAGATAGTAAGCAAGGGAGATGAAAATGTGAAATTAGTTGAAAAAAATTTACACATGGAAATTTATGTAAATGATTTGGATTGGAACTTATATCACAGGTTGAACAGGTATATCAATATGGGAAAATATAGTGAAAAGGCTGGGCAAAAATAGGCGATTTTGGAAACTAACCAAATCCTGGCTAGATGAATTAGTGAAAGTGGGAGGAACATGCTTAGATTTATCAAATCTAGTTGTCTTGAATGTATGCAAGTGCATGGTGTTTCTCATCCACACACAAAATAATCTGCAAACGATCGGGCCAAAATACTTTATTCTCAGACTTGAAACTGGTATTTGTATGGGAAGTCATGGTTCACCATATGGTTATGGGATGCTTGCTCTTTTAAATAGAGATAAAAGAGCATGAATCACGAGCAGACAGTAAATAATCATAACCTTGAAAAGGGATCGTCAGATGAGTATGAAAACTTGCAACTTACTTAAAACATGAATACCATTTTTTTGTGGAATGCATTTAATCAGTATATGTCCAACCGCAATGTTGAGACATGGACCGTACTGGACTAAAAAGCAACAAATAATCAAACATCTGTCAAGTGGACATCTGAGAACGCTATATGTGCATTATCGATATTTCACATTCAATGAGGTTTGAATTATGTCATGGTATGGTGCTTGAAGTTTCAAAGATTTCATGGATTGTACGAACTAAGGGCAGGTTACCCAATCAGAAATTTCATTTTGTCAAGTATAATGTTTATTTTTGACAAAAGATACTTTGGAAAGTCTTTTCCGATTAAGTATATAGCTAATTGGATAACAAAGAAGATATGTTTAAAATTGATAATTTCCATTTTTCGATAATTTCTTTTTTTTTAAAACTTCAAAAAAATATTTTAGAAATCACTGGAGAACTAACTTTGTGTTACAAAAATTGAAAGCGTGTTCGAGAGAAACATCAAGATTTCCATATGATGAAAAAAACACAAAACTGGGAAAATTATTAGATCATTTTGTTGAAAAATTAATTCAAGTAACAGTAAGTTCCATCCATAAATTTACAAGCTTTGTTTTAAGAGTTTTGTACTGCTATCAAATAAAACGTTGCACAAGTTACAAAAAAAAAAAGTTGAACAACAAAGTTTCGACAAAATCGTAAGCTACACTCCAGTGACTCTGATATCACTACCATCAACCATCTTGACCAAACTGGTACTAATATTTTCATATGTATGTATATAGGGATTGCACGTACAATACAGCAGTGTTAGGTATTCAAAATAAGAAAGAAATAAAAACGAGATCAAAAACAAGAAATAACAATCAAAGTATATGCCTGATTTCACATGGCACATGGATATACACACTACACTCTCAACACCAACATGGTTTGGGGTTACCACATAAAGATGTATTTATTTTCGAATCAAATATTTGAAAATCTACTTCAGAGTCTAAGAGTCTATTTCGTATGTTATTAACAATTTTCAATTCGAACAAAATGATACAATTTCCTAAATAAAATCAATTTTTTCATCATATTCATTCTCGATCAGACCCAAACAGGACATGTATTTGACTCTTTTGGATTCTTGGGTCTAAAAGAAGTATCTCTCACGCAATTGTTTGTCTATGTGTCATGTGACATCACGCATAAAATAAATGATAAATTTGTGTGAATAAAGATGTTGGAATTGATGTTATCTGCGTGATTTAATTGTCCTTTTTGACCCTTGACCCCTAGCTGGTGGTCGCCGTGACATTCTTTCCCTTTTTCTCGCTCTCATTTTAGGAGAATTAGAATGAAACTTCTCAAAAAGTTCTTTAAATCTGGAAGAAGAAAATAAATTTTCTTATAACCACTTATTTGAGTGGAGTACCCTCGACTAGGACTGGACAAGGGGTGGCAAATTATAGACAAACAGTGGTTGTTGGGGAGATGCGATTTCGGCCTGTTCGGCTGAGTATAGTTAAGTTATTACACTCTGGTTTGACTGGTGGGAATGCAATAACATGCCAAACTTGTCAGGATCAAAACTCGAGATTTTCTACCTGCGATACCAGGACAAAACCCACTAGGCCATCACGCCAGACCTAATTTTCACACAATGAACTATATTAAAATACAAATTCACTAAATAAATTTTTTCCCGATATTTTATTAGGGCCGTTATACGTAGAAGAGTAGCTGATATTCTATCCCTTTGATTGACGTATTACTTGACCTACAACTCACCTATTTGATGGAAATAGCTGCTGCATTACACCTTCCATTAAAACAATAAATAACCTTGTATTTAGCTCAGGATGCTGAAAAAGTTCGAAGACTCTCATCATGCCTCGACGAGATGTTTCCGTTCCCACTAACGGTCGAAGCTCATCTGGAAATGAAAATTTTTTTTATATGTACAATTGAACAATTTTCGAAAAAAAAATTCATGACTGTTATGACTGACTTTTCGGGTGAAAACATGAAAATACTGTTTTATGAAAATGGAGAAAAATTTGTGACTCCTAATATTAAAATAGGTTTGGTTGGAAACCATAATTTTGATATAATGGTAAAATAATATAATAGTAAAAATGGGGTATTGTAACAACAGACTAAATATCTATTACTACTATAAACTTACCTGGAATAGCACCGAGTAATTTCGATTTAGTGAGTACGCGTGTCCGCATTCTCATAGCTGAATCACGATCTGAAACTTTTTCTGCCAAGATCCCACCGGGCCAAAAGGAATCTCGAAATTTGCAAATATAGTCCACAACCTATAGAATTAAATAAACAATATGTGGAAGTAAAAATGACTATCGGTCTATGAGATATTATATTTAGGGATTCAGTTCGAATTCAAGTTCGATTAAGATTAAGTTGGACCAATCAACTTGCTACCTATATCTCTGAACATTCCAAATGTTAATATATTTAAAATGTTATCAAAGGGATAAAAATATTCAAAGGTAATCCATACCTGCTCAGGAGCAACAGCGTTATCGACATATTCAATAATTTTTCGATTCATACGATCGCCAAAAACTGCCCGAACAAGTTGTTGTAGAGCAGCAACAATTTGTCGTCGAAGCCATTGATTCCGATGTTTTAAATCGAAGACTTCGTCCATCAGTAACAAGATGATTCGAAGAGGGATATTACCTTCAATCTGTCAGAAACATTATTCAAGCATAAAGAGAATGGAAAGTATCATACAAAATTATTATCAAAAATCAATATCCTACAAACTCCCATACTTCGAGTCGTTACTTCAGAAGTCATAATTCAATAATTGTTATCATTTTTGCACAATAAAAGACAAGCATTCTGAGGAATATGTCATAATATCATAACCTAAACATTGTAAATAGGTAATTGGGTGTCGCTTCTAAATTAATTTAATTTATTTTTTGGTCCAGTTTTAATGTATTTAAATATGATTTCTGAAGTCATCCCTCTGATCAAATTTGGAGAATTTACCACAGGCACCATATAATCTCGATACACAATGCTGTTTATGTTAGTAACTAACGGTTATTAATTAATCAACTAGAACACGTCCACAAAAATCAAAACCTTAAGTGCAATTACCTAAATCGTAACCTCAATTCTAAATTGAAAGCAAGCTTACATTCGTTTCGATCTGTTCTGAAACTCTGCAATCATCGAAAAGCAGCCCGTCGTCATTTATATGTCCTTCCGTTCCATTTTTTCTAATCGAGATTCGATTTATTCCTCCTGATACTTTATCCGAAGCTTTATGAATTCCGTCGAGCAAATTATCAGGAGCTTGCATCACAAAATTTGTGACACTTCGAACTGAGTTTCTCATGACAGAATCCATCTATATAGTATGGAGTGCAGGAATTGTAAAGACTTTTTTTTAATTCACGTCTTACACATCAGAATCATTTCTTTTGGTGATTCAAAAAGTTCTAACATCATCTACACTAAATGTCGAGTGTTTGCCGCGAGAGTTATTCATAGTTTCTGACTATTTTGCTCAACCGGTGAAATGAAACGATGTTTTGCAACATCGTTTTCATTTCACCGGTTGAGCAGAATAGTCAGGAACTATCACCGATACTGTTATTAAATAGCAGTGTTGATGATTTTGGAGTTTTTTGAGAAACATAAGATAGAAAGCCAGAAAGAGGAGAAAACATGGTTTAACCATAAGCAAAAATGCGGCATCTCTTGCAGATACCAGTTTTAAGTCTTGGAATGAGGTTTTCCGTTTCCTGACTTGAAATTGAAGATAGAATTAGAGGGTTGGTGCCTAATGTGCCAAAGAAAGAGTAAAATTGCTAATTCCAACAGACTTGGTTGCTAGTGCTTGTCAATCAGTGACCCATGGCAAAAATAGCAGTTTTGAAGATTTTAGCAATTGAACAATTTGAGTGTCTTGTACATCATAGAAAAAAGTTAACTGAATGACATGAATGATTTTGAAGCAGACATCTCAGTAAAAAACATGAATATTTTGAAAAAACAAGATTTTGTAACCATGGTATGAGTATTACACATGCAATTTTGCTTATTCAGCAAATGTTAAAATAATGCTTCAATTTTTACTTGGTTATATATATATATATATATGCAAAGTATGACATAGGTAACGAGTACGCCTTTCCAAAATTGAATGTTGTTGAGGTCTGAATCGAATCAAACAACTTTGCCGAATTAGATCAAATATTCAAAGTGAATCTAAAAATACCAGTCACGCTTATCTTTTTGTAATTATGTATTGGGTTACACGCAAATGGTAACATACGCACTCATTCATAACAAACCTTTTTCTTCAATGTCCTATTATTCTTTTGATATGCTTTGGCGTCAAGAAAGGTATGAATGCTTTCCAAGGCTCGAGGTGGATGATCCATTGATAAAACTGTTTTTAAGTAACTGTTGAGTTCCGCTCTTCGTTTTTCCAAAAATTCCTCGTTCAAATCTTTGAAAATGGTTTTACTTGGTAGTTTTAGATTACCGAGGTTGCTACCCTGTTAATAAAAAATTTAAAGTAATATTGTTGCATTGAACTTTTTGAGCAGAACACAGATACAATTTTTGTGTTAAATTTACAGCTGAAAATTTGGAATATAATAAGACGAGTTTTCTGCAAATTCAATATATTTGATTAAAAAAATGAAATGACTTAATTTTCACTTTTCTACAACGAACTTGTCCCTGACATCGAGAGAAAACTCACTAAAAAATGTGGTAACCATTCAAAAAACTCAAATATCTGTACCAGTGCAGAAAAAGTGATATTGGTCAAGCCCGAAGTGGCAGAACGCTAGCGACTCGAAGACAATGGGTTTATTAAAAGAAAATTTAGCGAAATGGGTAATATTTCATAATGCGTATATCTTTTGTTAAACCATATGTCTCGTTTTTACTGTCTGGTAGTAACAAAACTGCAGTAAAAGGTTGAAAATCATCAATACTGCTATGAAATAGCAGTGTTGATGGTTTTGAAGCTTTTTCGTCCATACAAAAAAATGACCAAGAATTCAGACACCTGAAGAAAAACATGATTCCGTGAACCTGGAGAAGTACAATATTTACACTGAACTTACATTTTCTTTTAAGCTTTGGTGTAAATCGCTAAATTCGCTAAATCTTCTAAACGTATCCCATTTTTCATGTTTGGTGATTCTATCGGAAGCAGGCCAATATCGCATCACGCTTATAGCAAAAAGAGCGTAAGATTTTCCATGTTCATTACAAATACCTATAAAAAATAAAAAAAAAGTAGAAAATGTAGAATGTAACACATATCAGCATAGATCCCAATCGAGAATTTTTTTGTTAAGTGTGTGCTACAGATGGATCTGGTCAATGAGATTCATATCATCTGTGGCGCATGCTTAACAAAATAAAATTCTTGATTGAATTGTTTGATAATTTTGGTTCATTTGGCTTTCAAATTCAACATGCCACCTTTGAACATCTTTGGATAATTCATTCAAATTATAAATAAGGCTTTCTTTTTGAACATAATTTGCACTAAAAATTATGATTCATGAAGTAAAATTTATTATATTATATCATGATTTTACTGCGGATTGATTTTATTTTTTGAGCAAAGCCCAACACCAGTGATCACTTCCACATAAAAAGCGTAATGTTGCTGGTAAGACATGTACATTCGTGTTCTATCTACTACAAGAGATCCACTTATGAATTCGTGTTTCGATTTGGATACAATGTCAGATTCGAATAATTAGAATACTTATTTCTGTGAATCTGCATGATTCGAAAAAGCTTTTGGGCAAAATTTTATTGGACATATATAATAAAATTTATATAATATTCGAAACTTTTTGCCAATATAATGAAGATTTTGGTCATTTTTCTAAAATAGAATCAGATTTAGAAAGATTAATTTGATTCGAAATTAGATATTTCTGAAATTGACCATATTGCCTACTAGCCAATAGGACAAATTTTTACAAGCTTTTCATCTAAAATTTAAAGTAATTTCATAACAATCGATGGGATCACGGGTATTGCCATATTTAGAATGTCTTGCGTTTTGTTAATATCCAAATCATAAATCAAATTCATTCCTTTTAGAGATCAATAGAATCAAAGATGCATAAACTAAATGCAATAATCTGACAATAACAATATTGCTAAAAAAGAAAGGGTAATTTATATATGAAAAAATGCACGAAAACAAGATTGTGCAATTCCGAATGATAGCTTGTAAGGTTAACCTCCTTTGAATAGCCTTGTATTTCAGAATTTGAATTAAAGTAATTTCGTTTTTTCATTATTCCTAAACTGATTCATTTTTTTCCACCGAATTCATGATGCACGGCAAGTTTTTAATGTTAAAATTAGTCATGAATCGCGATTTTGTACAAAAAATGCTAAAATCTCAGCAATGATAGCCTTTTGGTATGTGCATACCTGTTTGGGTTATTATTGCTTTAAACTTTGATCCAGATTCTTCGTTTTCAGTTGTGAGGTCATCTATTGACTGAAAAAAATATATATAAATACCGTAATTTGGGATGAAAATAAATATTTCATCTTTGATGAAGAGCTATGATATCATCTATTGAAATTTGCTCATCTAAATAGCAAAGATAGGCATTTCAGCAAGTCTGTTGCTGCTCAGAAATCTGAAGAAAATGGGTCCTATCAGAATCAAAGCTAGCAAATAGGCAATATTTCATGAGATATCTGTGGCTGGGAAATTTGAATTTTGAGTGTATGGTCACAATCAAGCTGTAGAAAATCATCAATCCTACGGTGAAATAGAAAGTAGTGTTGGTGGTTTTAAAGCTTTTCTGTTCATCCAAAAGTGACATGAGTATTTCGGTCACCCGAAGAAAACCAAGATTTTGGATTCTGTCATCCTGATACGGTATACATAACCGATTCCATTTTTTTTATTGAAATTCACTCTAAGCCGGAAGCAGCGTCAAAAAGGAACCAACTCAACGACATATCTCTTGTTAATTGTTATGTGAATGATTTATGTGACTAACTCGATACTCTACTCCATATGCATGATAGAATTTAATATTTATAAGATGTGACAAATTTAGATACAGAATTCGATTTATGTATTACAGAATGAATCTGGAATTGCCAAGTATCGTGAATTGCTCATTTCTACTAAGTAGCAGAGTAATCGATATATTGACAGCATGCTGATATGTTGCATAAGTATGATAATTTAGGATTTTTTTTATTTGATGAATTGGGCCAATGAAAAACACTCAAAACAATTAATTCATGCTATTTAAACCTGATTCTTATAATTATTTTAAATTTACAGTAATGTAGTATAGGGAATAAAATTTTATTTTGTATTTTATGCACATTGTGTACTTTACCACAGCGCAGGGCTATTGAGATGGTGGTGGCATGGTGTGGAAAGAATGAAAACATACTGTAAGCATAGGAAAACTCCAGATACTCGAAAAATTGGTGACACTCCGGACTCTGTGGCGTGCTACCTACACAGCATTGTTTAACAAGCAGCAATGTCGCTGTCATGGATTACAAAAGGTGGATTGTTGACTACACATTATGTATTGATTTGGATAATGGGCTACCATTCAAATACCTCTACCATTGAGTCTTTAGATAAGATAAATTCCATTTTATTATATTTCAAATTATTACAATTTGTGTTGTCTGAAAATTATCATGAATTTGACGATCATATTAACTTTTTGTGGCAATTCAACTATGATAACTTCACATTAGAACAATCAATTTTTTTTTTGTGGGTTAATGTCGTAAATATAATTTAAAATCCAAGTTTAACAAATACCGTAGTTCTGTCGTTTATATCAATTTCCAAATATTAAAGATCTTTCAGAGATCGTTGAATAAAACGTTACAAAAAATGACATATCAGGGACCAGGACTATTCAAAATATCGTCCCTAAAAACAGGATATGCCATAACAATGATTAATCAAAATAGCTAAACGCATCCATATTATTCACTGATTTCACCCGGTTGACATATATACGTCACAAACAAAATTAATATACTACTGAAGTGATCAGCGTTCACTCAAAAGGCAGTCTTAGTCATCTTATAGAATAAATCATATACGAAGCGCCGTAGCTCTGATATAAGAATCTGAATGAATCACTTTGTTGTAAAAATAGTGATATGCTCAATCAAACATGGGCACAACATAAATTGATCCTAATAGGATCAATTTATGTTATGCCCATGCTTGATTGAGGTTTGTAGGAAACAGAAATGCAACACGGAACACAGTAGTTGTGACATAATACATAAATCAGGTGTATCGTTCAGTTGTGTATTGCAATTGGGCGATGAAAACAATAAAGTGTTACCATGAAGTCGTTAAAAAATGGTGGTTTTTGTCAAAAATATTTCATTTTGAGCATAGTGTTATTTAATGTTGAAAAAGTCTGTTCAGAAGTTTTCAGAAGAGATTTTGGCTGGTGCCGTACTGGAGAATACAGAGCAGAGGATTTATACGAGGGATATATAAAATTTAATGAGACTATGGCTTGCATGCAATGTGGGGGGAAATATAGGTTGGAGACAAGGTAAGAATTAAGCTATATGATCTAGTTATATTTTCCTGCTAAACTGTTGGAATGGTAGAAATATGTGATATTTTCAGTATGGTAGAGCATAACAAATTTCTTTTTTTTGTGTTGAAATTTATCCTAAGCAGCGCCATAAGCAGCAAAGAGCTGATTAACAACTGCACACTCAAGCCTGAAACATCTCAGGAGGATTGAACGAACCACTATATTAATTACATAAAAATAAATATACTCAATATACTTAGATTTCTTGATTATTTGTATATTTATATATTAGAAATATTTCACCAGAAAATGTCATCAGAATTTCACCAGAAAATGACCACCAAGGTGCGGTCCATCTGTGGCACATGCTTAACAAAAGAAATTCCTGATTGGAAATTGTTTAAAAGTGGACCAACATTGGCTTATATTAATTTGTTGCTATCTAGAGATCAGCTAAAAAGTTTGAAATGTTGTGCTAATGGACAACTGCTAGAAGCTTGCAGTAGTGAGAATCTCAAGTGCAACAACGGTGGCTATTTTGAAGGTAACGTGTCTATCTGAGATGGTCCTTTTCAGATTTAGGATACAAATTGATTCGAATTCCGATAAGCGAAATACCTATTTCTGCGATTCGATATGTGTTTTGAGTACATTAGTCGAACTTGATGACATTTTATCCTTGAATTTACCTATAAACCAATAATTGTATTTTGTCCAGCAATTGACGGCCAAGTGGTCGTGACCTGCAATCTATCAGTGATTCATGCTTAACTGAAAATTATGTTACAATTAAAGAATAATTTGGCAACCTTCAAAATTGTGTGACGCATTTTCGTGTTGGAATAAGTTAAGAAAAGATTCCATGCAAAGTTAATCAATTATTCTTAATATAATATTCTGTAGTAAAATTTGAGATAAATTCTGACAATGGTGAAATATTGTCAAATATTAGCAATTTCGTTCATCTAAAATATTGGAACATGATTTTATCTGAGTATAGATTGAATTTGGTACATTGTTTAACCTTATTGTTTCATATTTAGATTCTGAAAAATGCGATGGAATTAAGAATTGTGTTGACGGCACGGATGAAATTGATTGTGTTGATGAATGTAAAGAATTCTCATGTAGAAATGACAAGAAATATGGGAGAGTAAGTTGTTTATAATTCTAAGACGAGCCAATATAGGAAAGATGGCAATGCAGATACAGCCAGATTTTGACCTAATCTGCACCACTCTCAATTAAATACCAGTCGGAGAAGTATTGTCAAAGAATTTTCTGTTAGATATGTGATGAATCACTTCAATGATAAGTGCATATATATATAAAATGTTTTTTTTTTTAAATTATGCATTTTAGATTCTGTTGATTTGGAATCGCTGGAAAAATTGAGTTGAGAAATTTCTAAATTCGCAAAATCTGAATCGAATGTTTTAAACAGACACAAAAACAGGATACAAATTTTTTGACTGGGTCTAAAGCAGAACCACAAGTCAACATAATTAATCTTTATTTCATCAATATAATGATGGCAGGAAAGAGAACAATGCATTGTAGCAAAGAGTTTATGTGATGGGAATAAGGACTGCGTGAGTGGCTTAGATGAATCAAGTTGTATTTATTACCAAGGAAAATGCAATGGTTTTTTATGTACGACTATAGAACAATGTATAAACATTACAAAAGTATGTGACGGTTCAAAAGATTGCTTCGATGGAAGTGATGAGACAATGTGCGCAGCATTTTTAAACAAAGAGACATTTGAATGTGATACAGTAAATGAAGTTATCGATGGGTATCCATTAAGTGAAGTGAGTATTCAAAACTTTACCTAACCTAACCTTGAACGATATGATTCTTGATGATGGCCTGATATGTTGTACTCTAATGGGCATGGTGGCCTAGTGCAGTGGTTTTTAAACTTTTTGAGACGCGCCCCCTTTCAAAATTCTAACAAAACTCGCGCGGTAAAAACTAAGTGAGCCATTTTTGTGGAAGCACATTTTCGCAGTAACTTATGACATCACAAAGAATGCGATGCGAGACGTGACGTCAACATGCCACAGTCTACTACACTGTTTACTGTACTGTAACGAAAAGTTTCATTTTCGACAATCAATTGTCATAATTCATACAGAGATTGTCAATTTCTCGTGCCCACTTTGTGAACATCACACGCCGCACTTGGAGCGCCCCCCAGTTTAAGAACCACTGGCCTAGTGGTTAAACATGTTGGCATCGCAGGTTGAAGATCTCGGGTTTGAGCGCTGGCGAGTCTGGCTCGCTTATCCATGCCCACCACTCAACCCAGGGTGTAACAACTTGGGCAGGCTAAGCCGAACAGGAAAAGATCATATCTATCAAAGAATTGTAACCCTGTCCGTCTATAAGTGGCCACTGTTACAGGGCCTTGGACAGGGCGATCCACTATAAGTGGCTATGAAAAAAAATAAAAATACTCAGATATCTGATCAAAATCTAATTTCTTGGATGACTTTCTATCCAAAAAATTATCGTTATATTTTCTTAATTTTAATTTTGTTGAAAAAAAACTACTTTTTTTGCACATTGCAACAGGCAGAGCCCAAGTGGGAAGCTATTGTTTAAGCATGTGTCAAGGATAAAGGATAGGATAAAGGATAGGCTTTGTTGAGAAACGATTAACTGTTTAACGTACCCCAGTCAAACTTGTAATAGTAATATCTTATAATAAGTATGGGATAAATATTTCCCCATACCATGTCAGTTTCAAGCATGACCCATACATAATCAGTAGATTTGTTCTCAAACGCGAAACTAAACACGATATATAGGGTTTATACATTAGACATGTAAATTTCGTTAAAGTTTCAGAACTGCCTATGTGTTCAAGTTTAATTTGATTCTCTAATTTTTTTATTCGTTTTATTTCCGACATTTTACATTGGGCAATAAAATGATGAAAAATCAATTATATTGTCAAGGGAGTCGAATGTCATTATCTAAAAGCATAAAAGTATGGAATTTTGTTGATTTACCTTTGCGACCAAAGGGAACTGTTCTGTTCCTCAAAGGCAATGCAATCTTGCCCCAACCCACTTTATTTACCATGCAACTTGTCTAGTATTGTTAATACTTTTCCAGCACTGTCATTAATATTCAAAGAAATAAAGTTACATTTGATTTATTCAGATTTGTGACAGAAGTAGAGACTGCAAAAAAGGCGAAGATGAGGACAATTGTTTTATGTGGAGTGAATGGTCGATATGGTCAGATTGTCATTGTCCAACATCAGGAACTTCAAACAAAGTATATGAAATCGTCACACGAACAAGAACTTGTGGATCGTTTGGAAACAATATTAAGACAGAGAATAAATGTTCAGGATCTAGTACTGAGGTATGTATCAGGGTAGTTTTATTGAGCATGTCAAATACCTTGTTATTCTCAAAAAACTTCAACATTGTCTACAAAAGACAAATACTGGCTTGAATCAAAACATATCAAAATGCATCTTTTTAATTTGGACTTTAATGCGATCACCAAGATTTTAATCAAATTAACAATTGGTAAAATTTTTATGGTGGGGATACATTGGGATGGTATTTATGATATGTGTATATATTCACTTATATGTGAATACATTCTGAAAAATTATTCCAAATATGAATTATCGAATACATTCCAAATGTTGTGCCATGTTTTTTATGAAAATAAAAATATATACATTTACTTTAAATTTGGGAAAATAATATAATTACTTTTATAAATTTCTAAAAAAAAAAATCAAAAAAAAAAAAATCGTCGAGGTAATCAGGGTAATTTTTTTGGAAAGCAAAGACCTGGTTTTTTCTGATCCAACATTTGCTAACCAACTTATCGCTTGTAAAATATGAAAATGCATTTTTTTTTGCTGTGACATAGATTTTAATCTATTTCTAATTCGAAAGAAACCATGACCATCTTTTATTATTGAAATTCACTATAACCAAAGCCTGAAACAGTGCCTAAAAAGAAACAACTAAAATCTAGAAATCAATCGCGAGTCGGCAATTTCATTTTGAAAAGCAAGAATGGATTTTTGCTGTCGAAAATGAGCCACAAATGGCTTGCGCCTAGTCGGCGCGATCCATCAGTGACTTGTATATTGACAAAACACATCTCGATGAGTTTTAACTCAATGGGTTACAGCAACAGATAATTTTTCACAGTTGCAAAGCAATAACTTTCTTCCCAGGCAAATAAGGCCTGACAAATTTATCGACTAAATTTCAAATTTTTTCATCTATGACACCTAAAAATATTACGAAACAGAAATATATTATTCGCCACATTGGATCAATCAAGTTGATGCCTTGTCTTTTTATAATCAATTTTTTTTTATCCTAAAAAGATTTTCTTCGAGGAAATATACTAGATATCAGTTCATAAAAATGTCAGATTATCGGTTTCGATATCTGTCAGATTATAATCTGGTATCCCACTTGCGCAAAGGCATAAAAAATGGATAAAATGTAGTCCCACATAAACTGGACTAAGAGCGATAAGGTGAAGCATCCCCTTTCGTTGACGTCACCAGTTTTCCCAGTCCGAGTAGAATTATTCATCTGTCCAGTAACGCACAAATACGATTTATGAAGTAAATTTGAATCTGCAGCTGAGTCCACTTGTGAACTAACTGTTTGTTCTTGATTCCGAGATGCACATCTATCATCTTACACACACTTACCTGATTGTTCACAATAAAAAGTCCGCCGACTCTCTTACTTTATGCAATTAATAGCAACCGATCTAACTTTTTATATTTTTGTTGAATCAGAATCGAAACAGGACTTGCGACTGCACTTCTACCACAACAACAAAACCTAACAGCAACACAATGAACATTACTGTGATCCTTGTGATTATTCTTGCTTCAACTTTGACCTTAGTAGGAAGCTTGATCGTCATAAATATGATTATACGACAAAAACGAGCTTGGCAATCATACAGTGACGCCGCGGTTACATTTGCGAACCGCACTTCTGATTCACTTATTTCTCCACTACCGATGGACGTAAATAATGATAGCAATCATTCTACCCCTCCCAATCTCCAAAGTAAGTTTGAACGGTTCCCTATTAGATTTTTTTTTTTTCCATAGCTACTTCTTACTTCTTAGAGTCGATCACCCTGTCCAACCGGCCACTTATAGACGGACAGGGTTACAATTGCTGGAAAGATATGATCTTTCCATGTTCGGCTTAGCCTGTTACACCCTGGCTTGAGTTGTGGGCATGGGTAAGCAAGCCAGACTCGCCAAAACTCGAACCCGAGATCTTCAACCTTCTATGCAAACATGTTTAACCACTAGGCCATGGAACCCATGACGATGAAACTGATTCTGTTTCCAGATATTATCGTCTATTAAACAGAAAAGCTTCAGAGCTCTATCATTAACCCTGTAAAAGTGGTAGAGAATGCAAAGAATGCCCTGTAAAGAATTGAACAAGCGTATAATTTTGCGTGACATGCCTTAAAGCAAACAATGTGCTACATGGTTTTACGATCTTCGAGAGAAGATAACAGCCACTGCACTCAACTAAAGCGGTTCAGTTTTGCGCAGATTACTTTCCACTGCAGTTGCTGGTGCCACACTTTAAAAGGACTGGTGATGCCAAATCTTTTTACTTTGCCCATTGCCCTCTAAATAGGCACTTTGTGTTGTTTGACACAATTTGTGTAATAGTGAATAGTGTTTGAGGTAATTTTTCCAGTTATAGCCATAGAATGTAGCTCACATTATACCAGGAAGTACACCTTGGCAATATTCCATGACCCAATCAGAAATATTTCATACAAAATAAGTTTTGTTGAGTACGGATCACTGATGTATCACGCTCCCCAAGTCCATATGTGAAATATCTGATCAGGGCAAAGTCAACACTGACAAAATATACTTTGACAAGAATGTGTCACTGATGGATCACGCTGATGAGACTCGGCCCCTCTGTGACGCATGCTTGACAAAATAAATTTTCTGATTGATTCATATTGGTTCATTGATCATTCAATTTGTTTATCTTGACAGAACAATGTAAATTTAGAATCTCGCACAAACAGATTCATGCCTCAAGACAAATTTTCAGGATGCTTGGATTTTATTTTTGTAAATATGAAATACAAATTTGATTTGATCTACTTTTTCAGGCCGAAGACTTCCAGCAGCACCTGGTATCATGAGCAACAGGTCCCATAGCTACTCAAGCGTAAAATTTGGAAGCGAAAATAATATCCATAGCAACCATACAGAAGGTTATCAAACATCGATACTAGCACCTTACGAAGACGATTTGTCGTTCAAGCGAACAGTTCAAAACCCATTGTACCATTCATATACTGGAAAGCGTAGAGAGCACTTGTCAATACCGAATCTCACGGCCCCGTACGTATCATGTGAAAGTATCGAACCCGGAACTCCGTCTGGTCTCTCAGATGTTGAATATACGGAAGTTTTTCAAGATGATAGTGACGAAGAAGAAAATCATTCAACTCTAATGGAGCAAATTGAAATTGCACAAATGGGAAATTTAATTGAAGTATCAGATACTACGTTTGGGATGAAACCTCATAATTAGGAAATTAAACACCGATATTTATGTATCTATTATTCACACTAGGATTATTCAGCAGGATCTAACAGTATAAAATTACACAAAATTTTAAGGTTTCAGGACCAAGCTTTAAACAATATAGTATATTTAAATCTGATGAACTATTGGAAATTTGTATTTGAGTATCTGGACATGGCCCAATACAATGTAGTGAAGTGGTCACAATTTTTCAAACTTTCTTCCTTTCCAGTCATGCGTAGAGTAACTTTAATTTTAAAAAATTGTAGGAGGAATGGTAGAAATTCTCTGTGCTTCAAAGGAAACGGCAATACAGACCAGAACTAATCACAAATGTGACACAGCATGCCATTCTTTTTGGGAATTGTTTGTTCTAGTGAAATGCAATCAAGGTTATTATGCCAACCGTTCTATCTGTTCGTTTTGGACAGGCTCCATTTTCAGACATAAAATCTATCCGAGTGTAGAAAACTAATAAAATGTTAAACTTTAATTACATCTGAGCACAACCATACTACAAAATTTATAAAATAAGATTCTACTCATACACAAGTACAGCAAACTTTTAAAAAAAGTTTACCCAGCAAAAACAACGCCAGATTGCTCCCGCTGAAGAATTAAATTTTGAATATCGCTCTTGATTTTGTCAAAAAATTATTGATGACTATTTTTTTTTTATTAAAATTCGTTCAGAGCAAGGCTGCAGGAGACAAATCATACTAGAAAAGTTTCCTGAAGCCATTAAAGTGCAAAGAGCAACAAGAAATGCAGAAATAGGAACCCCCACCCTTGATCGATGTCTATTGGCATGAGTTTTAAACCCATGCAGACAGCACGATCAGGAAAGCCGTGGAAAGGCAAGAAATTCTGAAGTTTAGAAATTCTTGGAAAAAAATTCTTTCATAAAAAGCACACTCCACCTTACTGCACTTGAAATTGAACCATTAGCACTTGAATAGTCAACAGAATGATTTGATCGATGTCTATTGGCATGAATTTTTAGCGCCAAGCAGACAACACGATCAGGAAAGCAGTGGGAAGGAAAGGAATAATTCCAAAGTTTAGAGATTTTTGAAAAAGAAAATACCTTTTTTTTTTTTATAGCCACTTCTTAGAGTGGATCACCCTGTCCAAGGCCCTGTAACAGCGGCCACTTGTAGACGGACAGGGTTACAATTACTGGAAAGATATCATCTTCTCCTGTTCGGCTTAGCCTACCCAAGTTATTACACCCTGGGTTGAGTGGTGGGCATGGATAAGCGAGCCGGACTCGCCGGGGCTCGAACCCGAGATCTTCAACCTGCGATGCCAACATGTTTAACCACTAGGCCATCGCGCCTCACTTCTTGCATAAAAGTAGACTCCACTTACTGCACTTGAAATTGAACCGTTAGCACTTGACTCGTCAACAGATTGATTACTTGGTTCTCGTAATAAATCGAGCTCCGCGAGAAGTTTAATATACAGTGGTGTTTTCTTGAAAGCAGGATACAGTTTTTCATCTCTTTGCATTATTTGGAAGACCTGTTGTCGGAAAATGAAATTTTGACTGAAATAATTCTTTTTTCGTGAAACAATATCGAATACTCGACACTTTGGAATAGAATCAAACACTCTTTTTTTAATATATTCGAATGAGAGTGTTTTTTTTCTTCAAAGTTCAAAATTTTAGTGTTCTTTTTATTGAATGGACAAAAAAGCTTAAAATCATCAACACTGCTATTTCATAGCAGTATTGATGATTTTTAGCTTTTTTGTACATTTCAATCTCACAGTGGGTGACTTATGATATAAAATTGCAATTTTTGGATAATTTTTAGGGATGAAAGAGCAGAACATCGGGCCTGAATTATGCCTGTTTGGTTGATGCAATAATAATCGTATTGCAATTCATTACTATACTTCAATCAAACCTATTAACAAATCTTTGTTCACCTTTTTCTGGAGTTCATCAAAAACATTGGGTGACGGCTCTTCGTTGCTCAGTCGTCGTAAAATTTCCTTATCCGTCGCAGGATCCAAATCTACTCTTGGACTCGCCTGAAATTAGTACCATCCAGATGAATTTATAAATGAACATACCTTTCCCAACTATTGAACAAGACTGCAGAAGGTGACTTCCCTCCTTAAATTGTCTTATCCATACTAGAGTTGGGCTGAACTCACGGAATCACATAATGCAGCACACTTACGTAATAAAGCTGTAAAAGCTGTTTTTTCTTATTAAATTGCGTCGCTGCCGTCCTCCATTTTAAATGATCGATTGATATTAGATTTAAATTTTTATTTAAATTTCCAGTTTCATTGACACGCTTTTGAGGTTACTAATATAGTAATAGAGTATGCGCATTGAATTGTCACTACAAACATAATATCGTTTATGGATGTATCATGCAAAAAATTTCCAGAAATGTTGATATCTGACGTAATTACAAAAGGCCTATGGCAATTACCACCTAACTCCATTCTATACATTTAAATTTACAAACATTTTTGACTCCCTATGTAAAAATTGTGTTTCTTCAAGTTTTCTTTTTATAGCCACTTCCTCGAGTGAACCACCCTGAACAAGGTTCTTATAGACAGACAGAGTTAGTTCTGTAAGGAAGTTTCTGGTTTGGTTCAGCATACCCAAGTTATTACACAATGGGTTGCGTGATGGCTATGGATTAACAAGCCTGGTAGACTCGAACCTGAGAGAACTTCAAACGTGCGATGCCAACATGATAATCACTATGCAATCATGCCCACCAATTTGAAAAATGTACATTTTGTGCATCAAATATATGTTGATGGACATAGCAGCCCAGCAGAAATTTCATTTTGTCAAGAATAAGACTCAGGTGGACCTTGCGCCTTATTGGTCCAATCCATCAGGACTCAGTGAACAAAACATAGATAGACTATATATACCACTAACCAATCACACCACTATCTATAAATTTACTTACGTTTTTACTTAAATATTGTTCATATATATTTCTTCCTATTACACGTAGCATTTCCATGTCTGGTGTTCCTTTCATTTGACCTGCAATGGTGGGTAGGATATATTATCACTCAGAGAAAGAATAGGATATCATTTTTATCCTGCGGGAGAGGACAGCCGAGAATACATCTTAACCATATGGCGAACCACGACCTCTCGCATATAATCGTCATCCCTCACAGGATTCGAACCTACGTCATGACGATCAGAAGCATAGCTCGAAGAGTATTCCCAACACGTTACTGATCGAGCTAACCGGGCATCATTGAAAAGCTAAGGTTATAGTTTGACTACATATCAACAATTTCTTCCAAGTTGCTAGTTGGGTTGATATCATCCTCAATATTGACAAAACAGAATTTCAAACTAGGGTATAAAAGCCAAGAATAATTTTCAAAAGTCGTTCATAACAAAAGTTCCCTTTGTCCGAATGTTTTGTAAAGCATTTGTAAAAACAAACTTTCACAGTATCCAAATATTTGCAAATTAATTGACTATTTTTATTATAGATGAAATATTCAAAATATTGAACAACAAAACATAAAAATCTTCAATGAACCACAAATTTGATGCTTGTTTTGCTTAGAGTGTCAAAAATATTCAAGTCGTTTTCTTCAGATGGTCAAAAAGCTTCAAAATCTTTCAAAACTTTTTTAGAGTTTGGCTGCTATCAGACACTCAAAAAGAGACATTCTAATCTTCCCGCAAGGATTTATCATAAAATATTGCCCATTTGCTACACTTTCTACTAATGACAGCTATTTGCTTCATAGGCAAAATGGTATCTTGTAGTAGCTCATTGCTATCAAGTGGCTGTTAGTCGGTTCCTTTAAGGCACTGCTTCTGACCTTCCCCTGAGTGAATTTCAATAAAAAAAAATATGTGTGTCATAAAATGGCATTCTGATAGAGATTATCTGAAATCAAAAACCTCAATCTATCAAGTAATTTTTTGTAATGTTTAGAAAAGTTTACTTGTTTTCAACATACTTACCAGAGAGCTGCTGAATTTTAACTGCATTTAGTTGTTGTTCAGCAGATGCTCTATACCCATCTACTGTTAACCAGAAAAATAAATATGCTTGTCCATCTACAGATTGCATGAAATCTGAATAAAAATGGTATATTTGGAGATTGAGATGTTCACAAACGATACTGAAAGATGCAGATAAGAGGTAGGACCGCTAGATATCGCTAAGCTATTGTTTAGAAATGAAAGGGATGTTTCGTAGGTACCAAAAAATTTGCGGTAGCATATTTTAATCGCATTTTTAAACAGTTTGGGAGGCCAAAACAAAGTATTTTAGAAATTAATAATGTATTTTGAAAATAACATGCGAATTATACATCGAACACATCCTAATTTCAGTGATGTTTTGACACGCTCCATTCAGAGGGGAAACAGATAGTGACCACCTTAATCTGAAAACTACTTACCGATAAAAAACTGAAGTGCTATATTATTTCTTAAAGTTGTACGTAAAGGAAGATTATAAAGATTAGAAGATTTATCAGCCATCAAGGATTCAATGCCCTGTAGAAAAAAAGATGATCAAGTTATGATCAAGTTAACAATCTCCAAGAAAAGGTCAAGATTAAAAAAATTGTTCCAAAAGCAATTGAAAACATTTTTGAATTCATGGTCAAAAAGTCGAAACAGAGTTAGAACCATGCATTACTTTCGTTGGCTCTGAACTCGTATTGGCAATCTGTAAGAACACATAAACTCATTTTGGTGAGAACTTACTGAATTTTTGCACATTAAAGATATCTGTCAAAACAGATACCTTTCAACCTAGGGTATAATTACTTGGGGAATTTATTTCCTAACAAAAATAATGAGCGTGTCAGACTAAAAGTTTTCTATATGTGGATAAGGGTATGTCGACCTGCTCACGACGATTTAGCAATTGAAATAAATTGCCCTGTAGGTACAGCTTCAGAAGAGCCCTAAAGTATTTTCCGCATGCATGTCATTAGAGGCGACTAAAAGGAAGCAAAGAAGTCGTAGATGGTTTTACCATCACCCTGGGCAGATACTACTTGCTGTACTTTATCATGATGGTTCAGTCCCGTTTGGGATGTTTTCTGTTCAGAGTGCAGTTACTGGCACTACATCTTTCAGTAGCTCTTTGTTATTGAGTGGCTGTGAGTTGGTTCCCTCTGGAAGCTGCGTCCAGTCTTGCTTAGTGTGAATTTCAATAAAAAAAAGGTATTTAATTAAAGCAATTGAATCGTGAAACCAGTGACTTACTTCGAAATCATTTTCGTATCCCATCTCTCCTCTTTGTAACTTATTAATTCGATTTTCGCAAAGATTTCGTACATATGCCATGCTGCTTAATTGTTGTTTGACGACAGGATCTAGAAAATAAAGAATTGGCAAATCAAATGACAGCTAACAGAAATTGTAAATTTCTTCATTCAATCTGTGAAATTTCGTTTTTCAAAAATGTGCTTTCAAGAAAATAATGACAAAAAAATGCATAAACATAATCAAGTTTATTCTACCAGTAGACGATTTGCACAATTGAAGACATGACAAAGAAAAAAAAAACAGAATAAAATTTGTTTATTTATTTAACAAATGACAAAATTTGTGCAAAAGGCTGATGGGAGAAATCACAGGGAACTCAAGCAGCAAAATCCAAGGCAGCCATGGAAAATTTCTACAGTAATTCGATAACCAATTTAAAATTTGGAGTTGTAAATATTTTAACTCAATTGTGGTGCAAGAGGTTAAACATAATCGTTTGTGTAAGTGTAAAAAACTCATGAACCACAAACACTGTAATTGCATGCACACATTCTAATCTTCCATCAATTAGGACATCTTGAAAATGTTTTACTGCAGAATTTTTTTTCTCGTTTTCTTGCAATGACCAAGTAGCAGAGCGGTTAGGATTCTGCTGTTTTAGTTTATTGTTGTAAAAATCGCAAAAAACAAGCGATACAAAATTTCTTGAGTCTTGACTAAACTAATGAAATTATAGAAACATACCATCTCCCACATCATCTCTAGCTCTTGTTCTCGCAATTTCTTCATCCGTGATATCACGAGTTGCTTGTAATTCACCAACTTCTGGACTATGTCTCACAACAACAAGAAATGCTTCACTCGTCAAACAGTTGTCTGATATCTGTGGGGAAGATAAAGAGAACATAACAAACGGCACAATAATCTGATCTAACATCCGAAAATAATGGATTTTAAGATTCCGATTTGCACACTTAGTTATAATATGCAATATTAAACGCATGTGTGTTTTCAATAGCATCAATAATACCATACGTAAAATTGGTCAGAATGACAAATTTCAGTAGTACAAAGATTTCACAAATTTACAAGCAACGTTCTTATGGACTAAATCATAAAAACTGGATATTAGAGTTACAAAACAAAAGCTATGCTCAAAAAAATTATTTTGGCGGTGTCTTGAGTGAAATGGAGCTTCCGCAACTTTTGATGTGTTTTGATGTAGTAGTCTACCTTGAACGGCTAAAAATACATTTCGCCATATTCGGTGATATTTAACCTCGTTATGGATTCTCATAACTTTGCCGAATCAAATTTTTATTGCTATTTTGGGGATTTTCAGGCTAAATTCAACCAGAAAATGTCCAAAATTCCGGTCGGTCTACTGAATATGTTATGCTAATAAGCATAAGTTACTGACAAATCGATGTTGAGTCATGACTTATTCTTAGAAGGATAAAACTTCTGATCCGGTTGGAAGTAGAGGAATAATTCAAACATCTTTTGTAGGTTTGAGTCACTGATGGATCTTGCCACCTAGGTCCATCAGTGGCTCATGCTTGACAAAACTACCTTTTTTTAATGTTTTCATGCAAATAAATAAAAGCAAAGGAATTTCATATTCCCATCAGTAGAGATACTCTTCTTTCAAAAATCAATACCAAATGGCATTTAACTAAGCCACATAAAATCCAATTCTTATTGAAGTTAAAAGTTAAGTACTCACAAGCCAATTAATATATTGATTGAGGTAGTCGGGATCGCTGTATAAACGTAAAATTGGCGTGAAAATACCTTGCACCAAAACTTCCTGAAAATCAATGATAAAAAAAATGTTAAAAAGGATTATAGGTAGTGATGGGTCAATACACAATACTGAATATGCATGGATTCGTATATTATTATTGAAGCCACCGAATTCAAAATGTACATTTGAATCCGATAATAGGATTCAATTGCAAATTAACAACATTTGCAGAGGGCATAGAAAAAAAATTGAAATGAGAACTTGCCTCCGAGCTCAAGGTTTTTTTGGACAAATCCACACTTCATTTTTAATTAGTCTAAAAAGATTCAGCTTGTAGAAAAATTATGATATGTGCGAAGTTTTTTGCAATAAAACTTTAATTTACTACACAAAAGACATACCGGTAATAATTTTTCTGATTCTGGGTAGGTCTGGGAGTCCAGACTACTGTATTTGTACATATTGGCAAGTTCTAGAGTTTGTCTTTTTGGGGTTTGCAATTGAATTTTTTGTAAAAAGTTTCTGGTTATGAAAATCTTGGGGGACAAAACGCCTAATAAGCAAAAAGTGATAGCAGTAAATAAGGATTTGTTTCACTAGCGAAGATTTTGCCCTGTAGGTGCGAGCTTTAGAATTGGCTTATTACCATATTTCATGTGTGTCGTACCATCACCCATCCCACCCAGGTCAGATTCCAGTTCTCCACTATAGCTGTTTGATTTTGCTTATGATATTTTCAGATCGGGGTACGATTCAGTACAATTGCTACTAGCTTCATTAGGTACTATATTTTATGGTGACTCTTTGCCATTAAACTGGCCGTTGGTTGATTTTCGGTATTAAAGTGCTGATCACAGCCTTGCTTAGAGAACTTCAATAAAAAAATCAGAACCAAAGTATATTAAATGTCCATCCCTAATAACAAACAGAAAGTTAAGGTAAAGCCAACTACTGGTACTATTAACAAAGAAAAACAAGTCAGTAACACTTTATTTAAAAAAATTTGCTTCACATTTAGGAATTACCATTAATATAGAAAACAAGTCAATGACATTGCTCCATATTTAAGAATAAATGGAACTAGCAATGACAACCCTATCAGTTTATTAAAAACTTGGTTTGTGTGGAAATGAGTAATGTGTAACAACATAACTTGTGAAAATGAATGACATACTGACTGACTCATTATTAGTTAGTAAAGTTAAAGCAATTTTCAGAAGTTATATACGATAGACAAGAGGTTGATCAAGTTTTAATATTGTTTTCATAAAAAACAGAGGGTCAGCTGTCTTTCCTCAATCCCAATCCGACACATGCATTTCTAATATATTACTTATTGAGTTTACTAGCTAGATAATACAGAGCAGGGCAGCAGAATCTTGTTGCTAATACATAGCAGTTTTGATGATTTTGAAGCTTTTGCTCAGTTTGGTTGTTACAATACAAACAAATATGCATTTGAATATTCTACCATGAAATATTGACCATTTGCCAAATTTTCTTCTGATGGAATTCATTTTCGCATGGTGTCTGATCAGCAGAGTATCTAACATTCAGCCAGTCTGGTCCAATGTAAGTAGACATAAACATCATCACACAAATTCAGCAAAACAATTTTTTGAATAATTTTAATCAAATTTTTATTCATTTCAAGCACTATAATTATTAAGTTATAGGAGCAAACATCCAAACTTCTTAACAATCAATCATACATGGCTTGTACAACCATAAACGCCCAACGATAATCGAAAGTGGTATCATACAATAGAAAAACACAAAGTCCGTCCAACACGCTCTAGATACTGAACGATTGATCATACATGGCTGGTTAATCTATAAATGGCAAACGGTAATCAAAAGTGGCATAGCAAAAATAGTCCGTCCAATGCTTTCTAGGTACCAAATGATCGATTAATCATGTAATGTTTCCTTCCTTTGATTTGAAAAGTCGATTGGATGTTTAGTATTATTGCTTAGTACTAGAAAAATGATTTCGAAGTATTGTAGCCCAATACAATTCACGCTAAAACTGCCTGGAGCATGTTAGTACTTATGACAATGACAAAAACATATTATTCTTAATGCATCCAAATGTAAAGACACTAATGTAAGGACTAAGTTTATAACTTTCTTCAGGTAAATAAAATATAATGATGATTATGATGCTAAGTAAAAGTGGTTTGCCTCTTACACATTTAATATCAGATCATGCAAGCCCATTATCGTTACAGGCACTATATAGATACAATCCTAATGTGAAATTTTTAGTCCAAACATGCTGCATTATTAAGTACGAGTCACTGATGGTTCGCGAAGCCATATGCCTCATTTTTAATTCAAATACACGAAATCTTTTATCCAGTAGATATTTTTATGTTATTGCTACACAATCGATAATCGATAATTCATTTTAATAAAAGTTGGGGTCGTTGTTAATACAAGATGCAAAATAACAGATTGTCATATTTTCAGTTCCATACCTACCAAGACCAGAAGAAAATCGGTGAAATGAGAAAAATATACCTTAAACTTAAGGAGTACTATTAACAGATAAATAACAGATGGTCATATTTTCAGTTCCATACCTACCAAGACCAGAAGAAAATCAGTGAAATGAGAAAAATATACCTTAAACTTAAGGAGTACTATTTCATGGCAAATCATTCACAAGAAATTGAAACCCTTTTTTGATTGCCACACAAAAAAACTTTTGAAGCATTTTTATTCATTCATAAAAAAACATGAAAATTTCGGACATCTGAAGGAAATCAAAATTGTGCAAAGTTCATCACGTAAAAACACACTACGACACTGATAAAAAATCTAGACAGTAAGCCCCCTGTCTGAAACATTGTTTGGAATATACACTAAATGTACGCATTTCATAACCTACACACACACACACATATACAACTATACTTCCACTAGTAAATATATAAATAAAATTATTTTCATACAATTGCATCGTGCACATAGAAGAAATAGCCATCCATTATTATTAATACCAACCACTGAGCATTTAATAATCCGCCCAATGTCAGATTTCTTTTGAGACATTTAAATTAGCAGGTTTAAAAGATAATACCGGTAATCCAAACAGTTGGATCTTGATTAAATGCAATTTCCTTCCAGACTTAATTTAAATTAATTACACACTATGCACCGACTTATTAAAGGATAATATCAGTGAAGAGAGTATTGTCTAGCATATTACATATTACAAACTCATGCAAAATAATATGCTGTACGGTTGAAATAACACAAGATTTAGCTTCATGAATGCCCATGGCAAAGTGACAGAATCTTTTTCTTCTTTGGGAGTCGGGAATGTTCGAGTCATCTTCTTTGGACGAACAAAATATCTTTGAACCTATCAACACTGTTATAGCCTAACTTAGTAGTGATGATTTCGATAAACCTTTTTTATAGCTTTATTGCTACCAGACACTCAAAAAGATAGGTGCATTTTTATTTTTTAACTAGAATATATATACCATGAAATATCGCCAATTTGCAAAATGATGGAATCTTTTTCTTTGGGTGTCTCAGTAGTGGAGTAACTGGCATTCTGCCAGTCATGCCCACGATATTTGCATAGTAACTCATTTATTATCAGAAGCACCTTGAAGCGATCTTCTAAATACAAGTGGTCCTTAATCAGCGAACAGGATCACTGTTCTTGAAAATTCAAGAGTTTCACAGTTCAGACAAGCATAATCGTACAAAGTTATTTTAACTTTTGCTGATTGGTAAACAGGGTTGATGAACAAGATTTATCAGGACTCGAAGTTTCAAACCTAAGATATTCAAACTGCGATGCGAGCATGTTATTAATAACGACTAGGTCAATGTGTCAGACGATATGTGAAAGAAGAAGCACCTTTTGATGGTATGAGCAGCAGAAAATTCGGGAGAATGCACTTGTCAGAATATTAGACAAACACTACAAGTAGATAGTTAATTTTTACCAAATAGCTGATAGAATTCAATACATTCCAAATGATCTATTGTGAACCCCATTTAAATAGGCGATGGAAATCAGGCACACATTTGAAAGCATTATTGATTTTTACACCCAACCAACAATAGATAATTTCTCAAAATACCATAATGGAAAGTGACATCGACTGATTTGACATTAGGTTAAATCTAATGCATAATGCATATTATTGAAAACAAACTAAACGAAGCTACATCAAGCTTGAGTCATAGATAAAACATGCCTGAAGGGCATGGTTTATCTATGGCTCATGTTTGATAAAGTATTCTTTCCTATTATAAGGCAAACAGCTGCGAGATTGGACAATGGATATTTTGATATAAAAATATCAACAATGCTTTGTATGTTTGTGAACAAATTTGCTTTTACACACTGAACCTTACTTGCCCCATCATTGACATTAAAATCGTGTTTACATATGACAACATACCTATTTTAGTGAAAATTATGATAAAATAACTGTTTTAAGTTTTTTACACCAGTCCGATCAAAGTACCTAAAGTCTCGAGCACTACTTGAGAAAACTCCATTGAGACGAGCTGAGATACCAATATCATGACCGTGTTCTCAAGATCTCAAAAAGGATTTTTATTGACGAGATACTTGAAATGAAATGGCTTAAATTAATTTGATTCGAGAAATAGAAGTGTGACGAGAGTGTTTCATTGTTCATTTGGACAAAACAAAATACTTAATAAGACATGGACAGGGATAGACTTCACTGGTGTATTGAGAAGGGGGTTATGGAGCACTCTCCTAGCGACTAAAAAAATCAAAGAAGGGCTTTTCAATAAGTACTTTAAAACGTAGGGAATCCCGAAATTTTCTGCATGCCTTTGATTGGCAGTAGTTATTACCGTACACTTTTTGTTAATTTCAGGCCCTGAAATCCCATTTTTCAAAAATTTCCAGAAATCCGGTTGCCAATTTTGGGCTGTTTTGTTATACAATAAAAACAGTATTATTAAAGAAAATACTTTCAAGCTGCTTCCAAACTCACGCATTTTAATGAAATGACTATCTGACACGAGAAAAATGACAGTAAATCTAATCTATCATTTCATACCTTTAATAAAGCTTTCAATGGTCGACAGTGCAGTTCTTTGGCAGGTAGTAATAAATATAAAAAGACTTCACTGACATCCTGAAAATGATGAAAAACATTTGTTCAATAATAATAAATTAAAGACTTTTCGCTTGAATTGAGAAAAACTTGAAGCAGACGTAAAAGCAAAGTTTTTAATCGGAAAACTTTCTGATGACTGTATGAAATGGTGAAAACAAGTTACTTGATGTGTAAATCTGGCTGTTCATGATTATGTTGCATGTCACAAGTCAGACCGACAGAATACCAGCTACTCAGACACTAGTCAAGAAAAGGGGTTCAGTAAGAAAATTTAGCAAATGGGCACAAGTATTTTAGGATATATCTTTTGCTAAGAGATTGAAACGCCTTTTTTGAGTTTATTGTAACAATCCAATTGTACAAAAAGTTTCAAAATCATCAATATTGCTATGAAATAGCAGTGTTGATGGTTTCAAAGGTTTTTGGTCACCTGAAGAAAATGGCATAAATTTTTGGGATGCCCGGAGAAAAACAAAATTCTGCCACTTTGTCAAGAATATATATAATTCTCGAGCTTGGAAGCGTTTCGGTGGGATTCAAAACTGATAATTCAAGGTAAAAGAACTTCTAATGTTTAGTTTGTTGGAAAGTTTTCGCGATACCAATGTAGACACATAAACTACCACCTGAAAGTAATTCATTTGTTTATCTTTATCACAGGATACCAATTCTCGACAAACTTTTTCAACATTTATCTCGCATTCAAAAAATACATCAATAATCGTCTGACCACCATCCTGAAATTTGAAAAATATAATTATTAATACATATAACATCAAAAATTTATAAATCATAGGTCAATTGTTAGGATAATCAAAAAAAAAATAAGCTGATCAGTGAAAGAAGTGTACAGTACAGCGAGGTGATGAAATCTTTTCTAGGTTTCCAAATCAACAACACTACCACTTCATAACAGTATCGACAATTTTGGAAAATATTATCGATTGTACATTCTTGAAAGAGGAAAGCTAATTTCTTACGGTTTCTTGGTAGCTGACTAATATTTGACAAATTGAAAACTATTTTAAATGAATTCGAACGAACAATATGGAAATAAAATTGTACCTTATGTGGCTCATTATTATTTAATTGTTTTAAATTTTGCTGCGATGCATTTGACGATATGGATATATTATCCTGACTTTCGCTCGATGAGTCAGTGCCCTGAAAATCAATGAAATATCAGAATGAGATTGAATAACGGGGAAAATATTTTCATAGATGTATTTAATTAATCTTTCTTTGCGTGAAACAACAGTACAGTATAATATATAGGTATATTGAAAATAATAATGATATGTAACCTATACAGTAGTTCTACAGTAAAGAGGCAAATGAAAAAAACTTTGGAGGGAATTTAAACAAATCCTTATCAGCAGCCCAAAAACAAAACGAAAATCGCAAATTAAATGTCAAGCAAATTAAATTTTCATTCAAATGTGAAAGGCAAAGAAAAATAAAATTAGCAAATAGTGAAAATTCTTTGTTCGAACGGCTTGAATTAACAGGAATTGCCAAAAAGTTTTAAAACCAGAGCTATGTTGATGGACTAGGTCAAATCTTTTTCCAAGCACCAAGTAAAACTAATTTCAACCAATGCATCAGAAAACCAAGGAAAGATCATAAATAGATTCTCTCACCCTGCATTGATGGAATGGAATTTAATTTAATAAGAAGTATTCCAAATTCTTTTAATAAGCTTCATAGAAATATAATTGTGAAGTCAAATAATCAATTAATAATATACCATGTGCTGTCTTTTTCATGGAATAGCCAAGTCAAGAGTAAAGCCAAACTCATAATTTCAAAGTCTTAAAGTTATCATTACAGAAGTCTGGCACATGCAATTACATCGTGCATATAAGAAATGCAATTATGCAATGAAATGCAATGACTGGTGGACCAGTAGAAAATACGAAGTGAGAAACAGGGGTGACCGTTAGTTAGAAATTCCATTTTGTCAAGCAGAGGTCACAGATGGAGCGTGTTTTGCAGACGCAACCCATCAGTGGCCCATGCTTTACAAAACATAATTAGGCAAATAATTTAGACTGGGCATATATTCGTCCCATGCTTAGCAATATGATCTCAGCCTGATTGATTACTGCATCAATTTTCGATGATGTAAACCGATCGAACAGCAAATATTTGTTTTCATGTGCAGTGAATACAATACCACAATCAAAATTGGGGCTGCATGCCATGATGTAATAGAGCACAACAATCGATTAGGTGCATTGAAAAAGGCAATGATATTTTATGAGCAATAAAGCAAATCTGATGATCCAAATATTGCATATGATAAATACAAGGAATAAACGTCAAACTGGAATTTTCAAATGAACTGAATGCTTGAACAGATTCGAGTTTTTTTAATGAAATTTAAAGCAGTTAGCGTAGTAAAAGGAACCAACTAAGACCACTTAAATGGCAGCAAGAGACCATTTATGAAATATAGCGGCAACAAAGGAAATCTATGTGAATAAACACTCCACACAGCACTCAGCCACAATATTGTAGTGCAGTGACTGGAATCGGCCCTGGACATTTATAAAACCACCCACCACTTATTAAATATCCAATATTATTTGCTATAGAAATTGGCAGTTTCACAATTTCCTCAGGGTGCTCAGAGGCTGTTAAAAAAAGGTCAGATATAGATTGTAGATGGCTATAATATCACCCAGAGGAAATAGTCCTCATTGCTCTTTTCTACCGCATAGCAATGCAGCATGGATGGGTGTTTTTTTCCTAATAAGGGGCGTTTGTGTGCATATGCACATTGTACATTGATCAATACTGGTAAAAATAAAATGTCAAGTAGGTTTATTAGAACGTCATCATTGATTATATAAACCGTGTTTTTTGAATATTTATCTACGTTTCAACAATAATTACTAATAAAAAATGTCCACAAAGACAGTTAAATTATGTACTCTTAATGGTACAGGTTTTCTAACAGGTATACGTTATTGGTTTTCTTTGGGTGTTCATGTCATTTTCTTCGGATGGACAAAAAAGCTTCAAAACCATCAGCACTGCTATTCCATAGCAGTACTGATGATTTCGAATCGTTTTGATACCGACAATTGGTTTCTACAATACATTCAAGGAGACATTAAAATATTTTCGGCACAGGTGTATGTATAATGAAATACTGCTAATTTGCTAAATGGAATGAAATACTGCTAATTTGCTAAATGGAATTTGTATGTATAATGAAATACTGCTAATTTGCTAAATGGAATGAACATATTCTTGTCGAAAACCGATTTTTACTCAAATGACTCCGGCAAACAGATTTTGGTCTATTCTTTCATAATTTTGGTGCAAATTGCAAAATTCATTTTTCGGAAATATGAATCCGTTGAACAAAATAATTCTGTTGTCAAGATTTGGCCACTGATGGTCTGTGCCCCACTGTCCAACCACTAGTGACTCACTACTAGTCTTTTGGTCTCAGGATTGATTGATTGATTTTTCCAAAATTGAACTGGATTTTCGAATTGGAATCCATATAATAAACAAACAAAGACATATTTTTATCAGTGCATAATTTGGAGTGAAACCTCAAACATATTTTTAAAAAAATTCAATAATATTCTTTTGTTGATTTTGAATTGTTGCAGATATCGGATCATATAATTTATGATTCGAATATTCAGAAGCCCTACTCACTACTTTACAAATTATGTGCAGACATTAATATTACCTAGATAATTTTTTCATGGGCTTGGGGGATTTAATTTGAGTTTGATATGCTGTTCAATTCAATATACTTGATTGCTACTACAAGAAAAACAAATAGTATATGCTTGGGAATGAAATTTTCATAAACTGATTTCTAGTAAATTGACAATATTGATTAATGGCAATAGCGCAATCAAAGGATTTTAATCAATAAAAAACACAAGGATGAGATTATGACAATGAATATTCATAGACAAATCACCTCTTATTGTATAATACTGAGTAAGTCAAAGATACTGTAGCCTTATGATCTTATATGAGGGATGTCCTCAAACACATGATTAGATAACATCTTCCATAAAAATAATTAAAAAATTATATATTTTTGGTCATCAGGAATTGACTCATTTTGTAGTCAAATTTATCACCAAGTGTGCAAATTGAGATAAATTGTGTATTTGTACTGTAATGGGTTTATGCTTGATATTAATTGAGGAGGAACTGTTGTTTTGATTAGTGTACTGTATGATGCAATTACTTTCATATTCAAGTTCTATAAACATTTCGAATACAAATGAAACTAATTTCATATAAAAAGTTCTAGTTGTAAGGCACCCATGTAATGGACATCAATATCACAAACATATTTTCACTGAAATATTTGACATTGATTCACAGTTGTTACCATAATCCCAATACAATAGTTGATTTTCATGAATTTATTTTTTCAATTGAAATTCGCTGTAAGCAAGGACATGGAGAAGAATCAAGTAGTAGCCACTTATATAGCAGAGAGCTACCGGTACCTTGAAATGAATTGCTAGCAACTGCTCTTTTGGTGGAAAACAGAACTGGACGGCAGAAAACCATTTACAACAATTTGCAATTTCACCACGATAGAAGATCATTTTATATTATTACATAAGTATATCATAAATTTCTACAAAATAAACCCATTTTTGAAATACTGTAAGTTTGTAACGTTAAGCACTTGATTGGTGTTTGGTATAGTTGCGGGAAGACCATGAATCTTTATAAAGTGTAAATTTGAAATAAAATTCCATATCATTTTCAAATGAAAATGGTTGCAAATAAACAGAAAACTTGTTGGAAGCAAAGGCAGAAATAATTCGATATTTAGCATGTACAACATATCAGTCAACCAGTCATGTCATAGATTACTGTAGTAAATATCACACATATACACAGTCCCTACAAACATGAATATTTCATGAATATGATCGCCATCTAATACAAGACATGACTTGGTAGGCGTCCAGTAAAAATAATTAATATGTATATATACATTCTAGAAATACAAGAATATAGGTTATATGAGATACAAAAACGACGTGGATTAATTAATCTTGTCTAAAGAAGTTAGACTATATTTGAATGTTTACAATAAACTTTATATTTCTGTGGAATGAGAACATCATATTTTAGTATTTATTGAGTAGAAAATACATTGAGTTGAAAATTTATTAAGTTGAAAAATCAATAAAATCCTCAGTTTGCTCTCAATAAGATTTAGAGAAGTTCTTTGTGTCATTTTACAAAACACTGAAGCTTATTCGGCAACCGAAATTGTTTAAAAAAAACCTAAAATATTTGATCATACACAAATCTTTCTACGGATCGTCAGCAAGCTTTAGAACCATCAGACATTTCATGAAATATATCCCATTTAGTTTACTAAATTTGCTTCTGATGAACCCATTTTCTTTCGGTGTCAGATACAGTAGTTAACATTTCGCAAGTCTGCAGATATCTATGCTCATGAGGATAATTCACAATGAGATTCACTGGCGGCTTATGCAAAACAAGAAATTGCATATATTTTGGATGCCCAAAAATATACAGGTACCATAAAAAGTAGCAGGCAGAATTATTAATCAATTAAAACTTTCAGTCATTTAATCAGATTAAAAAAAAATCAAAATTATAATGTAAAGAAGAAAAGAAAGGCAACCAAATTTCCAATTTTGATTCACAAAAATGAAATCACTGACCAGAAATGTTGGAAAAAGCGTAAAGCCTGAAAGTGAAATACAAAAGAACAAAAAATCACTTCCCAGTTTTTAAGATTTTTTCCCCAGAAATTATAGAAGAAAACTATTATAAAAGAATTAACACAGAATTGCATCCAAGAATTAACAGAGATAATTTGAAAACTAAGCTAAAAGAGGATAAAATACCTTCATAGCGTTAACTCTTTGTTTCCAGGCATTGGAAACCTCCTGTATAATTAATTATTATGATATGAAACATAGAACACCGCATTTATCACCAAGTAAGAAAAGCACACAAGATGCAAGATTAGTACTCTGCCGAGCTAGCCTGTTAGCCCAACAGACACCCGAAAAAAGCGCTTGTCATCAAAATTTTTTTAGTAGTAAAACTGTGAGGTCACATGTTATGACAAGGCAAGTTTTGAACATTTGATTCAATGTGCCCAGTGAAATACTGCGTCAATCATGAGCCCTGATTGTGATTGCTTAGCTTCAGTAGTTCTTCCAGTTGAACAATTTGCAGGTGTCCAATTGTTCATCATTTATTAAATTGGATCCACGAAATCACAGCATACTCCAAAATAACAATAAGCTTACCCTCGCCTTGTTTTACAAGTACTAGCAAGATGAGACCCATCTGTGGCACATGCTTAACAAAAAGGAATTTTTGATTGGAATACAAACAAACAAGGAATTCTTGAGAAAACCTAGCAGTTGAACTAGGAAAATATTTCGTTACAGACGAGGATCGAAAAATCTTCGTCTCCCTCGGTTCGCAACAACTTCTATATCATTTCCTTTGAATGACGGACTTTTAAGTCATCATATAATTTTATTGCTACAACTTAAAACGAGATGTTTCCATATTCTAGTCTAGAGCATTATTCATCATGAAATAGTGTGTTCAATGTATCATGTCTTGGTGGTATGAAATACTCAAAAACAGAACAAAGAAAATACCCGAAGCTTGGTGATTTTATCTTGCGCCTTTCTATATAATCTGACATGCGATGCGAAATCATCGACTAGTTTTGTGGTGAGGTATGTCTGCCAGTCGATGTTTTTTGCTCTGCAAATAAAACATATCCATCTTTATCGCTAAACCTATCCAATACCAATGTAGAGAGAAAGAATTCTGTTTTCTGACATTCGAGCCATTTCATTGGAGAGTAAAAAAATTTTGAAACCATTAACACTGTATTTCATTGCAGTATTGGCCATTTTGAGCCTTTTTTCACAGTTTGGTTTTGACCAGACACTCAAAGAGAAGAATCTTTTGTCAGAAAGTCATGAAATATTGACTGAACCCATTCTCTTCAGGCGTTCGAGTAGTGGAATACCATAGCTGACATTCTGTCCTAATGAATAACAACATCAAAAAGATGTCTTCAAACTTTCAAATTATTTTCATTACGGTTATAAATTTAGTAAGAAAATTCTATACGGAAATTTAGTATAGCATATGATAGTGAATATATATATATATATGCATATATATTAAAACATAAATGTTTCATAATATGACCATAAAGGAAAGTATTGAAGACTGAATTGTTTTATCCTACAAATAGATCAATTTGTCAATACAGTCAATTATATGAAATATAAAGAACAAAAGTAAATTGTTTAACGTAGCTTCACCTTGTACTAATGATCCGAACTACTACATTTAAAGTTTTTTCAAACGAATGTAAAAATTCTTCATCGTCAGATAAATCGTTGTACCAATATTGCACATAATCTCTCATCACATATTCCAAACACTAAAAAAAAAATAGCATAATTATTCTTAATATTGATATGCAGGCTATTACGAAACAGAAAAATTGCTGTCGAGTTGCAGGAAAACTACAAATCACACAAACTGGGACAGCCAAATTTTATTCTTGTTTGGCAGAATAATACACATTCGATTTTGATTATATTATAAAATGAATATCAGAAAAAATTGATCACTAAATTTGATCTAGAAATAATCAAATTTCCGAAAATGTCCATAGTCCAGTCCAACTCTAAAAACAATGTACCTCCTTTAAACTTTCATCAATGCTGGCCGAACCAGTTAACCTCGTTTCCGAATCAAACTGTGCCCAATCATTTGCTTTCAGTAAAACCTGAAATATGGAATATTTAAATATGAATTAGTATAATTTATACAAAATGAATATACCTTGTGAGAATCACACGATGTGTAACATTCGAAGAAGGCATTTTAATCGACTAGTATGAGATATATATATCCAAACCATAAAATTTTTAGTCGATGAGCTCTTTCCATGATTATAAAAACCATTCAAGTCCTGTCAAAATTTAACATCTTCTCAAACTCTATTCCAGCAGCTCAAATGGGTCCTCACTGCTCTCTTGAGTATTCGCACGAAACCATACTTTGAGCATGAGCAAAATTATGACAGAGAAGACACACACACATAGAAAATTAAAATCTCTACCTTCTGTATTCCAGGGCTTTTTCGTTTTTGGAGCTCAGAGTGCATGCAATACAGACGAACTTCTGTATTGTGTTTACATTGTTGACAAAACATTGCGATGATTCTAAAAATAAATCATTAAAACAGTTACAATAAAATGGTTTAAATACTTGTCAAAAATTAGAAATTCAAGAACTCAGAATGAGACATTTCATTATATTGCAGGCAACAAAATAGCAATTGCCTATTTGCTAATTTTCGTCTGTGTGTCTTCCAGAGACTGCTTAAAAAGGCCTTGCTCAGAGAGAACTTTTAATAAAAAAATAAATAATTGTCGAGTCGAGATATTGGAAGGAAGTCAAGCACATATGACAGAGGTTGCCATGCTAAAAAGAGTTCACCAACACGGGAAATTGAAATATTGTCTGGGAAAATCAAAACCTAATGCGATTATGGAAATCATCTGTTAAGTAGACTAGCAGTATGTCTACTACGGTGCTACTGTTACCTTGAAACCCAAAGAAAATGATTCCATTAGAGGAAAATTTAGCAAATGGACATTAATTTATGATATATTTCTTTGTAGCAGATGAAAATGTCTGGTTCAAAATCATGATTACTCATTCTGCAAATGAAATGCGGTTCATTCACAGAACATGCTTGACATACGAAACATTTTGATGGGAGAAAGCTTGTGGAAGGCGCATATATAAAATTCAATGTTGTGAAATTGGAGAAAAATGTTGACTATTCTAGTCTTAAGACAGTCAAAAAAAAAAATATATATATACTACTACCCAAAGGCAATATCCCATAAGCAAAAATAACACAAATTCAATGTCATGGAATCGTGGTGTTGGAGGTTTTGAAATCCTTTAACACCACTATTTAACTATGATATCAAAGATTCGATTACCCCAAAGACAATATTGACCTTGCTGTTGAAATGTTAGCACGTGAATATTTAGTTCATGATTTTACTCGAAAAAATTTGTTTCATAAAAAAAATTGGCAAATGGCCAGATATATCCCTTTTTGAGATTCTGGTAGCAAACAAACTGTAGAAAACGCTGAAAATCCTCAATACTGAAATAGCAATGTTGGTGATTTTAATTAAAGCCTTTTGAACATACGAAGAAAATGACATGAAATCTTCAGACACCAGAAGAAAGACAAAATTCTACAACCCTGCATAAATGTAACAGATATAATTTAGGAATCGATGTACTCTTGGAAAATCTTATCGCCTAAACAAATTCGGGAAGTATAAAACACATAAAATATTCTCACCCTCCGATGAAAACAGTCACACTCAATGTAAAACAAATAATTCCAGTAGGACCGAGGGTTGTAAATAGAAGAATCATAGCTATGATTGACCAGAATACACTCCATGACTGTGAAGGCTATAAAATATATAAAATTGATTTGAAAATTGAATAAGGTTCAGTTGTAAATTGTATCATCTTAAATAAAAACCGGGCGACAATGCCAATAAAAAAGTTTATGTTGTCAAGTAAAGCTCACTACTGCTGGACATGAAAAAATAACCGAGGAATATGCATTAAATAACAGTACACGAAGTTCGGGCTACATTTTTGAAAGTTAAGCAAAAAAGAAAATATTAAAATTTTGGCACAGAAAAAGTTTTACAAAGCCTTCATGAAATTTTTGAGAAACATGAATTGTGAGTTTGGTAGATATTGGGTTAGCACATTTTAATGAGCTTAAACTGTTAGCCAGGATTACGCAATATAGTTTTGGGATTATGCAATATAGTTTTTTCATGGATAGTAGGCATAATGTAGACATTTTAATAACACTACTTTACTCTGGTAAGATGTAACTTTGGTCCAAGACTAGAAAGACAGCAAAACAATTTCGGAAATAAATTTTCATGTGCCAAAACATAGAATTCAACATGGGTCTTTCATTTATCGCCGCCGAAAGTTGCAAAATTAAATCAGAACATCATGAATATAGAGAAGGAATGCCCAGCACCCTGTAAAAAATTGGTAAAGACCGTAAAGGACAAAAAAAGCTGAAGAGGATGAGAGAACTATAGAAGTTGTTGTCATGACAAATTAGTGATGATGGTCGCATTGTATGCTTTAAAACACAGAACCTGTTTCCTTCCGACGTCGTTGTGAAACTCCTGTGTCTCATTGCGAGTTACTTTTCTGAATTGACAATTTTCTAAATTGGGACTGCACATGCAGTAGCCAAATAGAATAAATTAGTCAATTTTTCACACAACCCTGTGGAGTATTTTAGCTTACATTAAAAAAAGAAAAAAAGTCTTAAAAAAAATAATCTTACGTTTCCCATTTCAGATTGCCGACCAAACAAGCAAGTGCAAGATTGGTAAGAAATGGCTCACATTTCAATTACTTATTCTGTGTAGACTCGTGGTGCAGTCCCTATAAAAGTGCTGTCTCCAATCTCAAATTTCAGTGAAAAGAAATTGAGCAGCTTCTTTCAAGTGAGTACCGGTATGGTTGTTAAATATATCCAATGGGCTAGTCCAAATATAAATCGTTTGCTTCTATACTGATAGCCAAATCTCGCTTCTGTAGAAGTGTTGTAACTAACATGCAGGCTGTTTAAGACACATGCCACATAAAATCCTAAAACGTCTCTACTTAATTTTCTTGGTCATGCCAATTAACTTCGTTATATTTTTCCAGCGTCCAGATTAGTTACTATCCATACACTGTAAAATAGCAAGTGGAAAATAAACATGTGAAACAATAAAATGAAAAGTATCAATATAAAAAAAAAAATTGTCACCTCATTATTAACGATTTTTTTTTTTACTAAAACATCATTACATAAAAGATATTGAACAGTAATTTAGGAGTAACACATTACAAACAGTTACCGGTACAAATAGTTTCTAACTCTTTAATAAACTTTTTCTCTATTCTATTTTTTTCGATGTTTTTTTTTTTTTATTGTAGTGAGGTTCTTATTTGTTTAATTACATTTTCCACGAGTTGTTACCACTCTGTACTGTACTGCATAGATTCAGCATTGTCATGATACTGGATATGCTTAGTGCTATATCCCGCGGGCAACACCAAACGGCGGGAAGCGGGGAAACGGGAAATTGCACACAAAACGGTGGAAAGTACGGAAAGCGGGAAACTACCAAGACTAAAATGCGAGATGGTGTGGAGAAAATTGAAACTGGGAAGTCATTGCAGTACTAAAGGGTGGGGAGGACACAAAGTGGTAGTAAGTGCAAACGCTTCTATATACATCAACACATGGGCGGGAAAATATGCACACCGATCGGTGGGGAGGACACAAAGTGGAGGAAAGTGCGAGGGTTATTGTATACATCAACGTATGGTCGGGATAATATGTATACCAATCGGCGGGAAAACGAGAAAACAGAAAAATTGAAACTGGAAAAGAAGTGCGGAAAATACGAGAGCTTTAGTATACATCAACACGTTGGCGGGAAAATATGCACACCGATCGGCGGAAGGACACAAAGTGGTGGGTAGTGCGAGAGCTTAAGTATGACGATGTTGTAATATTTAAATGAATTTTGAAATTTTAATCCTATATTCAAAATTTGAAAAAATTGTCATTTTGTGCAATATATCTTATATTTGACTAGCGCGCCTCCGAGGCGCGGTCCATTTGTGATTTATTTTTTTTTTTTTTTTTTTTATTGAAATTCGCTCAGAGCAAGGACACAGAAGAAGAATCAAACTTGAAAATTCTCCTGCAGCCACTAAAGTGCAAAGAGCTACATAAAATGCAGGAGCAGGAACTAAAGAACCCCCATCCCTGATAGATGTCTATTAACGCGAGTTTTAAAGCCTTGTAGGTCAACACGATCAGGAAAACAGCAAGAAGGCGAGGAATTCCAAAGTTTTGATATTCTTGGAAAAAAAGCTTCTTGCATAAAACTGTTTGTGACATTGTGGAACCTCCACAGTGAATAGGTGCGAATTGGTAGCCAATCGTGTTGATCGATTAAAAATTTTATTCTGAGGAACGAGAGCAGAAAGCTCCTTTGAACAAAGACCATTATAATATCTGTAAAATAAACATAGTGAGGCAACATTGCGGCGGTGTGTCAAACTTTGCAGACTGCAGGAAAGTTTAGGACCAATCATATTGACCACACGCCTTTGAATACGATCGAGCATGCTAAGAACAGTGACAGCGGCACTGCCCCAAATGTGACAGCAATACTCCATACAGGGTCGAATCAATGATTTGTACAAATGGAGAATGATTTCGGGAGTGAGATAATGGCGAGCTCGATATAGAGAACCGACTTTCATCGAGGCTTGTTTAGCAATACTGGTGACATATTCATTCCAACTCATGTCCTTAGACAGTGTGAGTCCAACAAGACGAATATTTAATGATTCCTCCAGAACAGTACCAGATAATGAAATTTGGGTTGCATTCGTATTAGTGTAACGATTACTTGATAAAACTTTAGTCTTCTCGGAGTTAAGAGTTACCTGCCAAGTGTCACCCCAATTAGATACTGTGGCCAAATCACACTCAAGTGATTTTGCCAGAGCTAGACGTTGTTCCGGGAGGGATTTTTCATTGAGACAAGAATATAGAGTTGTATCATCAGCGTAAATTACCAAATCACATATCAAATTATCGGGCAGGTCATTAATATATATCAAGAACAAAGTTGGACCAAGGATTGACCCCTGAGGGACACCGGATGAAATGGAATAATTACCTGAACGTTGTCCGTCCAAAACAACATTAATCTTACGATTGGATAAGAAAGATTTGACAACTGAAAAAACTTGTCCAGAAATCCCATACGATTGAATTTTCTGCAACAGACCTTGGTGCCAAACTCTGTCAAATGCTTTAGAAATGTCTAGAGAAACCGACTTTGCCTCCCCACAACGATCAAGGGCACGAAATATTTGTTCAGTTATTACTGTCAACAAGTCAGCAGTAGAGCGAGAACGACGAAAACCATACTGCTTGTCCGTGAGGAGACAAAGCGACTCCAGGTGTCCAGAAATTTTATTATTAATAATTGATTCAAAAATTTTACTTATAATTGGTAAGAGACTAATTGGACGATATTTATTAGGATCAGTTCGGTCGCCACAGTTTTTGAATGCCGGCACAATCGTTGCACATTTCCATGTATTTGGGAAGGGTACATTCTTTTAAGCATTTATTAAAAAGTTTTGGCCAAAAATAGAGGACAACTCAGGTGAAAGAATCTTCAGAATCACAGATGGAATGCAGTCAGGACCAGGAGATATGTTCGAATCGAGTTTGGCAATCATTCTAGAGACAAGTAGCGGAGTTACTGACATGCTCTCCAATGTAACGTCGGTTCGATTTGGAAAATTAGGTGGTGAGGTACCAGAAACCGAACCAAGGCTGCAGTTATTAGAGAACATCCTGGCAAACAACTCCGCCTTGTCTCTGGAAGAACACAAAATTTCAGGGCCATTTAAAAGAGGAGGGATACTAGATTTACCCCTGTTCATTACATTATTTATTATTTTCCAAAAATCTTTGGAACCCAAATTTTTGTTGTGAAATTTTGGATTTGGTGGATTCCATGTATCGAGTTCTAGCAATTCTGAAAATTCTTCCACAATTATTTCTAGCCTTTCTGTGAAGTCGTCTATTATTAACGTTGGGATGTCGACGATAGCGGTGGAAATGATGATTTCTCGTCGCTATTGCCGCCGAGCATTCGGGTGAAAACCATGGGGCAGAGTGGGGCTTCACCTGGAATCTTCGGTGAGGAATGAATTCATCAATTCCAAGGCGTATCCACTCTGCGATTTCCACCGCACACTCATTAGCAGGCAACAAGAAAACATCATTCCACGGCACATCGCGAAGGAAGTCCCGAAAAGAGTCCAAGTCACCGCCCTTGTAGTTATAAGAAGTGCGGTGAAAAGGAGACTCTTTACTTATGAGAGTCGAATTTTTTAATCTCAGCTGCAAAATGACGTGGTCTGAAGTACCAAGTGGGGGCTGGGGAACCAGGGAGAATACATCACCTGGATCTGAGACAAAACAAAGATCCAGTCGAGAAGAAGCGTGAGCCGGGTTATCGGGGATCCTAGTCATAAAATCCACCACCTGTGTCAGAGACTCAGTGATGGCGAAATTATGAGTTTTAATTCCGGCCAGGTCAGTTGCAGCTGAATTCAACCAGGTATCGTGATGGGCATTAAAATCTCCCATTATGCAAAATTTGGCAGATGGACAAGACATCAAAATCTTGTCCATCTGCAAAGAGATGTCATCCAGGACAGAACAATCTTGGGTTGAGGGGGATCGGTATACGAAGAATAGAAATGATGTCGATGTCAGAAGCGACATGCGTAGGCACAGATACGAAAGTGATGTGGACTCAAAAGCAAATGCACGAGCTACAGGCAGATTGCTACGAACGTAGACAGCTAGTCCGTGCATATGCTTTGGAGAATCCTTGCGTATGAGCGGCAAATAACCCTCGACCCCGAAATCAGAAGATGAGATTCCAGGATTAAGGTTGGTCTCGCAGAGTGCAAAGACATCTGGACTATTCCTCGCAAGGAATGATTCCACAGAAACGAAGTTTCCTCTCAACCCACGAACGTTAGAAAAACAAATTGAAAAATTGTTGACCGTGAGATTCTTAGCACCCCCTCCCCTATTACGGGGTGCACGGGACTGGGGGCCATTGGCTTTATTCGGACGCGTCATATTATGTGAAAAAACCAGCAACTGCACGCTGAGCAGGAAACATTCCAAGGGAACTGAACTGCCATCGTTGAATGCAGTGAGTGGTATCCACCCTGGACGAGAGTATGACTCTCTACCACTTCATGAGATTGGGATTACGTTTGGTTTACCTTCTGTCTGTAGAACTTCCTGATAAGGGTGACCCTGCCAGGAGAGAATATCTCCAGTCAGTATAGCGCTACAGATTACAAAGGTAATAAGCCCATCCGCCGCGACAAGGCAGTAATCCCATGGATGCTTGACAGAATAAGATTTCTGTACGGAGACTGATATGCCTATTTAGTTGCCAAGCCTACATGGATTTTAACTTTAGAAATTCTTTGTTAATATGTCAGTTTTTGTATTATATTGACAACCTCTATATTAAAAGGAGGAATTAATTTATTGTGTGTCGAAACGGCTAGTGCCGATGTCCATTGGTCACCGTGCTGTTTCGATCGAAAACAGATAAATAGAATGATGGAAGGAAGCAAGAGGTTAGGTGCAAGAAAACATGGCAAAATTCAATCTTGTCACGAAGGTTTAAATCAAATCTATTAGCACATTGAGAACTATGAATGAAAAGGGGAGAGGGAGTGGAATTTGTAACATTTTTGGGGTCAATTCAAGGTGTCTTACTTAACGCCGCCACCGACAATTCATTAAAAAATGATGTAAAAAGTTTTTGTCTTAAAGCTGACTAAACAACCGAAATATGTATTGGTGCTCAGTACTTTTTTATAAATTGGTGGCAAAATAGCAGAAGAATTGCGCAGCAAGCGCGGACATCATTTTAGAAAATGAGATTTTAAGGCATGAAATTAGATTAAATTCGAATAAATAAATGCGATAGGCTAAATTTTTTCTTTTGTGTTGTACCGTTTGTAGACCTTATGGCGATTTTTATTAGAATGGTGAGATTGGCTCTGACTAACTATGCTAGTGTGCTTTATATAACCCCCTCGGATCCACATGAAATTGAATAGTTTTCTATTTGATACAAGCTGCTGAGGAAGTCCCATGTTTAAACAGTGAAGCTATCTTCTATATATAAAAAGATAGAGGAGACCGTAACATTCTTGAAAAAATGAGATGTAAGTGTCGACAATTTTCTGAGTATCGGTAACGCAAAATTTTCATCCCCCATACCCATTGCGGGCACTTTTTAGGTAAAACAGCAAACTTACAAAGCAGCATGGCACCACTCGTTCTTTAAAGTTTAAACCCATCTATCAGTTAAACCAATGAATCCTCTACTTTCACATTGTTTCTAAGAAAAGACTCATTTGAATGTTTGTCAGGAATGCTAATTGGCGGCATTAAAGGCATATAACATAGATTTGAATGTTAAAATATTTGATTCTGTTTCATAAGCTATTTATTACAATAAAAATATAATTCACTATGTATATATATATATATATATATATATATATATATATATATTTATATATATATATATATTATATATATTAAGTTTGTTTTATCTTAAGTATCTAGTTAAAAGTAGGTAAATTTATATTACCTGATAAATTTACAAGGTAAAAATTGTAAAGTAAAAAATTCATATCAGTAAACTAGGTAAAAATATTTTGAAAATAAACTCCTAGAATAGTTATACAAGTAACCTCGGAAATTTTAACTAAAATTGCCAATACTACTGGTTAGTGAATCTATTCTGTAGTTGTGTGGGAATTAAAGTGCGCCCATTCCCTTTCCTTTCGACAAGCGATATAGATATCGGCAATAGAACTACAAAAAACAATTGTTTGAAATTCAAATTTGATGCCGATTACTTTTTTCGATTCGGACCAAATGCAATAGTTTAATAATAATTGCATCTCTGCAGCTTTAAAACTACAACTAGCCCTCATTATTCACAGCAAGAAATCTGGAGCTGCAAATCACTAATCCCAAACATAAATTTCCATTTGTCACGCATGAGCTACTGTTGGAGCCTCGGCTGCGCGATCCTTCAGGATCCATGCATAACAAAAGCAAAAAATGAATTTTTCACATGAATTATGATGTAAACAAACAATGTTAGAGGAAATATGCCTTCAATCAACCATTCATCTACCAGAATCCAGGGCGCAAAAAATTGTTAAATATTTATCGTTAAAATCAACTTTATTTTATATGATTTTGTTCTTAATTCCGGACCCAGGAGCGATTCGAATACTATGTTCTTCTAATCATCGAATCTAATATATTTTGTTGTTGGCTCACCCACCAAACATGAAACGCATCGTCTAGGGCAGATACCACTCACTGCACTTTACCATACCGGTTCAGTTCCGTCTGGGATGTTATCCGTTTAGAGTGCAGTTGCTTGTACTACATCTTTTAGTAGCTCTTTGCTGCTACTTTGCTGCTGTTAGCTTGTTCCCTTTAGGAGGTGCTTCCAGCCTTGCTTGGAGAGTGAATTTTAATATGTATATATATTTACGACCTGCATCATAAGTTTGTGCATGTTTGCATTCAAGCAAAACTGCAAATATAAAGCACCGCATCCTTATGTAAACTTAACGTGTAACCAATCAGAAGTTTTTATTTTTACAAGTATGGGCCATAGATGGCCCACGCTTTGGCGACACGTTCCATTTGTTATATATGCTAGTCAGATTTGTAATGAACATAATTTTTCTGATGAAGGAATATTTCGGTTACAGTCGCTGTTGCTGCTGAACTCGGTATACCTACAAGACAACATGTCCAAGAGCAGAGTTTGTGTTCTTGCGGTAAGTTATTATCTAAACTTGATTTCTATTTTATATATATTGTCTTTCGAGTGTCATCAGCTCTTGATTTAAATGCATATTTGAGATATTACGCTGATAATACCTGGATGGCTTTGATTGATACCGGGTCATTGTATCCTAATCAGAAACTGCATCTGCACGTCTCTCTCTCAAATTCATTCTTCCTGTATATGATTTTAAGAGGAGAAGTTGATTGGAAAATTAATTTTTCATATTATTTGTAAAATTTTAGAAATATTTGTGAAAATCTCGACATACCAAATTCTTGTTTTACCGTGTTTAATTGATTTTGAAATTATTTCCAATGACACATTTTATTCCGAATTTACATGAAAGTTCTGTATTTGCAAAACACCAATACATCTGTCCTAGATCTTGGATGGTGGTTTTTAAAGCGCTCGAAAATGTCAATCCATTATTAATTGTGGGCTGTAGAATAGTTCCTAATCATACCAATGGTACGTGGAAGGCAACTAAGAAATGTTAGATGGTTTTGCTATCTTTCGGGCCAGATACCACTGCCTGCTTTTTATTATAGCGGTTCTTTAGTCTCTGTGATGATTTCCAATTTCATGTGCTATTTACTTTTATGCCCCTTTTTTCTGCCTTTGCCCAAAAGGAATTTTAAACGAAAAATACAATATAGTGACTTTACTGAAGCTTGTATTATTATTAATTCAAAGTAATTGGATGGTTTAAAATGTTGATATGTGTTTGTCTTCAATAGGAAATGGTGCGTTCGACATTGCCATTTCGTTACGTAACCGTATCATTGATATAAACTCCCGTGCTCCTTTTGCAGATAATACTGTATTTTATTTCAATCGTTAACGGAACACCTTTGGATGATTATGTGAAAAAGGATGACGGATATTACAAGTATGAGGTTATTGATAAATGGACCAATAAAGCTCCAGGCGTGACGTCATATCTGTTGAATATGACTTCACAACGTTGGCTAACAGGTTAAACGATATTTTCGTAAAATCCATTTTAGTTATGGAACATAATTACTATTTTGACTTCGTTGAGTTTACCTGAGACTGAGGGTTGTTCATCGGAAATATTATTTTTTCAAGCATAAGCCACTTATGGACCGCGCTCTGAGAGCGCCATCCAGCAGTGACTCCTGCTTGACAAAACACGTTCGCACAAATGCTTTCAAACTTTGCTTCGGTGGCATGTTTTACCTGGTTTCTATTCTCAAGACACTATTTAAAAAAAAAATTTGTTGTTTTCGGATGCAACCAGAAGTATAGAAAGAAGTGTGCCATTTTGTCTTAATCTAATGCATTGTTATTCAATACAAGCGATTCGTTCATATCTGATAATAAATCACCTTTCACCCCTCCCTTGCTATTCGCATAGACCACGTTTTCGTTAATGGCAATGTTCTAATGCCAAACCTTGTGATCGCATGCCCTCAGTTCGAAATCGATTCAAGTAAAATTGCATAAACAATAATCGATGTGATGTCGTATTTGAGATCATTGCGTATCTCATGAGTGATTTAATAAACCGGCCTTTATTTACGTTCGGTTGTGTCATTTTCTACCTGGTATGGATGGAAGAAAATGGTCTATGATTGCTTCACAACTAACGGATTGACCGGGAGATTTGGTGGAATAAATGAATATTTCAGCGAGTTCGATTCCCTCGCGAGTAATTGAAAGTTTTTAAATCTTGAATCAGCGTTAACTTTTACAACGGTTTGAACAGATAATATAAAACAATTTCAGACGATGACGTCACGAGATCTATTTGGTGGCATGATTTGATCGTTAATATACCGGATTCATTTGATGCCAGATTGAAGGACAGCGCTTACATGCTTATAGAAGGAGGTTCTAACTCGGGTGGTTTGCCGTCTACAACTAACGATTTCTTTACTGAAATGCAAATGATTGCTTCCACTACTAAAAGGTTTGTATTATGGTTTAAGATTTGAGAGAAAATATCGGTTGTGAATACACCATACATAGTCTTTTCAATAAATCTTCTTTTATAGCACTCATTGTGGTCATTCTGAGCAAGGACCTGAGCAAGGCCCACAAGCAGGTTGGGCTTGGCGTGACTCGACCCCAGTTCTTCAACCCGCGATACTAATGTAACAATCACCAGGCCATCGCACCCACATAAAGATATATAAAAGTATGTCGACTATTAAAATCGAATATCGTAATAGATGAGTTCGAATCGAATCCTTCCCCCACTCTGATTTTGATTTAAATATGGCAAATTTCCATTACATTAGGTAAGGAAACATCGAAACACCTTGAACAGAGTTTTTTCCAGTTATGGGAATATATTATGCGTTCATGCATGGCTTGCGCTATCAGCCAATCTGAAAATTTATTTTCTCAAACATGCACCACAGATGGACCGCGTCTCATCGACGCGACCCATCAGTGACGCATTTTTCACAAAAATTGTGGATCGAAATTGTCACCCTATCCATTTTAATGTAAAATCGAACGGGGGTTTGACGCTTGTGTATTTTCAGCGTTACAGCTGTTTTGCGTCAGGTCCCGAATCAAAGTTTGAAGTTCAAGAAAGATATTCTACAGAAATCTCGTACTGAAGATGCTATTATTGCTTATACATGGAGGTATTTATATTTATATTTGAATAAATGATTTTTGAGTGTCTGGACATTGAAAAAAAAGACATGGGTTGTGTTTTTTTATTAAGTTCTTTCAGTGATTTAATTTTTGACGACAACATTTTCAAATAACAAATAGGTTGCGTGTTTGCTAATAAAGAATAACTTTTATTAAGATTTTTTCAACTCATGGTTATAAACTTGTTGATTGCAATGATTGTGGATTTTTTAAAATTTGAATTTACCCTGGTAAGGCCTGAGCAGTGCTTAAAAGGGAACCAAATGTTGGACAAATAATAGCAAAGTCCGTGGTTTCTTCCCTGGGTAGATTTGATGAATAATATCCCAAAAAAATTGTTTTCCATTCAGTATGACTTGTAAAATTTATGCGAATCAAATTCAAATGACTACTGAATAGTTTTATATACATTCCTATTAAAAACTATTGTAATCGTAAAAATCTCAGCCATTGAAAATGCTTTATAAAATTATTTTGTTCAGCGATTGATCATTGTATCTCCGCGCTGGACATTGTTACGTTATGATTATTATACTTCAGGTGAAAAAATGCAATATCGAATCATAATATATGTATGCAAAATATGATTAAAAATCAAATAAGTCATAATCCTAATATTTCTAATGCACTTCACGTGCGAAAAAAATGCCTTCTTGCAAACGGATTAAAAATTTTTGACTGCTTTTTGTAGACATTTCATCGATGATCCAACCCAGCCATATTGGCTGCTCAGGATGCCGATGACAAAAGCTGCAGTCAAAGCTATGGACGCTATAACTGATTTTGTTAATAAGACCACAGGAAAAGAATTGAGCAGGTTTTGTGTAGGGGGGGCTTCCAAAGTAAGTGATGTGCTTTTAACTTGCTGGCTTTCCTAAGTTGTAATGTCTGTATCTACACTTAAATCTATATAGTGTTTTTTTTATTGAATCTCACTTTAAGTACAGTTAATTACTGGTCATTTGCAGTATTTGCATATTTCCAGAGGTGAAAACAGCGCTATGTTGATGAGATTTATACCAGTTATGGGCTGTAGATAGACTGCACCTTCGCAGTGCGTTCCATCGACACCCCATATTTGACCTAAATAGCCAATTTTGAATTTTTTCAATACCGCCAAGTAAAATTACTGCCAAAGACCAGTGATTTTGTTCCATTTTTTTTTACAATGTGAGGCCTAACAAGTTTTATTAGAAACCACTATGTCCAACCTTTACCTGTTTTCAAATTAGCCTCCATTAAGCAATTACTATGAATCAAATTTTACAAATCGCTTTCAATATTAGCTCAAGAATGTTTATAACTTTGGTGCTTTTTATACAATAAAATTGATCAATTATCGTCCGGTGAGTTTTTCAAAAAATTTCAATTTACCACCAACAAGTATTTGCAACAACCAGTTCGAGTTAAAATCTTTTTTTTTTTAGAATCGACATAAGTCAGAAATATAGTTTGTAGCAATTTAGTGTTAAAATCATGTATGTTAACGAAACATTGTTTCTACTCTTTGCAGATTATATGACAAATATATGAGTCTTTCAGCTGGATTATAATTAGCTGTATAATTATTGACGGGCGCAATGGCCTGGTTTCATGATGTTATTATCGCAGGTTGAAGATATCGCGCTCGATTCCCAGCAAGTCCGACCCGATAATCCACGGTCATTACTCAACCCAGGGTGTAATAACTTGGCTAGGCTCGACTGAACCCGAAAGCCCATATATTTCCAACAACACTAATCCTGTTCATCTATAATTAGCCGTAAGTGAAGGACCTTGTTCAGGCTGATTCACTCAAAATGAGCGGCTGTAAAAAATTATTCACACAACATATTGTGCTTACAGAGGGGTTGGACAACGTGGACAACAGGGGCGATTGACAGCGAGAGAGTAAAATGTATAACTCCCATAGTACTGGACGTTCTAAACATGGTCAAGGTAAAAATTATTCTTAGAATTATAAACAGACTCAATATAATGAAATTGGCATGTAACGGCGGATATATTGTCTTAAACTTGATCGCGTCACTGATAAATTTTGCGATATTATAATTATTTCCGTTTTTCACGAAACGTTTAAAAAAAATATATTCAATGTTTGCTATATTAACACATTGCAAGCATTTTTCCAATGTTCTATAAGTGTAAAATACGTTATTGCATTTGCGGGTAAAGATTCTTTTTATTTTCACACATACTGAAGTATTTTGTACACCCAGGCATTATTACTACTAAGATTTTTTTCAAACGTTTTAACATCTTAAAAAAAATTCGAAAAGAGGTTGCGAGTTTTAAACGTGTTGAAAAAAATGATTGTACACATTGTGACATAATTTGGATATCTAAATAGCATCATATTATAAATTACAGAACCTACATCATCATTATCGCGCATATGGAGGATGGTCTTTTGCAATGGATGATTATTTCTTTGCAAATGTGACAACAGATCTTGACAACCCAAACACTCAGAAAATGGCGGACATTGTCGATCCGTATTGTAAGTCCAATTGATTTATTTGAAAAAAAAATGAATGGGTGAAAAACTTCACAAAATGAATTTGATATTTTATTCCATTATGGGTTGTCGATAGATATGTTTCACTTAACCAGAACACTTTTTTGCAATATGTTTTATCAATCATGGCACACTGAAGGCACGGTTCATCAGTGGGCCATGCTTGGTAAAATCAAAGCACTGATTGCAAACGACCGCAATACCGTGAGTTTTATAGTAATTACCTATATCACTCCACTCAGCTTACAGAGATCGACTCACAATGCCTAAGATGATAATAAGTATGGGAGGTGATGAATTCTTTCTTCCCGATGATTCACATTATTATCTACAAGACATGGAAGGACCAACTTACGTTGATATGGTACCAAATGATGAACATGAATTCGATGGTCATGAATTACAAGTTTTCAATAATATTAGATCGTTTTACGTTTCTGTAATGGGGGTAAGTATAGTGTTATTGTGTACTGAAGTCCGTAACTTGGAATGTCTGTAGGGTGCGACTGCGTGTCCAGACGACAACTTGATGCTGGACGTTTATCGCCGCATCATACAAAATAAAAAAAAACATACTGGAGATGTGGTACTGAGAGGCTAAACAGAGCATATTCCTAAAGTAAAATCATACGTAAAAAGATGCTCAATAATAATTGTTGATTTTGTCTGTAGATTGTATACGAACACAGCCAGCATTATCCTATTTTTAATGCCTGCGAGTTTTATTTTGTCTGGGAAAACATAATTCCCAAATTATCCACAATATCCAGCATGTGAATATCAACACTCAACAACTCACATATTTAAAAAAAGTCTCGCAATCAACTTTCCTTCCTCAACAGACATACATATATATGTCTTTCTGCAATTTCATATTCGATATTTGGTATAACTGTACGATTTCCCTCTATTCATAAACAGGGATACAAAATACCAAAACTTTCCTGGACTCTGTCCAGTACACCATCCGGAGGCGGTTCTATTGACGTGACCACTGATACAAAGCCCGTTCGTGTGGCTGCTTGGACTGCAACAACGCTCTCAGATAAAAGGTGATTATCATCGTAAAGGCTGTGGTAACACTCGTAGGCGTGTGTTTCTGAGCTTATTCTATTTTAACCCTGTGTTTGACGCTAGAGCAAATTTGGGTATGCATTTTTTTACGTTTTCCAACACGATGAACGTTTTTCACGAGAGCTAATTAATACAAAGCGTTTGGCCCATTGCGCAGATTTGCGCCTTGTATGTACTCTACGGTTTTAACGCCAACTTATGTAGACGTGTTTTGTCGTTTTTTCTTTTGTTTATTTGTTTAAACATGTCCGTACCAATTGAAGAATTGAGATTTTTAACAGATTTGTCAACCAACTTTTGATATCTTGCTTTGAAAAGCTGGTTACCAAAAATGATAAAAGTATATTAAATTTTAATAACCATGAAGAAATAAAAATGGATTTTTGATCAATAACAACAAGTATAAAATTACATTTCTTCTTGTCAAAATATATTTGAAATTCACTCGAAACAAGGTGTGGGACAGCACCTGAAAAGGACAAAAGCTGACCACTGATATGCAAAGGGCCACATAAAAAGAAAATTAACAATTTCACACCATAACCAGGAAATATATATTCAATACAAACATGAGCCCCTATAGCAAAATATTGCGTGTAAAAAAGATTTATTTTTCATTCAAATTCGCTCCAGGACGATGGCAGCTCAAGGAATCTCCATTGAATGTCAAATAATTAAAACAGAATGTAGTACCAGCAACTGCACTCTAAGTCGAAAACATCTTGCTGATGACTGAACCTTTATTATAATGAAGTGCAGTGGGTGATATTTAACCTGGGCGATGGTAAACCATCTTCAAACTTTTCTCTATTGCTCTTCTAAGAGAAATGCTGTAGCATTATTGCGACTTCGGGATATTTTGAAACCTAATGCCCCTCTTTTTTGTGTTAGGCGTGATTTTCGTTTGAACATACTAGATCCAAACGATAGTTTGAAAGGACCAATACCTCAGAATGTTATGTGGATCGGAAGTGACGTCACTACAATTAGCGAAACGCATTTTTCACACAGTGTGGATAAACCCGAGAAAGGCTGGACAGCCTTCTTCATTCAAGTATGTTTATTGTTTTATATTTCTCTCCCCCTCTTTTTCTCCACCTTACCTTTACCGGAAATTTTTACAAGTTTTTTTACAAATATCTCTCGTTAAGCACTTGTGCCGATGAGGCACGGTCCATCTGCGGCCCATGGTTAACAAAATAAAATTTGGGATTGGGTTGCGCTGTTTCCTGGAAAATACAGAATAACGTTTGTATCTCTTCAAATCTCCGGTAATCGTTATCCATCGCTCAGGGCAGATACTACTTGTTGTGCTTTACCAAGGCGGTTCATTTCCGTTTGGGATGGTTTCTGTTTAGAGTGCAGTTGGGGTCGTCGTATCTCCTCAGTGGTGTGCAGAATCCCTTAACTATCAGCCCTCAATAAAAACAATGCATTTTGCCAAAATTTCCACTTATTTTGCAAGTTTTGCTCCTTTGAATTCCGGCAATTGAAATCGCCGAATTGGTTTGTCAAGCCCTTGTTGCAACTTTTCAACCATTCTTTGGTCCCACGCCTGACAGAACTCAATCATTTTACTCATGGTTTACTCATGGATTGTGTAGAAGAGACGCAGTCCATGATTGAATATATGTACTAATTGTAATTAGTAACTAACTCTTCACCCAAATATCTATATTTTCAGTTTGGGTTTCAAGGACCAAATGGCACAATATTTGAATGCACCACAGAAACAAATATTATTCCTAATACATTTCCATTTGATGAATGTCACGGAACGGGCTGTACTGGAGTTCTAGTGTAAATTTTATTTTGAAATCTTAATCTATGAAGTATTAATATTGTGTTATTATATGTAATTTTACATCTTTATCCATGATTGTATTTTAATATATTGATTTTTATTATATAATAAAATTGTACGGACGCATACGTGGGGCTCTTATTTTGTGGGTTGCAGAAATTCATACTAAACGGGAAAGAATTCATTCTAAGCGAAACCAAAGTTCTTAAAAAGGTAAACGATTCTAAAAGAGTCCAAATTCGAGGCCTTGATTTTGATCAACAAAATTTAGTGTTGTGATATATTTTTGCCCTCGTTTTCGCGCGTACATTTTATTCCTCATCTTGTTTTTCGGACTCAATAAGGTTGATCATATTTCCATAACCATATATTTGATCACGTAGATTAGTTATCACTGATTGTTAGCAGAACGACCTCCAGTCAAGGATTTTACTGTAATTAATATAAGCTTCAGAATCTACAGTGCGATACCAGACATGATCAAACGAACCAACACGTTTTAACACGATTTATCGATCTATTATGCGTGGCCAAATATACGGTAATTTAAAAAGCTAATGCATCTATTTGCAGCTAAATATTAACCTGTCACATGCTTTACTGATTACATAAAGTAAGAATCAAAGTTTAAAATTTAATTCTATCAAGCTTCAAACACGTATGTTTGATATATGGTTGTCTTTTCAGGCTTGCTTTATGATTGACCAGTGAATTAATGTTTACAGCGTTAAAAGATTGGTTCTGATTGGATAATTTATTGAGTTCAGATGGTGTGTGTTGAGAAAACATTAAATTTCATTGCAGAAATAAAATATGCTTTATCATACGATCAGCTGATACAAAGTTAAGACTCTATAATGAATATTTGAGAATTTTATATCTTAATATGAATAATGCAATAAATTTAACACTGTTGAGATGATAGTGAAATTGAATATTGGTCTTTGAATAAATACTATAGTAGGACGGGCTTTTCAGAAGATTGCAGTTGAGGGTCTTTAATTGAAAGATGCACGTTAAAAATGCAGTTTCCAAGCAATGACAACATACTATAACCCGGAATTAGGGCTGAACGATTCGATTCGAGGATTTGATTTGTACAGATTGATTATTCGAATCAATTGTAATTTGGCCAAAATCGATTGTATTCCGACGTTAAAATGAAAATACATCGCTTTTAAGTCAGTTTATGCTAATATTTGTAATTAGTAACTGTTTATTTCCTAATTATCATAAGGAGGCTATATACACTATAGCAAGAGTGAAACTTGGATATTTGGTATTTTTAGGAAATCAACGATTCGGTCCTTTTCGAAAAAATTATTCGGATCAGATTCGAATCCCGAATGATTCAGTTTTTGCCCAGCCCTACCTGGAGTGAAATAAACACTGAATAACTACGTTATAATAGACCAAATAGTTTTAATTGCTACTAACATTAACAAAGTCACGAGGATAGCGACCAAACAACAAGTTTGATTCACTGTTGGATCGCGCCAACGGGGCGCGGTCCATCTGTGGCTCATGCTCGACAAAATAAAACCCGTCATTGGGTAGCACAGTGAGCATTTAATAGCATTTAGAGACAAGTGTTAACCAGTTACTGCGGTAACGTTCATTCTACTTCTGCAGATATTACATTTAGTATTGAAGTGGTGCCAAGCAATCATGAAAGTATTCATCTGGGTAAGTTTAAGCTTACTAAACTCGTATAAAACGCATTTACCAACTTAGATTCACATTTGATTTTATGCAAGATAAATTTAATAAGGATATATTTCGTATAAATAAATATCATTTTAGTCCTGACTGAAACCCTAGGTTTGTAGTTTTTCATTAATTTACAAGAAAAATACGGTTCGTGGTCGCAAGCGCCTTGACCGCTTCAGTTTATTAGTGGGTTATATCGAACAGCTCTTCTTTTAGAATTTTTGAATCAGTGAACCTACCAAGGGGCTTATACCCAACAACCATCAGGGACGGACCCTTGTAGTGAATGTGTTTCTGGTCTATTTACAGCTACCCGCGGAGTGTCTTGCTGAAGGGAATGCTCAGTGGTGAAACGCTCAAAGTCAAACGGCCTTCCGGAAAATACGATCGTGCTTAACAGACTGAGCCACCGAATCGGGCTAACAGCTTTTGTTCACGTGCTTGTTACTTTCTCCTATTTGTTGCTTTTAGTGTTGGTTAGGCAGAGGTTCCCAAATTAAAGTGCTGCCCGGCAAACCTTGTGAATTGTGTTCATGTTCCGAGGACGTATGGAAACAAAAGAACGAAACTGCTGTAAGGACTTCAAGTTGGAGCGTACAAGAGTTTGGGAACCGCTGGCATAGAGGAAAGTTCAATTAGACAACATTCAATGATTAAACTTTTCTGTTCTGCTTTTATTTTACAGTGCTTCGCCTTGTTTGCGTTTGTCTCTAGCACTCCTTTGGATGATTACGTCTGGAAAGATGACGGATATTTCAAATATGAAGTTCTGCGAGACAAAACTTACAAATCTCCAGGAGTGACTTCATACACTCTAAATTTGACATCACAAAGATGGCTAACAGGTATACATCATGATTAAACAATTTGGAACGATAGGAAAACAAGTTACATGCAGTCTATAAAAAGATGCGGAGAAAAGCAAAAGAGTTAAATATGTATCTTTTGAAAGGTGCATTTTAATTCATAGGCATGATTGACTACAATATGCGTCCGATCGGAAAAATTTCGTTAAAACAGGTTTTGTTGAGTATGAGTCACTGATGGATCGCAACGATAAAACGCTGTCCATCGGTGGCGCATGCTTGACAAAATAACATTTCCCTAATAGGGGTAACTTGGTATTATAATTTTTGTATTATTCACATTAAAAACAATATAACTATTTTATTACACGTATTTACTACTTTTCGTTGTGTCGCTCAATTCAGTTAGTAACACTGAGTGCTGGTACAGCGGTCTTTAGCATCTCCCCAATAAGACTTTAAGATCTTGCTTTTTCATAAAAATACGTTTTGATAATAATACTTTTTTCTTCTTTCACAGATGCTGATACAACAAGATCAGTTTGGTGGCATTATCTCATCATTAACATTCCTGATGTGTTTGATCCTGCTATGGAAAACAATGGATATATGTTGATAGATGGTGGAAGCAATACTGATAACCCTCCTGATACTACTGATACATTTGTCGAGTTCATGAGTTTGATTGCTGCATCAACTGGAAGGTAAGCTGCTGAATATTTAAATACACATAATCAGAAATAATCATACGCGAAGTTGAACGGACTACCTGTTGAAAAGTACAAGATATACTATATAGAGAGAATTTGACTAAATAGCTAAAAAACAATATATTTTAATACAACCAAACGCTTCGACGAGACATAAAATATATATAAAGAGCAAAAATCGAAATCATTTTTTCTACGTCTAGGTTATTTTCTGAATACTGTTACTAACATGCAATTATTATGCTTAATTAATGCCCTGTTAAAATCTATTAGTTTGTAACGTTTATATATTTTGTTCATTTTGAAATAAAACATCAAAATATGAGACTCTTGTTTCACATGTGCATAAGTTCTTTTTCTGGTTGACTATCGTTTTCAACTTCATATGTATTCATCTTAAAATAGATGTGTTTGCTGGCTAACCCTCGACAATTTATTAAATATTCTAATTATTCTATTGAATATTTTTTGTCTTCTGATTCCAGTGTCACTGCTGATTTGAAACAAATTCCAAACGAACATTTAATGTTCAAGCAAGATCCAGAAAAGAAGTCAAGAACAGAAGATGCAATCATAGCTTATACTTGGAGGTGAAAATTATAAAATAATTCTTCATTTTTTAATTTGTCTTTTTGAATCAAAATAAAACGTTAAGTTTCAAGAAGCGTTTGTCGCTCAATCCATAAGCTTGAAACTGTTTTGGATAGGTTATAAATCATGTTTCGTCAAGTATGAGTCATTGATGTGGCTCTTGCTCGACAAAATAAAATTTTCTGATAGGCTGCCTAAGCACTCTACAATGATACTCTTTTGGAAACGAATGTATGGACCTTTTTAGCAAGGATGCGAAGAATATAAAGCTAAAAGGTTCATCATACCTTGCTGCAATTTTATTAGCAAGTTTTTTTTTTTTTTTTTTTTTTTTCAATTTTTCTAGACAGGCATTTTAAATAGAGAGATAGAGAAACGTATAAGAAAATAATTGTTCATTCAATTTCATCTCTTTTAGTAATAATTCAGTCAATATTACATTGATTTACAATACAAAATGAGTGTACCAATTATAAATCTTAACCTCGTATTTAAGACATTTTATTGAAGATCCAACTAAACCGGAATGGCTTCTAAGAATGCCGATGACAAAAGCGTCTGTCAGAGCAATGGATGCAATCACTGATTTTGTGAATAAAACAGTGGGGAAAGATATCAAAAACTATTGTGTAGGAGGCGCTTCGAAGGTATAACAATTTTTATAAAAATTTTGGATCAGCTTAAGTAATTTTTACATAAAGACGCAATGTTTATACATTTCCAGGCTTCATGCCTTTCAAAACGACTCACACGATGCCTCAATGAATCTAACCTGACAGCAATCTATGAGTTAACATTAGTTTTTGAACATGAACAAAATAACGTCAGGGCTTTTATCAAGATTTGACCTTCATGAAAACTTCCATGCACTCATGTCATTTGGTTACGAGCATTTTGTTACGATTTTCCTTTCTTGCCTGACGCCTTATCTTTTAAAATATTTAATAGAATGAATGGATTTTATTCGATACTTGTCTTTAAAATTGCTTTAATATTCATATTACAGCGAGGATGGACAACATGGACTACTGGTGCTGTTGACTACAAAAGAGTAAAATGCATAACACCGATTGTTCTAGATGTGTTGAACATGGTACCGGTAAGTGCCAAAGGCTGAAAAGAATTTAATGCCAATATGATTTCAAAAACTTTCACAACCTGTCCATCCACTTGATCGCTTTTACAATTGATTGCTTTTACAGATCCTTTCAAGTCGAAGTATTTCGAACTATGACTTTTGCACCGAATAGTCTCATTTACGATTCTAGTTCGATTAAAATGGCATATTAAAATGGCAAATTAATTTATGTGAAGTGACTCAAATTTACAAGAAAAAGTTATTAGCTTCGCATTTGTGAAGCTAACTTTCATTATATCAGCAGGGTCCCGGCCGCAGTAAATTTGTAAAACATGGACTTTGAGATTTCAAGCTATTATCATTCTGTTTCGGTTCCGCCTACCCAAGTTAATACAATCTGTTTCAAATGGTGAAATAGAACTTGTAAAACATAAGTTTCAATATTGGAACCCGAAATGCCTATAGAATGATATACCAACTTCTCGTACTTTCAAATAAAGCTCTCCGCTCAAACATGTATTGTTTAGCATGGCTAACTGATGAAACGCACCTCCGCGGCGCGGTCCATCTGTGGTTCATATGGTTCATACTTAACAAAATAGGATGTCATTTGTGCTATTATATGCTCTGATTAATACATATTTACAAATATTTTGATAATTAATATCGACAATAAGCAAACGTAATTTTTAGAATCTTCATCACCATTACCGAGCATATGGTGGATGGTCGTTTGCCATGGAAGATTATTACGAACAAAATATTACTAGAGACTTGGATCATCCAAACACACAGAAAATGGCGGATATTGTCGATCCCATTGGTAAATCTAAGTGGAGTACTGCTAGTACTAGCACATCCCGTTACTTTTGCACTGTTGAGTATTTCGATTATTCACATGATATTTTTTACAACAGTTAGTTAATTTAGATGCTTACAAAAACACGCCGAAAATTACGTAAAATTAGCTGATTCACCGGAGTAATTTACGCCAATTAGACTTATTTATAGTTATTTTAAAATATTATTTGGAGATTCTATCGAATTCATTTTTTTGCGCATCCTCACTCAATGCCACTCACCAGCTAGTATGAGGTTTAGACAACTCTGAATTTTCAGACTTTTTGCTAGAAGTTAGATTTATTTATTTATATCTACACTGTGAAAAATAAAATAAAAAGTAGAATTGGCACTTTTTACAGTAGTTTACTTGGTGAAAATGTTGCAAAGCAGTATAATCACTATTTTGGGCCAATTATGGACTGTTGATGAAACGCACCGCCGAGGTGCGTTCCATCAACAGCCCATACTTGTCATAAACATCATCAAGAACTCGGTTGAGAATTTTCGGAATATGAAATTACTGCAAAACGAGGGAAATTTACTCTATTTTTTCACAGTGTATATAGGACAAAGTTTACAACAACCGACATGTAGATGCGGGCATTAGGATTCACTCAACGTGAATCTTGTAATCTATGTAATTGTAATCTATGCCGTAATAAGCGACTAAAAGTAAACAAAGAAGCGGTGGAAAGTTTTACTACTGCCCAGTGCAGATAAACCCCATTGAGCTTTATTTTAGTAGTTTGGTTTATTTCTATTCATGCTGCAGTTGCTGATGCCATACTTTGCATCATCTCTTGTCGTGGCTGTTGATTGTTATCTTCTTTCTTTTTATTATTCCAGCTTACAAAGATCGACTTACTATGCCAAAGATGATTTTTAATTCAGGAGGAGACGAATTTTTCCTCCCAGATGATTCTCATTACTACTTAACGGAGATGCAAGGTCCAACTTACGTCAATATGTTACCAAATGCGGAACACTCATGTGCAGGTCACGAAATGCAGTTGTTCTTCAATATTAAGGCTTTCTATCTTAGCGTAATGAAGGTAAGTATATATGATGTATAAGTTTTCATACTAACGTGCTTAGTTGAAGAGTATGGTTCTCACGCTGGGACACCAACGTTTTAAGGCACTTATATTGCTATTCTGCATTCGCATAGTTGCATTCGATAGTCGCATTTAAGGGCTTCAAAACATATGAATTCCAACTTTTTGCACTCCTTCGGTGCGCTACAGTTATTGCACTTACCTATTAGGCCCTAAAATCCGATTAGAAAAAACAAAATAGAACCTCCTCGTATTTTTGAAACATTTGTTTTTGCTGTGGCGCCTTCATGGCGTAATTATTTAGGGACTAATTTTTTCCAGATTTTAGCCCCTCCCAAGTTTTTAAATGTGCCACAGCATGTATTATTTACCGTTTCTGCACATTTTCCTTCTAAAGATTTATATATATATATATATATATCTTCCTGTTCCAGATTTTTATCCCTGCTGTCAAATAAATTGTCTTCATCTGCGCCCGTCTAGTGAGTTAAAATTCTTTGCAACTTGTCATTTTTGTTTTACTTTTCCTTTCACGCTATTGACGCCAAGTCCATATATTTTCAATATAACTGTCCCTGTTTGCCTAGAGGTGGCATCTGGTATATGGCCTGGTTCTGGTTAATTTTTTATTTTATTTATCTTATTAAGGACTATCTTATTAGACCCATCATTTTACTTTCCCCCTTCTTACTCTCCCTTCTCCTCCTCTTCTTTTCACACTCCTTCTTTTATTTTCAAGGGTTTCACTTTACCACAAGTATCGTGGACATTTGCAAGCACAGTTACCGGAGGTATTATTGAAGTCACCATGGATACAAAACCAGTTCTTGTCAGATATTTTCACGCAGTTTCAGAATCTACAACAAGGTAATAGACTTTTTTTTTTCTAATGTATATCATTAAACCGAAGAATTGCAACTATGGCATGTACCGAGTAAACGGCTATATCCTTCGTATTGTCTATATCCGCCAAATGATTTAATTAATGATCACATACCTTGATATCATATTATTTTACATAGACAGCATTTCATAAATCAATTCTAAATCGCTCGAGTATAATTTATAACATCGGAAAACGCTAATCTCAGTAAAAGTTGATATGTTTAGCTTAATTGAATTTTGCCAAACAGATGTCCCAGACGAACTACACCTTGACTGTTTAATCCATGCTGGGCTGCTCATGCTGGGCAATTGGTGTCGTGTTTATACACTGTAACAAAAGTACAGTAAATTTACTGGTATATTTTCAGTAATTGTATATTTATATAGTTAAGAAAAAACCATTTACATGAGATTTTTGCCGAATATAGTCAATATTGAATTTTTTCAATACCACCGAGCAAAATTACCGCAAAAGACTAGGGATTTTGTTACATTTTTGTGACATTGTAACTTTAAACTCAGAAATCCCCTTTCCAAACGACATTCTAACTGTAGTACTTGCACCAGTAGTTGAATGTTAGACGTTTGTTAAATTATAAGATTTTCTCCCTTTTCACAGACGTGATTTCCGTCTTCTGAAAGGAGGGCCGAATGGGCCGACACCTCAAGTTAATCTATGGGCTCATGGTAACGCTACTAAAGTAGATGAATTTCACTACAAAGCAGAAGTTGATAATCCATTCCAAGGTGGCTGGAGAGCATTCTTTATACAGGTATGCATTTGCAAATGCATGAATGTATTCTTTAACTAGTCAAAAAAATTTGGCAAAGCATTTTCGTATAAGTTTAAGTCACCGACGGATCGCACCGTCGTGGTAGCTTATAGCTGTCTTGATTAATTTTCCAAATTACAAATTTAAAATTGCATTTTATGTTGTTAAAATTGTTTCTCGATTTTCCTTTTTCATTTTGGGCGTTTATGATTTTTTTTTAACATCGAAAGCTGGAAAATTGTCTTCAAATGATACAGAAGTGAGTTTAATTTACATTGAATAATTTGAAGCTCTGTACCAGCGACCACTTATAGACGGACAGGCTTAGAGTTTTTGTAAAAATATGCTTCTCTCTGCTCGCCTTAGCCTAGCCAGGTTATTACACCCTGTGTAAAGTGGTGGGCATGGATTAACGAACCGGACTTGCAGGACTCAAGCCTGAGATCTTCAACCTGCGATACTGACACGATAACCACAGGACAATCGTGCCCACAAAGTTAATAAACTTTGTACATCTCTTCCGCGTAAACTTTTTTCATCTCTCTCTCTCTCTCTCTATATATATATACCTACTAATGAGACCAAATCATTATTTCTGTTACAATACATTCAATCATTGTTTCTGTTACAGATGACCTTCCCTGGACCGGATGGAACACATTTCGAATGCACCACAGAAACAAACATTGTACCAAGCGTCTTCCCTTTCCCCGAATGCCACGGTGAAAACTGCTACGGAACTTTAGTTTAAAACATTGTTATATAATTATAACATATCTTCTAATTTCATTTTCAAATCATTATATTCTATTTTATAATATTTATGTTAGTTATGTGCCAAGAATGGATTGAATGCACTCGCCATAAATAGCGAGTAAAGTAATTAATTATATTTTTTTCTGTGTATAAAATATAAATATTATTAAAGCAATTTACTATCTATGCAATGATACCGCAAGTTTCAATAAATATTTTAATACATCAGTTTAATCATGAAATTTTTGAATTCTTCATCTAAATATTCATGTAGAAAGTTAGAAATCACTGTTCACAGAAAAAACTTCAAAAAAGCGAACGAAACAGAGACTCAACGGCTTTGCGGTCGCCCTGGCGACCGATACGTAGAAATAGCGTCGCTTTTCAGCAACGTGCTAAAGTAGCATGACCTTTGAACTCAAACGCTAAAAGCCATATTTTAATATAGCCTGAATATAGCACAGGGTTGCCGTAACCAATGAACTTGAATAGTAAGAAACAAGAAAAAATCCAGTTTCTCCACAAATTTTTTACTTGACTTTAAACGATGGGACAAAAGCAATAAAAATTGCCAAAAAAGTATAAATATAAGTTTTTAATAGTGGTATTGAGATATATTTAAATCAGAGTTTGTCTTATTAACACTCGTCCTTCAGTTTTTCATTGCCAGAAGTACAACTAAATGAGTCCTGGAGCTTAATCTCTGTCTCAACTTCAGCAAAAACTCATGCTCCTACACAGGAACACCAGTTTGGGCGCTAAAGAGCTGCATTTAATTCTTAACAAACAGCAAACAATTATTATTCATTTGTATTGAAACCTTAAGCAACACCATAAGGTACCAACCCTTTTAAAACCAATAGCATTAGTGTTTTTTGTTTACATCGAAAATTCCTCTGGGGAATTCTAGAAACAATCCCTTAAAGTAAGCAACGAACGTATACTCAATAATAAAGAACTACATCAAAATATAGTACCAGATACTTCACCCAAAATGAAAAAACATAGGCCAATACTGAAGCCCGCACCCACAAAAGACAAAGTCAAGGAAGGAATCAATAACCCAGAATTCAGTAATATTGGTTATAGAGACAGTGTACCGTTAATTCATGTTTTTTCCCGCCAAAATATGACACATCCACCACTCAATTTTATTACTTCCTGTTATTATGATCAATTCATGCCTGATTCGAATAATTGTTGCTTCCAATCGAATATATATATTTATATATTTGAATTTCACACTTATTATTTGGTCTCAGGATGAGTAAACAGAAATTTTGTCACTTTTAATTAAATTCCCGCTCTCTCACCACGTTTTGATGAAATTTGATAAACATATGAGTTTTTGGTTAACGACTCTTACGCACGCGACGTGTTATATATGTTATCGTTTCATTCTACGTTTTGAAAAGAATTGGTGGAATTGGTGGTATTGTGGAATCCCAATCACAAATTTCATTTTGTCAAGCCTGGGCCACAGATGGACCTTGCCTCTTCGGCACGATCCATCTGTGGCTCATGCTTAACAAACATTTGTTTCTCACAAAATTTTTACGAATGAGATTTGCTCGAGTTTGTGTACAAATTGGGGATAATACTTCCTCAAAAAGTAGTGAACAACCTACAGTATTCCAAAAAAAGAAAACATAAAATTAATAGCGTTACACACGCAGCGTAAAAACGTTACTCACAATAAAAGTACCCATAATTCACAACCATTTATGATTTGCAAATAAATCGTATATTTATATAAAAATACAATTTTAAATATGTAACCGTTTATTTCATAAAATTTAGGGTAATATTTCAACAAGAAATATTAATATAAGTTTCCATTCTTTGTTAGCGATCAAATGATGTATGGTTTTCACGCACGTTATTTTAAAATGTTTTACTGACGTAAAAACGTCTTTTATATTATTTAGATAGATCACATAATTGAATTTAACACTAATTTTCCACACTTTTCATTCTTTATTGAAAGAGATTTTTGGTATATATTCTATAAACAATGTATATGCAGGGTCCAGGTGCTTTTTTAGGATTCAGAGGATTTATGGTTTTTACGCACGCGACGTCTGGACGTTCGACGCGCGCAAAAATGTGATTGATGAATCACGCAAAATGTGCTGTGAGGGATCTAAATAAAAGATTAATTTGTGTTAAACGTATAATATATATTTAAACTTTTAATAGTTTATTTAATATAACTTCAAAACTTATATTAGTAAAAATGTTTGTTTTTCCAAGCCTCGGTGCTTTTCCAAAAGCAAAATGATTTATTTTGTGACCGTGTAATAGTCTATAACGAATGTATGCACCAAACGTTAAAATTTATGTTGAAATAATGTATCTTTTGCTAAGTATGGATCACTGATGGATCGCGTTGATGAGACGCGGTCCATCTGTGAACCATGCTTTACAAAATAAAATTTATGGTCGGGATCCGAGATTTTAAGTGTTTTTTTTGAGATTCATAAGATTTATCTTTTTTACGCACGCGACATCAGTATGTTTGACCCGGGGGAAATATGATTGATGAATCACGCAAAACGTGTTGCACGGGATCCGAACAATTTTTATTAGTTAAACGTAAAAGACAAATATATTTAAACAATCAATAATATGTGTAATATTCAAATTTCCCGATATATTTTATCGAATTTTTTTTTCAAGTTTCGATGCTTTTTCCAAGAAAATTTTTTTATAGTTTGTACGCACGCAATGTCGGGACGGTCGACGTACGCAAAATAACGTGATTGATGAATTACGCAAAAAATTAGAACGAGGTTTCTGAGAAAATTTCATATTTGAATTAAACAATAACCTTCTACACTTTAAACCTATTGTTAAATCATATTCCGAGTAATAAATTACCATTTTTTTTAAAATTTTTTGGGGGGCCTCAAACGTAACAAAACCAGAAATTTTATTTTGACACGCCTAAGTCACTGACAAACCTCGCATCGTCGGCGCGATCTGCGACATATACTTGACAAATTAATGTTTGATTTTTACTTATTTGAATGTCATTAAAATAATATTTGGCTTGAATATATCTTTTTCTGAATTTAAATCTTTATACTTTAGTTTTGCATTGCGATAATAAATCATCAGGAAGAAAAGTTTGCGTTAATCTTTCGTTCAAACGCACCATCATTTTTTTTATTGAGATTCACTCTGAGCAAGGCCGGAAACAGTGCCGAAAAGGACTAACGTACACTTACCAGCAAATATCAACTAAAAGAAGTAGTATCAGCAACTGCACTCAAAGTGAAAAAACATTCCAAAATTAAACTGAGCTTATATCGTAAAGGGCAGTGAATGGTATCTGACCTGGGGCCATCTACCACTTCTTTATTTCCTATTAGTAGCCTTTAGGACACGCAGGAAATACGTTAAGACTATTCCAAAGCCCGCACCCACAAGACATAAATTTGCCAAAGACAGAACATGTTACATGGCTTTTACATCTTCCCGAGCAGATACCAAATACTGCACTTTACCGCGGAGGTCCAGTTCCGTTTACGATGCTTTCGTTTAAAGTGTGGTTGCTGGTGCTTCATTTTGTATTGGCTCAATGCGGTTTAAATGAAAGTAACCAAAATCGATTGCATTTCGTCGGTAAAAATGAAAATTCTAGTTTAATTATCAAGTCTTTGCTCCTTTTGCTTTAAAATTACTGTCGTATCATTGTTATCGGACAACTTGGTCAAATTTTAACGCACAAGATAATTGTACAATACACATTTTTGTAATTTCTTCATACATTTTTTCCGTACAAGTAAATGGTAGATACATTCCCTAGGCTTGTCAGGATATCTATTTTGCTAAACGTGAGCGCCAGATGGACCGCGCCTCGGCGGCGCACTCCATCAGTGATTCGTGCTTAACCAAACATGTATATTGAAAAAAATTTCAAAATTAACGATTGCTACTGTAGGGAACTAAAATAAGTAAACAGCCAATTCAGCCAATTCAGAGTTTTTTTTAGGAACGAGTCACAGATGGATCGCTCCGCAAAGATCGGTATGATTCATCGGTGACTCGTACTCAACAAAATATGTTCGAGAGAAAAATTCTGACACGGGAAGTAGTAAATTTTAATTACGCCGCCAAGAAACGTCTCATATTCTATATCACAACAACTAGTAGAAAATATGTTGCGCAACTCAGTGAATTAAAAGCTATTCTCATTTACAAATGATCGTTGATGCCCTAAAAATATTGATAGGTAACTGACTATCGGTTGAATGTTCTCATTCAATGTAAAATGGCAAAACTCGTTTTAAAAAAAATTTGCCAATAATCAACGATTGATAATTCGAAGAAAACAGCTTTTTCATAGTTGACAATGATCAGGGTTTCAACCAATGTTTTTGGTACAACTATTTTATCGTTATGTCAGTATTATGAGATTTGTAGTTTTATCAAATGACTTCCATCTGCTATTAATTGAAATGGAATGTCCTGATTTGTCAACGCTATGTATTAATAACTTACTCATCAAAGAGACTCATCCCGAGCGAGGAATTGTAACTCATGTGGATCACGCTGAAAAAGGCCCTGTGCCAGAGGTCTCTTACATATGAAGAGGGTTACTGTTGTTGGGAAGATATGGGATTTCCTGTTTGGTAAAGCCTACCTGAGGTAATTAATTCATAATGAATCGGAATTGAAGAGACTCAATCTCGAGTCTTCATGCTGCCTAGTGGTTAAACGTGTTGGCATCGTAGGTTGAAGATCTCGGGAACGAGTCCGGTTAACTTATCCACTCAACCCAGGGTGTAATAACTTGGTTAGTATGGGCCGACGAACAGGGAAGGATCACATCTTTCCAGCAATTCTAACCATGTCAGGTATATAACTGGTCGCTGTTACAGGGCCTTGGACGGGTTGATCCACTCTAAGAAGTGGCTATAAAAAATGAGCGTCTCAGTTTATTGACCCCCGTTCTTCGATTTCTTTACAAAACTAACTTCTAAGTCATCTATAAATACCATAGATTAATGAGACACCTTCGAAAATAAAACATGTAAGATATTCAGAGCAACCATGACCACAACAATGCGCAACAATACATATGAAGAGGGTTACTGTTGTTGGGAAGATATGGAATTTCCTGTTTGATGGAGCCTACCTGAGTTAATTAATTAATAATGAATCGGAATTGAAGAGACTCAATCTCGAGTCGTCATGCTGCGAGGCCAACGTGATAACCCCTAGGTCGTGATGGCCTAGTGGTTAAACATGTTGGCATCGCAGGTTGGAGATCTCGGGATCGAGTCCCGTTAGCTTATCCACTCAACCCAGGGTATAATAACTTGGGTAGTATGGGCCGACGGACAGAAAAGGATCACATCTTTCCAGCAATTCTAACCACGTCCGTCTATAAGTGGTCGCTGTTACAGGGCCTTGGACGGGGTGATCCAATCTAAGAAGTGGCTATAAAAAATGAGTGTCTCAGTTTATTGACCCCTGTTCTTCGATTTCTTTGCAAAACTAACTTCTAAGTCATCTATAAATACCATAGATTAATGAGACACCTTCGAAAATAAAACATGTAAGAGATTCAGAGCAACCACAACCACAACAATGCACGCCAACGGATGCAATTGCCATCAAACTGTACCTAGATGGATATTCTGCAATTTACTTTGAGGGTATTGAAGTTGTCGATTGTGCCACACCCATTGAAAAAAACTAACGATAAATTATTATTATTATTTTTTTATTTCATTATCAAAATCTTTCTGTCCAATAATCATGAATCAGCTTTATTTTTTAATCGTTGCCACACGAAGGAAGGACCAGGGAATAAACTCTGGGAATTTTCAAGAAAGCATAGTCGCTCTTACCGCTACACTGTCTGACGTCATTTTTTACTTTGTTGGTGACGGCGTCTGTTCGAGTATTAGAAATGTGATCGAAATATCTATAATAAGACAAAAAACTAAAAACAACAAAAAATGACCATGATTCGATTACTTGAACCTGATCCAGCAAGAAATTTTGTTTGGTCCAGCATGCGTCACAGATGGACCGTCGGTTGAATGTTTTCTACTCATTCAATGTAAAATGGCAAAACTCGTTTTAAAAAAAATTGCCAATAATCAACGATTGATAATTCGAAGGAAACAGCTTTTTCATAGTTGACAATGATCAGGGTTTCAACCAATGTTTTTGATACAACTATTTTATCGTTATGTCAGTATTATGAGATTTGTAGTTTTATCAAATGACTTCCATCTGCTATTAATTGAAATGAAATGTCCTGATTTGTCAACGCTATGTATTAATAACTTACTCATCAAAGAGACTCATCCCGAGCGAGGAATTGTAACTCATGTGGATCACGCTGAAAAAGGCCCTGTGCCAGAGGTCTCTTACATTTGAAGAGGGTTACTGTTGTTGTCAAGATATGGGATTTCATGTTTGGTAAAGCCTACCTGAGTTAATTAATTAATAATGAATCGGAATTGAAGAGACTCAATCTCGAGTCTTCATGCTGCCTAGTGGTTAAACGTGTTGGCATCGCAGGTTGAAGATCTCGGGAACGAGTCCGGTTAACTTATCCACTCAACCCAGGGTGTAATAACTTGGGTAGTATGGGCCGACGAACAGGGAAGGATCACATCTTTCCAGCAATTCTAAACATGTCAGGTATATAACTGATCGCTGTTACAGGACCTTGGACGGGTTGATCCACTCTAAGAAGTGGCTATAAAAAATGAGTGTCTCAGTTTATTGATCCCCGTTCTTCGATTTCTTTACAAAACTAACTTCTGAGTCATCTTGAAATATCATAGATTAATGAGACACCTTCGAAAATAAAACATGTAAGATATTCAGAGCAACCATGACCACAAAAATGCGCAACAATACATATGAAGAGGGTTACTGTTGTTGGGAAGATATGGAATTTCCTGTTTGATGAAGCCTACCTGAGTTAATTAATTAATAATGAATCGGAATTGAAGAGACTCAATCTCGAGTCGTCATGCTGCGAGGCCAACGTGATAACCCCTAGGTCGTGAGGGCCTAGTGGTTAAACATGTTGGCATCGCAGGTTGAAGATCTCGGGATCGAGTCCCGTTAGCTTATCCACTTAACCCAGGGTATAATAACTGGGTAGTATGGGCCGATGGACAGAGAAGGATCACATCTTTCCAGCAATTATAACCATGTCCGTCTATAAGTGGTCGCTGTTACAGGGCCTTGGACGGGGTGATCCACTCTAAGAAGTGGCTATAAAAAATGAGTGTCTCAGTTTATTGACCCCTGTTCTTCGATTTCTTTGCAAAACTAACTTCTGGGTCATCTTGCAATACCATGGATTAATGAGACACCTTCGAAAATAAAACATGTAAGAGATTCAGAGCAACCACAACCACAACAATGCGCGCCAACGGATGCAATTACCATCAAACTGTACCTAGATGGATATTCTGCAATTTATTTGAGGGTATTGAATTGTCGATTGTGCCACACCCATTGAAAAAAAAAAACTAACGATAAATTATTATTTATTTTTATTTCATTATCAAATTCTTTCTGTCCACTAATCATGGATCAGCTTTATTTTTTAATCGTTGCCACACGAAGGAAAGACCAGGGGATAAACTCTGGGAATTTTCAAGAAAGCATAGTCGCTCTTACTGCAACACTGTCTGACGTCGATTTTTACTTTGTTGGTGACGGCGTCTGTTCGAGTATTAGAAATGTGATCGAAATATCTATAATAAGACAAAAAACTAAAAACAACAAAAAATGACCATGATTCGATTACTTGAACCTGATCCAGCAAGAAATTTTGTTTGGTCCAGCATGCGTCACAGATGGACCGTCGGTTGAATGTTTTCTACTCATTCAATGTAAAATGGCAAAACTCGTTTTTAAAAAAATTGCCAATAATCAACGATTGATAATTCGAAGAAAACAGCTTTTTCATAGTTGACAATGATCAGGGTTTCAACCAATGTTTTTGATACAACCAGTTTATCGTTATGTCAGTATTATGAGATTTGTAGTTTTATCAAATGACTTCCATCTGCTATTAATTGAAATGGAATGTCCTGATTTGTCAACGCTATGTATTAATAACTTACTCATCAAAGAGACTCATCCCGAGCGAGGAATTGTAACTCATGTGGATCACGCTGAAAAAGGCCCTGTGCCAGAGGTCTCTTACATTTGAAGAGGGTTACTGTTGTTGTCAAGATATGGGATTTCCTGTTTGGTAAAGCCTACCTGAGTTAATTAATTAATAATGAATCGGAATTGAAGAGACTCAATCTCGAGTCTTCATGCTGCCTAGTGGTTAAACGTGTTGGCATCGCAGGTTGAAGATCTCGGGAACGAGTCCGGTTAACTTATCCACTCAACCCAGGGTGTAATAACTTGGGTAGTATGGGCCGACGAACAGGGAAGGATCACATCTTTCCAGCAATTCTAAACATGTCAGGTATATAACTGATCGCTGTTACAGGACCTTGGACGGGTTGATCCACTTTAAGAAGTGGCTATAAAAAATGAGTGTCTCAGTTTATTGACCCCCGTTCTTCGATTTCTTTACAAAACTAACTTCTGAGTCATCTTGAAATACCATAGATTAATGAGACACCTTCGAAAATAAAACATGTAAGATATTCAGAGCAACCATGACCACAACAATGCGCAACAATACATATGAAGAGGGTTACTGTTGTTGGGAAGATATGGAATTTCCTGTTTGATGAAGCCTACCTGAGTTAATTAATTAATAATGAATCGGAATTGAAGAGACTCAATCTCGAGTCGTCATGCTGCGAGGCCAACGTGATAACCCATAGGTCGCGATGGCCTAGTGGTTAAACATGTTGGCATCGCAGGTTGAAGATCTCGGGATCGAGTCCCGTTAGCTTATCCACTCAACCCAGGGTATAATAACTTGGGTAGTATGGGCCGATGGACAGAGAAGGATCACATCTTTCCATCAATTCTAACCATGTCCGTCTATAAGTGGTCGCTGTTACAGGGCCTTGGACGGGGTGATCCACTCTAAGAAGTGGCTATAAAAAATGAGTGTCTCAGTTTATTGACCCCCGTTCTTCGATTTCTTTACAAAACTAACTTCTGGGTCATCTTGAAATACCATAGATTAATGAGACACCTTCGAAAATAAAACATGTAAGAGATTGAGAGCAACCATAACCACAACAACGCGCGCCAACGGATGCAATTGCCATCAAACTGTACCTAGATGGATATTCTGCAATTTATTTTGAGGGTATTGAAGTTGTCGATTGTGCCACACCCATTGAAAAAAAAACTAACGATGAATTAATTTTTTTTAAATTTTATTATCAAATTCTTTCTGTCCAATAATCATGAATCAGCTTTATTTTTTAATCGTTGCCACACGAAGGAAGGACCAGGTGATAAACTCTGGGAATTTTCAAGAAAGCATAGTCGCTCTTACCGCAACACTGTCTGACGTCATTTTTTACTTTGTTGGTTGACAGCGTCTGTTCGAGTATTAGAAATGTGATCGAAATATCTATAATAAGACAAAAACTAAAAACAACAAAAAATGACCATGATTCGATTACTTGAACCTGATCCAGCAAGAAATTTTGTTTGGTCCTGCATGCGTCACAGATGGACCGTCGGTTGAAGGTTTTCTACTCATTCAATGTAAAATGGCAAAACTCGTTTTAAAAAAATTTGCCAATAATCAACGATTGATAATTCGAAGAAAACAGCTTTTTCATAGTTGACAATGATCAGGGTTTCAACCAATGTTTTTGATACAACTATTTTATCGTTATGTCAGTATTCAGATTCAGAGCAACCATAACCACAACAATGCGCAACAATACATATGAAGAGGGTTACTGTTGTTGGGAAGATATGGGATTTCCTGTTTGATGAAGCCTACCTGAGTTAATTAAATAATAATGAATCGGAATTGAGGAGACTCAACCTCGAGTCTTCATGCTGCGAGGCCAACGTGGCAACCCCTAGTTCGCGATGGCCTAGTGGTTAAACATATAGGCGTCGCAGGTTGACGATCTCGGGATCGAGTCCCGTTAGCTTATCCACTCAACCCAGGGTATAATAACTTGGGTAGTATGGGCCGACGAACAGAGAAGGATCACATCTTTCCAGCAATTCTAACCATGTCAGGTCTATAAGTGGTACGCTGTTCGCTCGGCGTCTGTTCGAGTATTGGGAATATGATCGAAATATCTATAAGAAAACAAAAACTAAAAACAACAAAAATGACTATGATTCAATTACATGAATCTGATCCAGCAAGAATTTTGTTTCGTCAAGCATGTGCCAGAGATGGACCGCTCCTAATTGGCGTGTTCCATCAGTGACAAACGATTTAAAAAATATGTTTGATCTTCATTTTTTTCTGGCTTGGGAAAAACGAAAAATTCGTAAATGTGCATCCTTATCTGTAAAAAATACTTCTTCGGGAAAAATTATCTGTGAATATTCTTATTTTTTTTATTCATCGTCTTCCTGAATTGTCGTTATGATGCAATAATACTTAAGACGCATGCAGAAATCAGAAAAAGTGGGTCATTAGTAAAACATTTCCAATTATTTTTTAGTATCGGATGGTAGAAAAAATGATGCAATATCACCGCAAGTCAATAACTGCAGAACAAAAGGTTTGGATTTATTGAGGAAGAACCCGGTGAATTATTATCGAAAAATTACATTTTATGTTTCTGTATTTAAATTAGTGTAAAAACTGCGCGAAAGGAGGCCAAAAACGTAATATTTGAATATTAAAGAGAGTGTGGATAATCGATCATTGTTTTTTGTTCAAGAAAAATTGATTGATTATAGTGTACATGCATATTTTTTTTTCATTTTTCAACAACTTCAACATCAAACACGGTAAATTTTTAAAAATGAATTTTGATACAATATGCTTTTGTGTTTGCTAAAGAAATGATGATATGCAAGTCGAAATATTTATCCGTATATCACCAACACTCATTTTCTTTTATCTATCAGTGATCTATCCCAATCAAAAAATGTTTCTTGTTAAGCATGGCTCACCGATGGACCGCGTCTCATCGACGCGATCCATCAGTGACTCATACTTAACAAAACATGGTTGGACAAAATTTTTCCGATGTAGGAAAACACCTTTACAAAGCCATAATTAAATATCAACTATTCTCGCTATTGAAGGGTGTGTCATAACTTCATACACTGTGACAAAGGTACAGTAAATTTAACTAATGTTCATTTGCTGTGCTCTAATATTTCCTAAAATCGAAATCGACTTGTATTTTATTTTTTATTGAAATTCACTCTGACCAAGGCCGGAAGCAGAGCCTAAAAGGAACCAACTAACGACCACTCAATAGAAAAAAATGCCACTAAAAGATGTAGTAACAGCAACTACACTGTAAGCGAAAAACATCCCGAACGGAACTGAAACACCATGGTAATGTGCAGCGATGGTAGAACCATCTACCACTAATTTGCTTCCTTTTAGTCGCCTCTTACGACACGCAGGAAATACGTTAGAACTATTCTGAAGCCCGTATTTACAGGGCATAAAATTTGAGATTTATGCGAAGTATGAACTGTTGATAAATCCATCACAACCGGATGGGGATGATTACCCGATAAAGTTGATTTCTTTTCAATATGTCCAAATAAATTACTGTCAAATATTGGCGGTTTCACATTTTTACATTTTACGATTTTACATATTTAGTCACGGTCTATAAACAAATAATGAATCGTTTTGCCATACCCTTGTTCAAAACGATGGTAAGTTCACGCCGAGAATTTGATATCATTATAGAAAGCGTGACTGGTGTTTTTCTTTGTTTTCTGTTTTTGTCTTTTTACTGTGAAAATCATTGTTTGTTGTGAGAGTTGCCGAAACGGGACCTTGTTGGGAGCTTCATTTCACACGGCTGTATATAACCAGGGATTGTTGCCTAATTTACACTCATTTATATATATATTGTATAAGTTAGTATTCTACACACTAATCAAGATTGCACTTCCCACTTCCTGGATTTCCGACCTCTTGAACTGTATATCTTTTAAAATCATAACACCAACCTCTTGGGCTAAGAAAAATAAAATCCTTTGGGAGATTTGATATGATTCCGATATATTTTTTTCTAATCAAATCGCATCAGGCATTCCATATAAGTAACAATTATCCCGTTTTTACAATTACAACTTTCCCCCATTGTGAAAATCAAGCACTTTAATTTAATAGCTGCGAACAACTATTATTAGCATAAACAGACTTGGAGGCAATGTATTTTTAATTCATAATTTATTTATTATTCATGTCTTAGTGTGAAAGTGTTTATTTTCAAAGGACCATACAATTGATTTTGGTCAAATTGGTCGAATAAATGAAAATTCCAATATATTTAGCAAGTTTTGGTGCATATGAACGATGAACGATTGAATGGAATAATTTTTGACTCAGTCCTACTCGAATCAGTTAATTAAATTGCTTCTCACCCCCCCGCTACCAACTAGTGAGAGTTTCGCACCACAATTTCATAAGTTTCAAGAAGCTTTAGTAGGTCGCGTGGATACGTGGATTAAAAATTATTATGCCAGCATTAGAAATTTTGATGATGGTCCTTAACGTGATTAACTCCTTTCATGTAAGGTGTGACACATATGTCACGGCGCCTAATTCGGTTGTTCTTTAGTTGTCGCTTAGTCATGGAGTTCTACTGTGACGTTTTCTCTACCACGCGATCCATCAGTGGCCCATACTTGAAACTTGAATACTACAAAAGAAGCTTTGAAAAATTTTTTCCGATAGGGCATGGATTGATAGACTATTTATGAATAATGAAGTTATAGTGTATAATCTTATTAAGAATAAGAGGATGTCAGTTAGTAGCAAGTAAGGACTTACATTCAAGATTCTAATTGATTCGGATACATGAGTGTTTCGAAAACTCATTTTTACTTGCATGGGACATAGATTGACTCATGCATAGTTAAAAGATATGTATATCTGTGGCAAATGATTGACACAATGTCAGTCAAAATATTTTGTATTTCACTTCATCTAAAACAAATGTATTTTATATCGTTGAAAAAAACCTATTTTTCTAGTTGTCTTTGGCTGCGCTGATATATTGGAATTCTATTTTTCAAAACTTTACCTAAAGTGATTTGTGAAATCAGAAAAGCTGACGTATTTTCCGCGTTTTGTACTTGCTGTTGAATTACACTCTTACGATCATTTTTAAATTTAGTACTGGGAAATAGATAGTACGCAGTAAAAACATAATTTGCAAGCACGTCAATCGAAGTTTCCTAGCGGAGTTTTGTATGAAAGCTAAAAATAAACATTTACCTTGTCGTCTAGTGCAGACTGACCCTGAGGGCATGCCGTTGTGTGTTTACTGCTAAATGAACCCAATTGGAATTTTTTTTCGTAGAGAAAGAGCCACAGACAGACAGCGAGTCGGTGGTGTGATTTATCGTTGACTTATATTTGAAAAAGATGTTTGGTCAGACGGGAAAATCCCAGTGGTACTGCAGAATAGAGAAGAAATGCTGATAAAACCATGTACCAGCATAATCACAGTCATAAAATTTCAAACAACGCCGATTTTGACAAGTATGGTTCATTGATGGATCACACCGACGAGGCGCGGGCCATCAGTGACGCATGCTTGACAAAAAAAAATTACTTATTGGGACGTTCGCTTCACACAAAAACGTCGACGTCGATGCTTACGGCACGCAGGAAACACGTTAAAACGTTAAAAAGTAAAAATTATTCGAATTGGTCGTGCATTGGTCGTGCGTTAGCATCGCACTGGGTCATACTTGGGGAATCTTTTAGCAGAGCAATAGATATTTTGGATATGGAAAAACTAATGAAACGCGAAAGGGGCGTGTCTGAGAAGATAAAATAAATCATGGATCGTATGACTTCGTTTTAAAAATAAATGGGTCATTGACTAAAGTAGGTATTGTCGGATATAAAAAGTCTTGATCGAGAGTTAGTGTCATAGCTGAGTCTACACCAGGCAAATAAGAAGTACTTTGATATCAGATGGAAGTAATGAATTAGTTTTCGCGTTACGAGAATTTTTGTGTTATATTCAATGGATGTTCTATAAGAATTCCATGATTGTTATCTATTTTTTATAGCCACTTCTTGGAGAGGATCACTCTGACCAAGGCCCTGTACTCGCGGTCAATAATGGACGGAAAGAATTGTTGTTTTTCGAAAGATATCTTTCCTGCTCGTCTTAGCCTACCCAAGTTACTACACCCTGGGTTGAGTGGTGGGCATGAATTTACGAGCTGGACTCGCCGAGACTTAAATCCGAGATATCCAACTTGTGATGCCAATATGTTAACCACGACGCCATCGCGCCCACCCGAAAGTATCAAAAGCTAAAGTTGTTTTTATTTTTATACTTTCAAGGTGATATATCTGATTTTTTTTGCTTTTTCAAAATCTTGTAGTTTCAGGACATACATTAGAGCTATATCAACGCAAGATTTTTTGACACTATTCAAACGAAGCCGATATTGAAAAATATGGGTAAAAGATGGATTGCACCGACGAGGCGCGGACCATCAGTGAGTCATGCTTAACAAAATGAAATTCATGATTGGGATAGTTATGATTTACCGATCACTTTAAGCAGGGTCGGATGACATGCCTAAAAAGAACGAACTAATGACCACTTAAAGGTAAAGAGTTACTTCATAATATATTACCAATAATTGCACTACCTTCCAAAAGAGAACTTAACCGTTTTAATAAGACGCGGTGAATGGCAACAAAACCTCTCAAATGATAACAAAACCTCTCAGTTATTAGGTATTTATTAAATTTGGTACACCTTTATTATCGATTACTATTCTGAAAAATAAACAAGAACTAAATAAAGATTCAATTTAGGTACTTGATTTGTATGGAAGTTTTATAAGTTTTATTTTTAAAACTGGTATTGTTGGCTAATACATTACTCACACCTTAGTTCAAAATGATTATAGAGAAAGATGGTAAGGCTTGTCAGAGTGAAGAAAGGGGAACAAAAAATTTTGCCACCAGTTGTCACCAACCTGGTTTTTAGTTTGGGTAATTACCGCGGACTTTGGCAAGGTCATACAATTAGGTTATTCAAATTATTTGGATCGATTTTGAATTGGACAGGAAGACACCCCTAAACTTGTAAAAATAAAGTCAAGTTATCTTATTTTTTTAACAAAAAATACACTCAATTCAAAATCGAAAATTCAATTTAAAATACAAATGAGTAAATAAGAGAGTTACTCATGGTTGATTTGAGCGATGCCGCAAACTTATATTTCTAGTATTTGATAATGGTATTGATTTTCTTCGAAAATAAAACAAAAAAATTGCGCCATTAAAATAAGGAAGAAAACCTTCAACCGTGTTGACATATGATACGCAAGCCCACCGCTGAAGTGTTTTCAATAGACATTTAAACCCCTTTTTACCAAGCATGACCAATATATGAACTGTGATGCAACGGCTATATACATCAGTGAATCATACTTTGAATAACACTTTGGGAAACGATTTAACATTTAACAAAGCCTTTGAAATATGTTGAGCATGGTTCACGCGCCTAAAGGCGTGTTCCATCAGTAGACAATGCTCGATTATTTATTATGTTCAAGAAGAAGTTTATGCATGGGAAAACTAGAACAATAATCTATGGATCTTCGTTCGTTTTAAAAATAAACTGCCAATTGCTTCGCGGGTAAAGATACATATTTCAGATATAAATAGTCATAGTTTATTTTTTCGCCTGGGATAAAAGGAGTCAGTGTAATACATGAGTTTATATTAAAAAATCGATGTTAATTTTTTAGACTTTCAGCATAATGAATATGTAAGACTTTTTAAAATTTTTTTCGAAAGTTGCAGTAATTTCGGAAAAAAAATATTACCTAGATAGAAAAATCTGTGACTTTGTTCTTGGGCCAAATTATTTTGAAGCTACACCGTAGTAAAAACACAGTGGAACCTTAAATGTTGGAATTCTGGAAAATTCGCTCTAACCAAGGCCTAAATCAGTTCCTAAAATATGCAACTAACGGTCACTTGAATGACAAAAAGCTACTACAAAAAAGGAAGAATCAGTCAGTTCAGTACAGTCCTCGGCACATCAAACATCATGTAATCAGTAGAACCTTATGGATCAGTAGCTTACTCGGGGATGGATGGTTAGTTAAACTTATGTTCCTTTCCTACGTCCTTGGGGGTCTTTAATTTTGATAACTGAAAAAAGGGTTATTATCACGGCCAGGGATACAATTTTCAGGATCAAGGTTGGAATTTATTTGTACAAATTAGCCTTCTGATTATAGACTTAAGAATTACCCAAACATACTTCAAAAGGATGAAATATATATTTTGTTTTTAGTGATTTGGCAAATATTTCACAATCAAGAATTTTTATTCTGCCGTGAATTAATTTAATTAAATTTTGTTCTTCATTGTGTGTCTTAATGCTGCCGTTAATTCAGGACGTTATTTTTGAATATTTCTATTTGTATGAAGTCCTGCAATATTCTTTGTTCTGTATTTTTGTGGATGTACTTTGAACATATTTGAAGAAATTTGTGATTGAGTTTCGGTATCAGTGGCATGGATATCGGTATCGGCTCATTTTGCAGTATCGGCATCGGTATCGGCAAAAAAAGTGGAATCGCTACATCTCCAATCGTTAGCCAACAATTGACCTAAATTTGAATACAATGCGGTTTCAAAAAAATGAAGGAAATATATAATTACTGCAAATGACGGTGAATTTACTTCAATTTATTCAAGTGTGTGGATCATAATTTTAGGCGCGTTAGGATCTATCAATGACTTCGTAAAATGTATCGTTGTCCTTGCATCGTCGTCTGTTACCATTCCTTTCAGCGATTTAGAATTCCCCGAATTTCGGGGTGTGGCCACACCTTTCAAATATATCATATTTGCTTTTCCATGACGATTTTCAAGTTTCGTCTCCCCTGTGTATAGACCGTAGATCGATTAACGAATTATATTTGATAGAACTGAGTTTAATTTTGTTTGCTTTGTTATCCAAGCAGAAATTTTATTTTGTCAAGCATGAGCCACTGATGGATCGCGCACTGGCAGCGCGAACCACCAGTGTCTCTTACTTGACAAAACATTTTTAGGTAATATATATACCGACAGGCTTATTGTTTATCAAATTTCAAAATTTATCTGTTCTAAGATGTCACAGAGTCTTGTCGAATATTACTTGATTTGGAATAAGAAATACTGTATTTGGTTGAGTATGTTTTGTTAAGTACGAGTCACTGATGGATAGTGCCGTTTAGACACGGTCCAACTGTGGCTCATGCGTTACAAGGTAAAATTTCCGATCATGACATGTAATAAATTTCTCTCGGATCATTCTTTGTTAAGTCGTCTATAAATCATGTCGCACAAATAGCATAGGAGGTACGTGCATTAGAATAATCCTAGCGTATTTTCTATGACGTATGACTAGTAGTAAAAGGCGATTTAAACGGAGGAGTGGTAGACGGCTTTATTATCGTCCCGGGCATATACCACTTAATGCACTTTACAGTGAAGTTTCAGTTCCTTTAGCAATGTTTTTCGTTTGGAGTGTAGTTTCTGGTACTACATTTTGCTGTTATTTTTGTTTTCATTAAGTTGGCCGATAGTTGGTCTCTTTCGGGCACTACCTCAGGACTCGGTTATATACTGTGAATTTCAATAAAAGAAAAAGTACCTCAAGGCTTGGAACTATCCGAGATGTATTAGCACAATTTTCTGATTGTTTTGCAGCATTTTAAAAATTAAAATATAAGTTTTTTTTTATTGGTTGAGACGAGGTACTGATGATCTTTGTCTCATACTCGAAAACATAATTACCATTGCATCATGTTTTGCACTGATTAAAAATAAATGCATTACCACATTTTAAAATAAATACCAATAGTCATATCACGACGAAATAGGAAATTGCGTCATTTTATCCGTTATATATGTCCATCAAATGTGCAAGCGAAAGGCTCTGTAGAAAAATTCCTCAATTTCAACATTTATTGGCAAATGTGTAGAGCCAATATCCAACAAAAGCAACTTGCAATATATTTTTCGGATTATATCGGATTCCACTATCACGTTTTTTCCCTCACTAGTTTAAATATGGATTATTAATGACAGGGGATTCTTTCTAATTGTCAACCATCCATGGGTCATACTTGGTTTTTAATCAAATCGTTTGGAAGGCTTTTCGGTAAAATCTAAAAATAAACGTTGACGTTGCTGTCCAGACGATGGTTCCTCTTCTTAAAATAATATATAGACGCGACGGTGCGTGTGTATGTCTTTTTCGCGCAGTTTAGTCTGAAGCAAAAAGTTACTATTTAATGGTAAAGACCAAGGTATATATATATTAACTTTTAGTTGAGTACGTAGATAAGTTTTAGCAGTTTTGGATATTTTGCTAATTCTGTGGAATTGTAGTTAATTAATCTCAGATTGTTTGGATATCGACGCTGCGCGGAATACTGTGTTATTCTTGAGATCGCACGATTCTCATGAAGCTTTATTTTATTGCGTTTGAGTAAAATACATGAAATTAACCAAATATGTAGATGCATGTGCATGTTTTTGTAGTTTCAGCGTTTTTGCGCTCAAATTGACGATTTTTTCTTTTTTATTTTCCTGCATCTCCTCCCCATTTCCTTTTTTAGTTCTTATAATACAATATTTCTTGGTAGCTCTTATATGCAGAATGCCTTCCATGCATTCCATAGCGCGGACAGTTATGATGGTATTACGTTGGAGAAACATGCGAACTACTGACTTGTTAAGAGCTTCTGCAGCACCAAGGTACGATATTTTTTGTGACAAATAAAATAAATGAAAGCATGCAATGTTATCATTATTTAGTTTTGTGTCATTTTTTAGGATCGGATTTCATTCAATAAAAAATTTCAATTATATTTTCAGTCCTGCAAGAACGAGCATTAAGATTACCCCAACATATTTTTCGCGTGACTTACGGGGCATCTAAAAGGTAGAAGCAACATAGCAGACAAATCTTCATCGCCCACGACAGATACCCGCACTACTCTCTGCTATAGTGGCCCAGTTTGGGGTGGAATTTTTCCGCCTATGGTTCAGTTTATAGTTTCGCAAAATATGTAACTCTTGTTGATATTAATTTTCTTTGATTAGTTTTATTTGGATGCTGCTTCCTATATTTCATTGGGGCAATCGAAAAAGGAAATTCAACAAATTGAATATTTTCATGACAGTAAGAAATGTGCGCTAAAAATTTTAGTATTTTTACTATTTCGTGTTTTCCAAATGAATTCCATTTTGGTTATTTAGCATGCGAACCACTTCCATGACCGTAACATATGCACTGCGATGGCTTCACTTAAGTCGACAAAGCGTTGCTGCTCGTCGAGAAGAACGATGGCGACAATTCCATTTTGCCGGAATTCTTGCCACGTATTGCCGCAGATGGCTGAACAGAACAAATTTCGCAGATGGTCACCAACGACAAATTTCGCATCCGACCTGTGACCAAGTAGTGACTTCGAATACAATTGCAGAAAGGTAAATTTATTGTGTTTGATAACCAATTCTTCACAAGAATAAATTTGAAGCTATTCAGCAAACTTAAAAAGAGTGGCAGCGACAATTTCGAAAACAAATGGACAATTGTGAATCGAGTGACCAATTTCTCCGCATTATATTCGTTTGTATGTCTGCGTGTGACATTTTATTCGTTTGTGTGTGTGTATGTGTTGCGAATTGAATTGTTTAAATGCAGCTAATAAAAGATGAATCATAAGATATCAACAACTTATCCAAACGAAAATGAATCATGAAATCATGAATTTCTGTACTTTTTCGTACTGCTGTCTTATTTCTCCCCGTTAGGTTCGTGGACAGGCTATAGCAAATAATTCGAAAATCCTAAAGAAAAACACCAATTTTAATGCAATAAGATATTATGACAACGTAGTTTTAGAAATTTTTTTAAAGTGTGTATATGTATGTATTTGCGCATTTGTTTCTGGTTTTTCGTACTTGTCCCTTTAATTCTTTCACAAAGAAATCGAAAGGTCGATGTCGAGTTTATATGCATTCAAATCTAGTTACGCCGTGAATAACTTTTATACATCATCGAGATATAGGAAATTGAATCAACTTCCAGTACCGACCGTGCCTGAATACTATTTCTCAATGTGTAATTTTCTTTTGTCAAAAGGGGAACAGATATTAGTACCACAGAATATTACACACTGTTTAAAATATAAAGCAAAATAACTTTTTCGACAGTAAAGTAACCCAATGATATTGAAATAATGGACTTGACAATGATTTTTTCAGCGTATTATGAGGTTCCGACAGAACGCACTGCCGATATGTAGTTCTGTTAACGATCTTTATAAACGGTATAAAACATAAATATACAATTACTGCGAATCAACGTAAATTTAGTGTACTTTTGCTACGCAGTGTAATTTAAGTTGTTCTAAATTTTATTTTTTTTTCATTGTTCCAGGGTATCAGGTGTACACAGAGGTTTTAACTGCGTGCGATGCAGGAGAGAAAGAGCAAATTTAGGGTTCGTTACGTGTGGATTGATTCATCCACTCTTGCTATGCCAAGAGTGTGGATCCACCGAAGAAAGATGTCCATGTTGTCCCGAAGAACGAATTTTGAATTTTGTTCTTTTAGTGTCCGGTAGAGATTTTTTGAGGTGAGCCTACCGATTTATTCAATATATTACTTGTCGAACGACAACACTAACTACACGATCTTTCAGATAACCAATGCCTGTGACGCATTCAGAATTAGGCTTTTAAAGCCCGAGTCAACAAGTATACGAAGTAACCAAAAATGCAACAAAATTACTGGTTTTGACGGTAATAGGAATTCAAAATTAACTTTTTTGGCCAAATATGGGGTGTTGGTGGAACGCACCGCAAAGAGATACCTTTCAAAATGAAACGATTTATTCGTATTAATCTGATTAGTTAAACGATTTCCTTTAAAAAATAAACATTGGTACTACAATGCAGTTTGTTTTTGCTCGTCTATAAAATTCCTTCAAATTCTGTCGTACATCCCAAAAAATTTATTTCCTTCTCCGAAATTACATTTTTAATACCAAATTCTTGTTTCTCAGGTCGAGTGTTCAGTTATCCTTCTCCCTCAACTGCGTTGAGTGTCGAACTCGTGTGGCAACCGTTCCATTTCCTTTTTGCACTCATCCTCCACTCTTATGTCGGTTATGTCAATTAATGAACAACCTCACAAGATGTCCGTATTGTCGCCGATGACGTCACCGCTAAGGCTGATGAATTCACAACGAAAGAAGCCTATGACGTCACAGACTTTTTGTTCTCCGTATATGAGAGAGAATTCTATTTCGGACGAAACTTGGTTATCATTTTGTCAACGCGACTTCGGTTTTGAGTATGACGTCATCGGTGTGCTCCCTATGATGCCACACTCAAAAACGATATCGTCATACATATTACTAATCTCTAACATCTCTAACAATTTCTTATATTTTTTTTTCAAAGCGAAATTTGCCATACTTTTATACTTTTTTACTCGTAAAATGACTAAGCGTGAGCACATGACAATAAACTTTGGGGCTCCATGTTATATCGTAAAGAAATGACATCTAACAAGCAAAATACTTATAGTCTGGTATCTTTTACAGCATTTTACAATACAAACTTCGTTTTTTTCCTTATTTTTCAAACAGTTAGTCATAACGACAAAATTGTCCAAACATATGTTTTAGATAGATCATAATTTGCTGCGATATCTTTCTGTAACTCATATTTACGGTGAAACGTGATTTGCTGCTGTGTTCAAGGATATGTCACACTTCCAGAAATGGCCTTAATTGAAAGACAGTTTTCAAGATGTTATCTCAATCACAAAGATTTGGTAAACGCATCTTTTGTTGAGTATGTGTCAGCGATGAATCGCGTCGATGAGACGCGGTCCATCTGTGGCGCATACATGACAAAATGATATTTGTGATTGAGACAAACATAATAACCGCGCATATAAAATTCAATTAAAAACTCTTCATTTAAACATTTTAAATAAATAAAGTAACTGTAGGTTGAAGCGCAATAAGATTTTGTTTAATTCAGTGAAATATAAATTGTCAAAAATGGAAAAGTTTCGATTCCGATAAATATAAACCATTAAAATTAGTAAGCACGTGAAGATATACTTTTACCTTCCAATTGCTGTGAATCGGTATGTCCCCACCATAATATAATTTTTAATTTGTACATGTGTTAATATACGAAACGCAGTATTGATTAGAAAGAATTCCCGTACCTGTGGTTTGTTTATTTTAATATTAACTCATTCATTTTTTTGTTACTTTGATATATAATTTTGTATATTTTAAATATGTTGCTCGAATAAAAATATTGTGTACAACTCTCTTAATTTTGATGATCACCGCCAACAATTTTTTATGTGATTAAGCAATGCCCTCGGATAGATTTCATCTTGTAAGTGGGATTTGTCGGGACATAGTACCATTAAAGATTACAATTTTTTTGTTAATACCCTTATACAGTCAGTTTTAGGCACTGAAATCCCATTTGCCAAATATTTCTTCGCGGTCACGCCGTTTTTTTTCACTGTTTTGTGGAGATATATAATATAAACACTACTAAGAACTACTTAAGTATCTATTTGGGCTGCGGCGCAAATTAAGACGTGTTGAAGTCATCATAAAACCTTTTGACCCTCTGTACAAGGTTCCGAATACCCTAGTCTATGTGGATCATGCTTAACAATGTATATTGAGTAATATACTTTCTCCAACAGTTTGTAAAAAATCATTTTTATTTGTATAGTTAATTTTTACGTTATTGTTCATTTATTTTGTTTGTATTATTGCACTATTTTGCAACATCCCGTTTTAAAAGTGATTTGTTGAGTATGGGCCATTGGTGGATCGCGCCGCGTAGGCAGGTCCATCTGTGGCTCATACTTGAAAAAATAAAAATAATATCTGATTGTGATTAAATTTTGATCAGATTGCATCTCATTTTTAGGTTTTCCTGTGATGTCTGACCTTATCGTTTTTAAATGTTCTATTATATTTTTGTGGGAAGGTGTTTTTATAAGAAAAATAGAAATCGAAAAATTTTTTGTATTAAGGTTTATTTTGAAAGTATTTTGTAAACATTTTACACTCAAAAACAATTTCAGTTTCCTTGGTTCAATATTCAATGTTTTGTTAAGTACGAGGCACTGACTAATTGTACTGACAAGGTGCGAACAAGCTGTGGCTCATATGTACGATCATTTTAATTTCTAATAAATAATTAAATAAATAATGATATGCTTTTTCTATTGTATTTGACAAGTTGAATAAGTTTAATGGGGGACAAAGATTTTCCTTGCATTTACAACTTGTTTTATGCATCTTGTTATGGATACCAAATATGCATAAGAATCTATGTAAATAGGGATGGAATGGGGAATTGTACTCATGCTGTATCAAAAATTCGTTAAAATCACCGCGATATCAAGAGTAATTTGACTTCGTGATATCGAAAATAAAACTCTAAAATTGATTTTTATTCAATTATGGACTGTTGACGGAACTCATAGCGGAACGACATAAATCTCCAAGCGAAATGGTTTATAATTTTAGAAACATAAGATTATTGTAAATGAAACATAAATCTACAGAGCATATTTATTTTATAACATCACTGGTTCAACACAAATTACCAAAAAGATTTATCTTTTATATGTATTGCGGTAATAATTATAATAGCATTTTATATTAAGTTAATACCTTGACATTCATTATTTACTTACATCATGTGCCGCCGTCTCCATGTTTGATTAGGGAGACCTTAACGATGCCGCAATTTATTGCCGTTTCACGCACACTTTTGACCTACGTAAAGTTGAAACTAATGTCTTAGTCAAATTGACTTCCAAACACATGTTTAAAAAAATGTCGTGCAAGAAATGTGTTGAGATTTTCTCAAAGTCGTTCCGAATCCATAGAATTTGCTTCGTATATGCATTTCTAATACTATATGACAAGGCATACACAATTACGAATGATTAGTTGAATTAATTTTTTGTTTCGGACATTTGAACGGCATTTTTTTTTTAATATTTGTGGAAACCAAATGCGAACAATGGGCGTTTGGTCGTAACTCTTGGAAGGGGCAAATGTTTTAATTGTGCTCGTAAATATTTTAAACTTCAAAATATTGATACAAAATGTGCATGAGAAGAATTCATTTAAATGGAGATGGAATGGGAATTAGTGAGTGGACAGTGTGACGCCTCCGGCGATAGAAGCAAAAATTATCATCATGCTTAATAAAACATGTCTGACCAAGATGTTTCCGACTACATATGATTGTCGCGACACATACACGCATTTTTTCCGGCAATCAACACCAGACATAAAAAATCGCAACTGGTTTCTATTTGTTTGTCGCCCTTGGCGTCGTCACCAAGTCGATTACGATTCCATTTTTAGCAAACGTAACTTAACTATAATTAAAAAAGGCGGTAAAATTGCCTTTCTTCGACAGTAATTTTACATTGTGATATTCAGGAGCGGATCAAGCAATTTTAGATTGAGAGGCTGATTTGAGTCCAAGCTCAGTTCATGATGCCATAATGTGCGTAACAAATGTTTGAACAAAACGTACCCTTGTTACTGCCAAATAAACAAATAATTGGGAAAATGTACAAAAGTCGCGACACATTTTAATAAAATAGACATTTCAGGGTTTGAAAGAGACAGAAAAAAAATGGAGTTTGCCCAATTTCGAATCATCAAAAGCTGTCACATAGAACTTTAATATCACAACAAGGCAATTTGTGACTATGGCAAATGTTCTATTACTGCTTAACGCACCACAAATTCACTGTTCTTTCACAGTGTGACGTAGTCCCGGCGAATTTTTTGCTTAATCGAAGGAGTTGAACGGCCAGATTTACTTCGCTGCTGGTGCTCTCGATATTTTTAGAATTTGTTAAATTTTTTTTTTACTTCATCTAATCCCATAAATATTAACATTTCAAACTCTCTTTAAAATAATCCTATGGCATTTCTTGCCTTTAGCGAGAAGCTACCAAACGGGAACTAGGAAGGGGTAGATAACTTCGTGTCACGTGGGGAAGATACTAACCACTGCACTCCAAAAAGAGGTTCAATGTTGAATTGTTTTTGCTTTTGGCCGATCAGAAATTTTATTTATTATGTCAAGCCTGCGCCACAGATAGACCGCGCATTGACGGCACGATTCATGTGTGGCCACACTTAACTAAACATGTATTGTCAGAAGTCTTCTGACTGAGTTGCACAATTACTAGATTTTCTCTTATACATGTGCATTTCATTGATTTACTACGAAAAGCCAAACAAATTTGTGATTTTTTTACCAATATATATCTATTTGTTATACTAATGATATTGGCATTCAAAATCTAGTTGAGACATTAATATTTGCATGATTCCCATCCCGGACAAGAATTAAGTCTTATCAAGTATAAGCCACATTTGGACACAGTTCTATTAGTGGCTTGTACTAAACTAAGGATCAACAAACAAATATAACTGGCTGCGACATTGTCTCCTCATTCGGTATCTCGGATGGTTGTGATTAAACAACTGACCGGCTATTGCGCCACTATTTCAAATACTTTACTGGCGTTCTCGATCGCGCATGCTGTTAAAATATAGAACATATCATAACTGGCATTTCAAAGGTCGTTTTTTTTTTGTAAGTTGCTTCTGGATGCTATAACCAGGCTTTGTTAAGTGGGAGTCACTAATGGATGGTTATAAATAAGATTCAATTTTTGAAGATAGCTAAACACTTTACGAAAAATTTTGATTTAGTGAAACATTTTTGCGGGCGCGACCATATTTTGTCAAAAATCATTTGTTAAGTATGTGTGACAGATGGATCGCGACGATGAGACGCGGTTCATCTGTGGCTCATGTTTAACAGAATAAAAATTTGTATAGGGGATAGTAGCTTTGTTGGTTCGGTGGTTGCATAAATCGGGATTGAATCCTAATAGATCATGTTAATTATATCACACGCACTTTTTATCCGGTGTGTAATGGTTCAAGTCGTCATCGACATAAAACAGCAGAAAATATGTCTGGTTAACTTGACGCTGGTCATTCTTACCAATCAATTTTACCAATCAATTATTACGAAGAAATTTTGTCAAGCATGAACCCCGGCGGCGCGATCGATCTGTGAGTACGGCTGGGCAATTCGATTGGTGATTCGAATCGATTCGAAGCACAATTTATTCGTGAGTCGTTTATAGGAACAAAAACTTGATAAAAGAATAGAATTTTCATTTTTAACGAGAAAATGCAAACGATTTTGGTCAAAGTTGACCAAAATCGATTATATTTTGTCGTTAAAATATTGAAAATTGTTGCCTTTAGACATTAAGTATGAATTGAAAATGTACAATAAACTATAAACTTTATGATTCTGACAATGGGGACAATTTGTAATACTAAAATATGAGATATTTGTTATTTACATGGAATTAGTGATTTGAGCTGATTCGAAAAAATTATTCGAACTAGATTCGAATTACAAATGATTCGGTTTTGCCCAGCCTATCTGTGACCTATACTCAATGAATGTTATTGTGATGCAATTTAACAGTTTCGTCTACTTATTACTTGGGCTGGGCAAAACCGAATCATTTGGAATTCGAATCTGATTCGAATAATATATTCGAATCGGATCGAATCACTAATAAACAGACTTGGGCAATGCAATTTTCAAGATAATACACAATTAATTTTGTTCAAATTTGACCAAAATTGATTGCATTTTGTCGTTAAAATAAAATCTTTATTCAGCACATTTTAATTCGAATCATTTGTGCTTCGGTTCGATTCGAATCACATACTCGTAGTGCCTAACCCTATACGTATAACACGTGCCCGCGTATTTTTACTGTAAACTTCCCTCATTTTTTTACTTAGATTACTTAATTGATTTACTACAAAATTCCAAACGAATTCGTTGATTTTTAGCAGCATATATTTGTTACACCAATGATAATAGTTTTCAAAAATAAGTCCATACCTTAGCCTTCAATATTTGCGCATATCATGTCTAGCCTCCTTATATGGTAACGAAGAATGAGTAAACAATAGACTGGGAATGATTGCGCCACTACTAGATGAGGTTGCTTCATATACGTTCTTTAGGTGAGTACTGTTAAAATCAAATAACATCTCCAAAGATGACATAATACTTTCAGTACAGCTATGATTTGTGAAACTTCTGTAGGTGTGACCCTATTGAAAGCAATATTTTGGAAACCATGTGTCACAGATGAATTGCGTCGATGAGACGCGGTCCATCTGTGGCTCATGCTTGACAAAATGAAAAATTGTGCTTACGGATAGTATCTTTCATGTTGGGATCATTGAGTACATATATCGTGACCAAGCCCAGTAAATCCTGCCAGAGATATCACATACGATATTCAATGCGAGGTGTAATAATCTGATTCTTCATTGCCACAAATGTTTATGTATGTCAATTTACAATGACGTCAAAGTTTGCATTCGTGAGCATTTCTAGAGAGGAGAGTTTAAAGCCTAACTGTCTATTTGCAAAAATAAAAAAATAAAAAAAACTGGCGCCAATGGTATATACATGTAACTTTGGCAAATATTATAAGGCTAATTAACAGAAAACAAAACTTATGGGAAATGGACTAATTTTCGTTGCTCCGAGACTTTCGGGTAAAACAGATTATTCGAATTAAAAATATTCCATTTTGCCAAAAGGGCAATTTCAATATTGAAAATATCAATGCATGTATTGAGAAGCATTAATAAGCGTTTCACGAAAATTCCATAATGGAAATGGATATTTTCGAATAGCTGGGAAAGCTTGATTTACCAGAAATCATCTTACGTAAATGAGAGATTGGTTGACGCGATACCCAATCCTTATAGTTTTATTGGGCATGAGCCACAGGTAGACGGTGCGTCGATGGCATGTTTAACAAGAAGGTCACAAGCGTCTCCAGACTGGGTAGCCTGACCACAGAACAAATGCATATTCACTATACAAATATCCATATCAAAACGATGTTGAGCATAAATCCAACACCACGTTAAAGAAGTGGCAAATAGCCATGCTGTCTTATTGCCTTTTAAAAGCAAATATTTGCTCAAATTCAAAAATATCTCGAAATACGCCTCTGTCTATCATTTTATCGATCAATTCATCTCGATCCCGGAATGAGCCACAGATATTGTGACAAACTTTAAATACATTACAAACAAAAACTTTCTATAAAAAGTGGCTCCAGTGCCTGAAAGTAGTTTTATTACGGCAAGCCTGAGTCAATTGTGGACCGTACTTGATCAGTGAGTATTTTCGCAAACCACACTAGGAAAGAATTTTGAAACAGTACTTCTGATCAACATCTAATTCAGCGGTTAACCACGTTATCTTATTCGTGTCTATCTATGTACGCACTCATCATAATGAATCATAATGGTAACATTTATCGACACTTTTTTAAAATTCACTCTGAGGAAGGTCGGAAGCAGTGCCTGAAACGTACCAACTAACGGCCGCTTAAAAGCAGAGAGCTGCGAAAAGCCACTATAGAGATGTACCGATGTATCGTTATCTTCAACAAATCAACGAGTATCTTCAATTTTTGGAGAAACGATATCTGCATTAATGTCGGAAATATTTAGTCATTGATACCATCGACACCTTACCGATATCGATAACGATATATATTTTCAACTCTAATGGTTGATCCCGCCCAACTTGTTCGCGCACTATCAGTGAACCCGTTCAATTTGGCTATTTGCCTCTATGACAGTTTGCTTTTGCATAGATGCAAATGTACAACGATGCAAACATAACGGGGCGCAAACATACGAAGGTGCAAATATACCTTGAGCGATCGTATATGCGAGTGCAAATTATCTTTGTTGCTGCAAAAAAGGATGTAATTAACCGTGGGTGCGAAGTTTCAACCCCGCATAATCAAAATACTAGATAGCTTTATTATCTGTATCAGAATATAACCTAAAAGACGAAAACGGTATTGGACAAATATTTTTGTATCGGTCATCACCTTGCTTTGATGCATTTTATGTAGTTTTTCATAGCCACTTATTAGAGTGGATAACCATGTCCAAGGCCCTGTAACAGCGGCCACCTATAGACGATGATTTAACTAACTAACAAACTTAAAGGATCTATGTCAATCCAGTCAGCCACAAGACACAATAGTCACGACAACGAAACTTAACCCTCTACATCTCGTTCCTCATCACACCCGAACATATCCAATCAGAACTTTACTTTTGTCAAACATGAGTCATAGATGGACCGCGCCTCGGCGACGCGATCCATCAGTGAATCAAGTTTGACAAAACATACGTTTTTTTAAATTTATTGCGCGGGTATTTGATGGTTCTCATCATATGGTTAAATTGAAGTCACATGCTTTTGAGTCACGGGATTTGTTGCCACAAACCGGTCTTAATGTAAACATAAGTAGTCGTAGTCGACGCCTTATCGTTGTGCCGATACATTGGACAAAAGCGTGTGTACCCATATTACAATAGTCATTTTGTCACGCATGGCCCGCATGTGATATGTGATCTGGAGAAAAGATTCATCATTGGTCCATTCTCATTCTCACTCAAACATGTTTCAACAAAGAAAAGATTCCGCAGCATTTGAAATCGATTTTTTTTTAATACCAGAATATTCTTCACAATATTTGCTAAGTAGAATGCACGAAGTATATTCGATGAGTAATCGTCGGCAAATATAACTTTGTCTACGAGTTCAGTTAAATATGTACATGTTTTTCACGGCCTCACTGATAGTATCGTGTGACCAACTATGGTTCATGCTCGATGCTTGAAAATTTTCTGCCATAAAAAGTTTGCCTAAACTGAGCTGAGGCGTGATCCATATGTGGCTCATGCTTGACAAATAAAATTTCTCATTGGCTTTCGCCTGAACAAAGTCTTTACGTCGTGCACAGAAATGAAAGTGACGTAAGTGTAAAGCAAGACTCTCAATCTCTCTAATTAGCAAATTTTAATTTTCCCCGGTATCTCTGCATTTAACGAACAATCATCTAAGAAAGATTAATGGTTAATTCACACATTATCACAAAATATTCGCACGTTCGTGAAAGTTTATTTGGAATGAAATGGATTACACAAAAAAACGTGATGCAACATGCATATATCAGTATGTATTAGCATCTGAATGCAGACAAAACACTTAATTCAGTAGAAATCAGGACGAAGAAATTGTCATTTAATATTAATGAAACATTGACCTGAAACCACCAACCACCAACCCGTATTTCTCCCACAAAATTGGTATTGTTTTTATGCTTCAGTGCTGATCCACAATTTCAGTATGGGAGAGAAATTCTGAGCGACAGAAAAATAAGTTCAGTTTGAGCAAAGGAGATAGCCTTTATCGTTTTCGCGCGTTTCATTCACGATTTAGCGAGCAACGTTTTGATCGCACGCGCTTCACGAAGAATCACCAACTGAATGTACGTCATGACCATGCGCAATGTTTCTAGTAAACGTGAACGCTGGGTTTCGACAATTATTGTTTTTTATGCTTCAGTGCTGATCCACAATTTCAGTATCAAAATTCCTTATCCATGCGTTTAGTTCCGTTTTTAAACGGATTGGGCTTCTCTCGTTTTATGCCTTTCTATGCTATATCTATCTTTTTTATTTTTAGTGATTTTCTTTATTATTTTCATTTTATTTGAAAAAATTTTGCCAAACAAGCATGGTTCGAGTTTTAGGCGATCGCGCAGTGCTTTGTGCTATAAGACTTCCTCAGATTGGGTTTCATAATATAAGGTTGAACTAAAATAAATATATTTGGTGTAGAATGGAAAATCACATATTATCTTCCATCTTGTATTCTGTATAGCGCACAAATTCGTGCGTACAACAAGAGAAGAGATAAGAAGCATAGGGAAGTATAGGTCCCGTCGGAAATTTCGTTCTGTCAAGCATGGGCCACTGATGGATTGCGCTGCGGCTGCACGATTAGAGCTGGGCAATTCGAATCGATTCGAAGTATAGATTATTCGAATCAATCGTGAATCGTACATAGGAACAAAAACGTGTTAAATGGAGTGGCCTTTTTAGTTTTAGCGACACAATGCACTAGTTTTTGTTCTAATTTGACCAAAATCGATTATTTTGTCGTTAAAATGACAATTTTCGCTGCTGAAATTGGTGCATTTGTAAATAAATCGCGTCTAATTCTGTTTAAACTAATATGTAAAATTCGTAGCTGTAAGTTACTTGATTATCATAAGGGAGACGATAATAGTAATAGTAAAAATGGGATAATTGTTATTTTTATGGAATTAGCGATTCGATCCGATTCGAAAAAAATATTCGAATCAGATTCGAATTCCAAATAATTTGGTTTTGCCCAGTCCTAAGTGCGATCCATCAATGACGCATACTTAACAAAACTTTTTTTTGACAAAGATTTTTAATTGTATAAATGAAGGGAAAAACGAGCGAACGACCTAATTGACAGTCAAGTATATCGTTGACGTTGTCTCCCCACTGGGTTCGTTCTGACTACATATGGGGCCTTTACTTGATATATATATTTTTTTATTGAAATTCGCTCTGAGCAAGGCCGGAAGCAGTGCCTGAAATCAAGCAACTGGCGGCCATTAAGAAGATATCCGAAGAAAATAATAATAAAATCCCTGTGACAAAAATGCAGTAAAATCGTCATTTTCAACAGTAATTTTAATTGGGGAAGTGAAAGTATAAGTATAAAGTAGATTTAATGACCAATTATGGGCTGTTGACGGATCTTACGGTCAACGTGTTGTCTCTCAATAGCCCATACATAAATATTCTGAAATGCGCCACAAATGGACGGTAAATAAACTGCCATGTTTCCTAATGCAGTGGGACGCGGACACCAGTAATAAGAGTGGCATTACGTTAAAATTTATTTAAATAGCAATAACGTATGCGAAAAGTCGATTGTTACTACATCCCAATACTATATGTTTGTCTCAAATGTGAATGTTTTTTTTTATTAAAGTTCACTTTGAGCAAGGTCGGAAGCAGTGTCTGAAACGAACCAACGGCTATTTAAAACCAGAGAGCTACTAAGACATGTGGTACCAGCAACTGCACTCTAAACAGAAAACATCCCAAACGAAACTCTACCACCATAGTAAAGTGCAGTGAGTGGTATCTGCCCCGGACAATTAACCATTAAACAAGGGATTGTATGCTTCAATTGATTTATCTGACAATATGTTCGAATTATAGACCACCAAAATTCGCAATGAAACACAAACACATGTACAGATTTTCATTTACTTTGACCAAAGGGAGATATCCGACGTTTGATCGATCGGTGAAAAAATATAAGTAAAAAAAATATGCCTCGATTTTGTTTTATCAAAACGAGAAAATGATTCGAAAATGCTGAAGTGATTTTTTTGCGAATTACTCCACGAAAGTGCGATCAATGAGTGACATGTTTTATAGGACATATTCAACAGCGTCCAACTAGCAACCACTAAGGAGAACTGTATAGGGTCGGGCAAAACTGAATCACTTGGAATTCGAATCTGATTCGAATAATCAGATTGAATCACAAATTCTTTGTAAATAACAAATACCCATTGGATACCCATACGATGATAACTTGTCCGCATTGTGAAAATAAAGAAATTTGTAGTTTGTAGTGTATTTTCTATTCACACTATGGGCAACGATTTTCATATCTTAACTACGAAATATAATCGATTTTGGTCAAATTTGACCAACTAGATGATTTTTGAAGCGAAATTATCAACACGCGACAGGTTTTATCACTGCTGAGTTGCCTGCAAAGCATTTCTTAAGCATTTGGACTTGGAAATATGCATTAACTGCTTATGAAGTGTACCTTTGTCACAGGGGCATATACGCATATGATGTTTGACTTGACTTGACTACCAATTTATGATTTACCAATTTTTTAAATGACACTCCAGTAAAGATAAAAATGCTTTTTGCATATAGAAGTCTCAAATATGGACCACGAGTTAAAAGCTAAGATAGCCTGAAAATTTCACCCATACAATGCCAGAGGCATCTCTTACGGTATTTTCATTTTAAATATAAGCGTAAATTTCGAAACGACTTTCATTCTAAATATGAAAATGCTTAACAAGTTTCGAATCACAAAAATAAAAAATTATACGTTTCGAACTAAATAAAAAAATAAAACATAAAACGATTAGCACTAAACTTCATTTAATCTGCCCTCAGGTTATCATGTGAATTGCAATAATCTACAAATCTACATGAAATCAAATTTGATGTCGATATCAAAATTTGTAAAACAAAAGTGAACAATGCTATTGACTTGTGGTATGAGGACTTAACTACTTATCCTTCCTCTGTGCCTTTTTTTTAAATGTAAAATCTAATTACCAGTGAACGTCTCTAACAACTTTGATTCAGTCAGGCATGGGGCACATAGTAGGATGGGATGTGATTTCATTTTTATCTTGCGAGGGAGGAAAACTGATGATATTACAGCTTTTTATATGACATACCACAACCTATAATGCAGATACCATATCCATAACGGAATAGAGTTTTCACATTCAGAAATATTTGATGCATACATGGTTTTGTTAAGCTGGAGTCACTGATGGACGAGGCGACGGTCCGTTTGTGTCTCATGACCGAAAAAAAAATATTCTGATTGGGTTTGACCCGATAGAGAGAAAAATGCGACTTGGTAATAACGAATCACTCGTTTAGAAAATTATTAAATGAAATTACTCGGTCACCACTCCCAAATTTGCTCCGACGTCATAGTACGGTCATGAGTAATTAAAAACGTCATTCCTCGACACGCCAACCCTTGCAAAAATGTTGCTCAAAACACGAATTTTTCAAGCTTGAGTAACTGATGGTTCGCACCGACGAGGCGCGGGCCATCTGTGGTTCGTGATTGACAAAATAAAATTTCTGATCGTGAGTACTGATGCATTTAAATATATACACCGTCTATGCATGGGTTGAGCTCATGACGTCAAAAACTAGTTTGATGAGTCATACCAGTGTCGGATATCAATATAAAGGCGTCAGAAAATCAGTTGATTCTAATCCACCCATACATTGAAGTTACCGCCGTCTGGAAGTGGATTTTGGTCGCGTGACCAAACAAAGAAATCCACACTGCAAAAAAACATCGTAAAATCACCGTTATACACCTAGCAGCTTCATTAGTGAAATAAGGAAATAAAATATAATTTTTTTTATCGCCAAAGGTACGGCTCATAAAAATTCTATATCTGACGTAAATATGATCATTGAGATGATTTATACCATAAAAAGACAAAATTATTTTTATAAAAAGCAAATTCAATGTACTTTTGTCCCATGGCATATACATGCACATGCATATCCTGTGTGTTACTGATCCATATAACATTTGATCCACACTTAATATCAAATATTAAACCATCAGAAATATTTTGTGCGCACATGTTAAGGTTAAGCTAGAGACACTGATGTAACGGTCCATCAGTGGCCCATGCTAGACGAAGTATGATTTCGGACGATGAATTCATATTTTACTTGCATGGTTTATTTGCTTGTAATCTGGTTACATGGAACTTTCAAGAATTTTAATTAAACAACCCCGCCATTCTTCCCCATGAATGCTCGTTGGGGGTACTATAGAAAAAATATTTTAATGTGTATTTCCCGCATGCGTAAAGAGACTGACGTCAAATACTATTTTAGGAGTCTTAACATGGGTTTGAACAACGTCGTATCAATATCCGAGCGTCATAGAATCAACTGATCCTAATCCACTAAATATGGAAGTGGTGGAAACAGACGTTTTCCGATGATTGAAACACCATATCGCAATTATAGGAGTTTTGCTTAGTCACTCCGTGAAGTGGATCGCCCTGACCAAGACACTGTACCAGCGGCCACTTATAAGGCAGACAGGATTTGCCTACCCAAATTATTACATCCTAGGTTGATCCGTAGGCATGGATTTACGAGCGGGGCTTGCCGAGAGGATAGCCATTGAGTTTTTATTAAATATTTGTACTCAGGTGTTGTAACTGTTGCTTTTCCATTTAATAAACCTCGGTACATATTATTAGTCTTTATTTGATTCTTAGGAGTTACATTCAAGCTGGCTTTTAAACTTGTCACTCACGTTTTGGCCGTATTATTTCTTTGTGGACTACACTGTATCAAAAGCACCGTGAATTTACTGGTCATTTGCAGTAATTGCATATTTCCAAAGTTAAAAACGCCATATTGATCGTATTTTAAACCAACTATAAGCTGTTAATGAACCGCACCTTTGCGGTGCGTTCCATCAACACCCCACCTTTGGCCAAATAAGTCAATTTTAAATAGTAATTTCAATATCGCCAAGTAAAATTACTGCGAAAGACCAGAGATTTTATTGCATTTTTGTTACAGTGTGCGCTTTTGTGTCGTGGCCCATGAGTAAGTCCATGCTTCTCTTGGATTGGGGATGTGGCACGTAGGTGATGCGGAACCATGTTGTTACGCAGTCAAAAATATCCTGACCAAACTTCTTTTATAGAAGTCCGCTCTGAGCAAGACCGAAAGCAGTGTCTAAAAAGAAGCCAGCTGACGGCCACTCAAATGTCAAAGAGCTGCTGCAAGATAAAGGACCAGTAACTGCACTTTAAGCGGGAAATATTTCATATTAAATCAAACCGCCATGGCGAAGTGCATTGAGTGGGGTATCTGTCCTGGGCGATGATATAACCCTTGTTTTGTTAGGTATCATGATCACTGATCGATCGCGCTACCGAGGTGCAGCCCATCAATGGCTCATTCTTTACAAAAAGAGTTTCTGGATGTTGTCAACAGTGTGAAGCAATAAAAGATCCACAATACTTTAAAATCAAATTACCCATTATTAATCCAAAATCCTATTTGAAAAAGGGATAATAGTTGCGCGCAAATGTAGTAAAATATGGCAAAATACCTTTTTATACAATAACAATATTGGTTATACATAGCAGCTTATAAAAATGAAATGTATCTCATTTCACAGCAAGCGATTGACAATGTTTACAATTATATCTGGTTAACAGATTTTTCTTGCGTCTTGCCATTCCATCCCGTGTGGAACATATGAGAAACCGGTGAGGTTATCTAGTATAGTCACAAGGTTTTGGGTTTCAGTGCCTCGCACAGGGGCACCACGAGTGTATTGCTCATTGAAGTCTCTTCCCTTCGTCGATCTTGGCTATACTTCGTTGGGGTTTCAACTCGCATCATTCGTTATGTGTTACGTTCGGCAGCTGTTGTAGGTTTCACCAGGCCCCCGCGGCCCACATAATATACTTTACATAAAATCTTTATCCAAACGGTTCTGATTTTTGGAAATATTCAATTATTGTTGTAAACTGTAAATTTTCTGTACATTTTTCATAAGGCATATGCATCATTATTGTGGTGTGTTTCACTAAACCATTTGAATATCCTTTGCCGTGCAAGAGACACGGGTGGATTGCTATTATATGCTCTTCGCTTTTTGGCAGTGATTTTACCTTGTGGTATCAAATAAATGGGCTTTTCTAAAATGGATTTTTCGCCAAATATGTACCGTTGATGGAAGGCATCGCCGAGGTGCGTTCCACCAACAGTCCATACTTGGCATGAATGTTATCTGCATTGCGGTCTTCAATTTTGAAAATATGTAATTACGGCAAATGACCAGTAAATTTGCTGCACTTTTCTTCTAGTGTACCTACCAACTCAGATTAACCTTACCGAAAAATTCAGTCTAAATTTGTTTTGTTTGGTGTGGTCACTGATGGATTGCATCGACACACATTGTTATTATTACGTGGTGCGAATGAGCGTCGACGTGAATTTCTTGGTGTAACGGACGACTGACGATCGACGTGCCGTCATACGCGCGTCATATTTCATTTCGTTGCGTATTTACAACAAGCACAGAGCAGACACTTTGTCTGCTTTGGTAGGGAATCAAATTATGTATCTGGCGTAGATCACAGGACCAATATACGTATCAAAAATTTTATTATGTCAAACATGAGGCTTTTTGACGACATGGTCCATCAGTGAAACATACTCAGCAAAGCCACCAAGGCGGGGACTATCATTGGTCCATGCTAGGCAAAATAAAATATGTGATTGAATTTAGACAATGGATCATTAGAATGAGCTTAATTTTGGTGATGTCTCACACTTTTTAGCCTGCTTTTTTTTAGAAAATTAGATTTTGTCGACCAATTGAACGAAGTTCACACACTAATGAAAAGTGATAATATTGCCTTTATTATAAAGTATACTGTGAGGAAAGTATAGCAATATTATTGTTCATTCGCAGTAATTGTATATATCTAATATCCGCAACTGCTTTATTAATGAGATTTATATGAAGTAGGGGTAGGGACTAAACCGTATTCCGGCTGTTCTTTTATTGAACAGTCGTAACTTCGAAAAAATCGAATCTATCTTTTTATACTTTGATATAGCCACGTAAAATAAACCTCAAAGACAGGTAATTTTTAATGACAGGAATTTTCAAACGGTGGAGGGGTTCCAAAAAAAACGTTAGTAATTTGCCCAATGCCAATTATGCCACTCACTCTCTCATTTTGAATGTCGAACCAGACGAAATAATGGAGACATCGGAAACTAGGACCTAGGATTGAGGCTTTAGATTACTTTATAATATGGGCTATAGAAGGTACCGCCTACCACGCTGGAAACGTCCATTCATGGCACATACTTGACACAATGACGACCTACCCCCCACCCCCCCCCCCTGGTTGCGCCTCCGTCCATGGGAGTGATACATCAGTTACCACTTTGGGAGTGATACCTCAGTCGATTGCTACTTTAGACAGTTCGGTATCAATCTGCGAATGAGCGTCAATGTACATTCCTTGGAGCGACGGACGATTGACGATCGACGTGTCGTCATACGTGAATCGCGTCGTTTCGAATTGCGTATTTATTACAAGGAGACGTTTTGTCTGGCTCTGTAATGCATAACCAGCGAATGTTCATGGGACCAAACAAATAAAGATATCTTATTTCGTTAGGCATGAGTCACAGATGGGCTGCGTCTCGTAGTCTTGGCCATTTCACTTCTTTTCACTTTGCCATCTGGCTCGGAGAATAGGTTATCATATCCCAAAAACTTGAAGAACTTAATGGAAGCAAAGATGTTGTAGATGGTTTTATCATCACCCAGGGCAGATACCACTCACTGCAATTTACCATGTCGGTACAGTCCCGTTTGGAATGTTTACCGTTTAGAGTGCGGTTGGTGGTACTATGCTTTTTATTATCTCTTTGGTATTAAGTGGCCGTTAGTCGATCCCTTTAAGGCACTACTTGCAGCCTTGCTCAAAATGAAAAAAAATGTATCTATATGGAGCTGGCCGTCTGACACTTTGCATAAATATTTTGAACAAGACGATATAGAATTTAAAAAAATATAAATATTGCGGATGAATGGTGAATTTACTGTACTGGGCATGGTGTTTGTTTACCAAATAATTTCTAAATTCAATATTGCCAATCTTAGGTGAAAGATGCGTCGTGCCTTGGTAGCGACATCCACTATATTCACCATTTTTAGGTACTTCAAAACTTTTAAAAATTCAAAACATTCTAAATATTGAATTAAAAAGTGAATTATATTTGTTTAAAAGACAATTTTAGTTTCTTTGTAGCAGGAGACAACTGTTATGACTAACTGCTTATAATTGCAATAGCATTGCAAGACGCCCCGAAAGTAAAGACATTGCTTCTGGTAGACAAAGAAAGTGCACGAATTTGCTTACCAAAAATATGTCTCAATTGAAATTTTTTATCTTAAGTATGAGCCAACAATGGTAATTTAGCAATTTCGTTTGGTGATCCGAAAAGCAAATTATTCGAATCAATCGTGAATTGTTCATAGGAACAAAAACTTGCTAAAAGGAGTGGAAATTTCATTTTTAACGACAAAATGCAATCGATTTTGGTCAAATCTGATCAAAATCGATTGCATTATGTCGTTTAAATATTAAACCTTTTGCTCTTGGACCAAGAGTGTGAATTGAAAATACATTTTCTTTAAGCCTATTTATGCCAACATTTTGAATTTTCAATTTGTTACGGTAAAAATGGCATATTTTTTATTTGTATGGAATTAATGATTCGTTCCAATTCGAAAATGTGTCCGGATCAAATTTAAAATTCCACGTGATGTGGTTTTGCCCTAGTCATATAGTATAGAAAACTTTCCTAGAACTTTCAGTATAGAACATGCCAATTCGATGTTCGCTGAGTTGGAAATTTTTGTTCTTCAAGTAAATACATCAAAATTTAAGGCAATTTTCTGGGACAACTTTTTATACAATTGAGCAGTTTCAATATCTGGTGGATTTTGACAAAAACAAGCCAGTATTAGGTACAGTAAGACAAGTGAAGCCTTAAAAACTTACTTCAAGTTCATCTTTTTGATAATTTAAAAATGTGTTGTGTGTTTTTTCTCATATTTGCTCAAAATTAAGAGCAAATGGTATCGGGAAAATCGTGAAATCTGTTAAAATTGATTAAGAAATTTTGACAAATTTTTTCACAAGATATGCTCGATTTTTGTTCAGAAAATTCATATTCAACTAGGTAGACACATCAATGTTGACTATTAGAAGGTCCATCCATACGGTATAAAACATATATCCAAATAATATCAAATAAATACTTTAAATGTGTGTGAGTTTGTACGGTTGCGGCGATGCAACGAATAATTTCGTAATCGAACGTCATCAGATTGTTTTTTCAATTATGTTTGGCTCATACTTGACATAACAAAACTTTCGACGAAGACATGATTTTGGTAAGCAAACTCGTGCGCTTTCTTCGGATACCGAAAAGCAATGTCTTCACTTTCGGGTCGTCTTGCTATGCTATTGCAACATTGGAATGAGCGTACGGGACATAAAATATTGGGGTTTTTGCAAAATTAAAATAAAAAATAACATCGCTTCTGCTTATCGTAATGTCTGTTGCGATAGAATGTGAAATTTCGGAGTTGAAGGCTTGACGCGTTAAGAAAGCGCTGCGGTAACTTTAATTCGAGACCAGCTGTCCGCTATGACGTCAATAACTAGATGATGACGTCAATTGTCCTGGATTGAGACACAGATAATTACAATATGTTTGTTTATGTTTGGTAAACCAATACAAATGAACATAATGAATACTAATATCTTTAATCAAAGGTACTTTTTTTGTTGCCTATGATCGGCATGGGGTAATATTTGGAAAAGGTTTCAAAACGCAAATGGGCGTTAATCCAATACTCTTAAAAATATAAAAGAAAAAACAATAAAAAAATTAGGATGAAACTTTTCGTTCACATTTAATGATATTACTCAATTTTATTGGCGTCAATTATAAGACGTCACGTAACCACTTTTTTCAATATATACTTACCAAACATTATTCAAAGATGAATCACGCCTTGGGGACGTGATCCATCTTTGACCCACGTTTGGCCAGTACTTGTCTATCAAGAATGAAGCATCTCTAAAGATTGGAATGCAATATAGTTCGAGTAGAAGTCTGAAATGCGTCAATAAAATAAATCTTTGACATTTTGACAGGTAAAATGATCTCTTCCTGCGTCAAGACTTTTTAAAACATGTTATTAAAACAATTATACAGTTTTCATCTTTTTGTTCGTAGACAAGAAGTCATCGTTTTTTAGAACAATGCGAATACAAACCGCAATTTGAATAAAAAGATTTCTGTAGTTGTAATACGAAAAATATATTTATATAAAAATAAGCATGAAAAATATAATGTGGTATATCAAAACTTGCATATGAGCCTATGGAAAATATGTTTAATTCTCGTAATTTCCCTTTTTTATTCATAATTCATATTAGATATGTGAAAAAGTCGTTTTACTATCGCCATTCAATGTACTGAACTATCACCGGCGACGGGAGATCTTCGACATTGGGGGTCCGACTCCTCACTGACGAAAGTGAAGACATTTTAGAGTCAATTTGCAAAAATGTATTTTGAAAAAAATTAATATTTAAAAAAATATTCTAAGATATATTTTTGGTCGTAAAACGCAGGAAAGGGAAATGGAAATTTAATGTTCAAAATTTGATATAGAAATAAGCAATTTTTCCTATTTTATCGCGTCTTTTATATTATCGGGGAACAGGGGGAATCGAAAGGTCCACGTGTTCACAATAGTAGTTATTTGTTCTATTTGTGGTGTTTCCTGCTTAGAGAGCATTTGATGGTATTAGCTCTTGATTATTTGGTCACCAGATCGCTCCTTTCAAAAATTTGCCTAAAGGGATCTCAATAAAAACAAATTACGAATTGTAAACTTTGCTCTTTGGTAGGATTTTCTACGCATTTTCCACTATTTTAATTTCAAAGTTATTTTAAATTTTTTTCGAATTAATAATTATTTAGTATTATTTTTATGCTCTTTTGAATTTTTATTACCATGTAAATTAACCAAATTCATTTTTAAATAATTGAATGATTGTATCAATTGGGATGAAATGCCGCAAGTTGTCCGCCTAATAGTAAGTAAAAAGAAAAATTTATTTTGAATCTGCCCAAATTGCTTGAACATATATATGTTTTGTTGCGTATGAGACACTGCCGATGATGGTTCACACCAGGCCAAATCAGAAATTTTACTTTGTCAAGCATGGGCCACAAATGGACTTCAGTGTCCGCGCCAGAATTGGCAAATTCAGTTATGTTGCATAACTCGATCGTAAATGCAAATTATCCGAATCAGTCTTGAATTGATCATAGAAACAAAAAACCTACAAAATGTGAAAGTGAATTAAAGGCTGTACGTCTTTTTTGCAGTTTTTATACCATCAGTGTTGTATTCTTAGTTTTAGATTGCTATTCTTTATAATGTGGTCAAATCGTATTGCTAAAAACCAAAATTTGGCATTTTCCTTTGATTCGGCCTTGTCTTGTCAATCCATATATTAGGAGCGTATTTCCTGGTGGTGTCAACAAACGCAGGATTTTCACTCCTCCAAAAAGTCAAAGATATGATTTGTCATTCGAATCTTAGGTTAAGCATGGTGCACTGATAGATCGCGCCACACAAGGCGCAGTCTATCAGTGCACCATGCTTAACCTAAGATTCGAATGACAAATCACGTCTTTGATGACAAGTTATATATTGATGAAATACATATGATCACTATAAACTCATGAATTAAATTACTTCATTCCTATAACCAACACAGTTGTCTTTTGTAAGTCTATAATTACGACACCAAGATTCTAGGAAATTGCGATATTTAATCGAAATCGCGTCAGAACACTTTTTATTATAAGTGTATAATTATTAAAACAACTTCGATACTGTAAACGATTCAATGGCCCATTGTTTTTGCCAAGTTCAACCATCTTATCGACTTGACATGGCCGCCAAAAACTGTAATTTCAGTAAATTATGAAATAATTGGGTTTTGTTCGCGAATTGCCATCAAAACGAATCAAGATAATTACGAGCCTTTCACGCGACTGTCATCTATGGCTCATACTTGCCAACATAAAATTTCTTCCTAGGATGTGAAGAAGTGTTTTTTGAAGTATTGAAACCTAATTATGCTGTAATTCCCGGATGAGAATTCGGTACCTGTTTGAACTTTAATTTATAATTCTTTTCTCTATACTTTTTCTAAACGAATTTTAGAAGAAATTCTCACAATGTTCTGCCTACATCCGCTTGAATGTAATTGTTTATCAAACATGAATCATAAATGGACCAAACCTCTATTGCTTGGTTTTGCAGTGGCCCATGCCTGACAACGAATAATATGTAGCAATAATCAGGACACTATTCAAGGGAGAAATGGGACTAAGGATGTAAACGTTTAACTCAATTAAAATTTTTAATTTTGTCAAGCATGAATCACAGATGGACCGCGCCTCGTCGGCACGATCCCTCAGTGACCCATACTTAACAAAACATGTTTGTACAAGATTTCTCGGATTTGGGATGATCTCAAACTAAATAAATGCGAGCTTCGTAATACAATACTATAGCTCTCAACGGACCAAAGTTGAAACATTTTTAATGTCTGTCAACAATTTCCCAAAAACACCTACTCTTTTACTACTCTACTCACGGGCATTCACAGGGGGTTCTCGGGGCACTTGAACCCAAAAATTAAATTTTATAAACAATATAGCGTAAAAAGTGTGAGAAATTACCCGAGGTTATTTGCGCTTCTTTAGAATACTGATTATTTGTGGTAGTGATTGTTCTTTGAAAAAGGGTATAAATAATTTGATGTTTTTGTTGCGTTTTATATAAATTTCAACTAATTAGACCGACTTGTTTTAAAATTACGCAGGAAAGCAACATTCTCTTTCGAGGACCTTTTCTATGAGATTTTTGCTTAAAATAACTTTTTCACATGGTGCTCTGAAAAAACTCCAAAGTTCAAATTGATAGTTCTAAAATATAGGAAAACAGAGTATAAAAAATCGTGAAATAATCGAGTATTATCATAGCCCGGTGATTATACCATCCAATGCACTTTAACACGGAATTTTATTTTTTTTGTGAAATGTCCTCCTTCCAGATTACTGATTCTGGATTGTATATCTGATTCAGTCTCACTGACCTCCAGTTGATTTCATCCATGCGCCGTTTCCAATTTTCCCAACGGTGAATTTTAATAGAAAATATATATTTAAATATATATTTTTCCAGATTGAAAATGGAGAATGCATAAAAAACTACTTGGGAATAGGAGCATTCTTCTTAGTGCCAATTTTTTTTGGCAGAAACTGTTATGGTTGAAAATTTTTCGGCAATTAGAAGTATTTAACAAGGGTGTACCCGACGAAAATTAGAAAAAAAAAACAGTTTTTCCATGCATGTACCACTGATGGACCGTGCTGCTAAAGCACAGTCCATCTGTGGTTCATGCGTGACAAAAGTTCAAATTTGTCGAGATAGCTATAGCGTGGCTCAAATGTGAAAAATTAAATTTAGGTTTCGTAAAAGTCAATTTTTTTCTTAAGTGATAGAAAATTGATATAAATACAAGTGATCCAAACATGGTACACAAAAAGTACTAACCTCGTTGTCTTTTTTGTTTGGTCCTTGTATGAATAATATCTGCTAAGATTAACAGTTCATTTCACTGACAATAACAACAAGAACGACAAAATAATGCGTCCTTTGAACCCCTATCTCTATAAAAGACGCAAACTCGTTTGTAATCTCAATTATTGTTTGTCTCGATAGTCTGATGTTTTAGCAATATAGCAGTAGATTATTTGTTTCAATAACTAATCGAGAGGCCCAAAAAGTGTGAGTGCTTTTGTGAAAAATGAGCTTTTTTGCATTACAACAAGAATATTTTTCTTAAATAATGTTGGCCTCACAGTGACGAAAGTTTGCTACCATTGAAAAACTGCAACTTCGTGAGCGAAGACTTAGTGATTACAATTTTGACATCGCAGATTGAATATCCCGGGTTCCAGTCCTGACAAATGCGGTTTGTGAATTCAGGCCCTCACCCAACCCGAATAGATTAGATTCGGCCGAATCAAAAAATGATAACTTTCCAGCAACTAACTGTCCATATACACGTAGTCGATGGCCCATTGCCCAGTTCATGGGGATCCACTCAAACGAGAAGCTGTAAAAAACATTAAAACTGTTTTTTGATCTTCTTAGGAGCATTTTGTGGTGTTATATATTCTATACCAAATGAACACGTTAAGGGGGGACACCATATGCAATTCGTGCTCAATATCAATTTTTACAAGGAATTGTCGGGAAGTAAATTGTCAGACCATCTACATTTCCTCTGGTAACTTTATGAAGCAAACTCGATTTATGAAAGTTATTCCCTAAAATTATACTCAGGTTCCCAAGCAATAGTGCTTTGCGATAGCAACAGTACCATTTTATTTACATTTTTTTATATGAATCTACCAAAATATTTTCAGTGAAAGCTCGACAAAACTTGATCTCAAATTGTATTACCATTTCGGATCATGATAATTTGTAAGAGTCATTCCTCACGAAGAATCTTCCGATCTTTGGTATTCAACACTAAGGTTATTCCGATATGTTTTGTCAATTTATTTCAATTCAATGTATTCATCACCTATAGTTTTCATGAGACGTATCCTGCTAAATGGTGAGTTTGGTGACTGACTCATTAGTAAGGCTGACCGAATCATTTGGAATTCAGTTCTGATTCGAATGTTTTTGTCAAAACGGATCGGATCACTAAACCCATGCATATAACAAACATCCCATTTCTTCTATTACCACCTGTCTCCACTGTAAAAATAAAGAAATATATAGTTTATACTGTATTTTCAATTCACACTCCATGTCTAAAAGCAAAAAATTTTTATATTTCAGCGACAAAATATAATCGATTTTGGTCAAATATGACCAAAATCGATCGTATTTTGTAGGTAAAAATGAAAATTCTGATTCATTTAGAAAGTTTTTCCTCCTATGACCGATTCACGACTGAACCGAATAAATGCTGCTTCGAATCGAATTGTTCAACCGTACCTCCCGAAACTATAACGCTTGATATATAATACGGACTGTTCTAAAAAAGTCTAGAAAATGTGTTTAACTTATACGAAACTAGCTAAATATATGTTTTGTCGAGTATGGGGCTTTGGTGGATCGCGTTTTGTGACTCATGCTTGATTCAAGACAACGAGCGAACAACTTCTGAATGAATTTGAAACACTGATGTTATTTGATTCAAATCTAATAATTTTGCTAAAAACAAGAAAGGATTGGGCTCGCGTTAGGGGGAAAATCGAAATATTATAAACGAAAAAAGTATTTCAACTTATATGTTAAGATAGGTTTCCGTTTTCATCATGTAGGAGAGGAAAGCAGAGAATACGGCTTTATCCTATATCAATCCCTCGGGCAGACACTAGTTCTAAATCGGGAAGTGAAGGTTTTTGTCTAACCATTTTACTGTTTGGAATTTGGAAATTGGACATCTTGTATCATCAAGCCGCGACATATCTTGGCCGCTGAAATCGAAATATATCACGTAAAAAGAATGCCAATTATTGATAAGTTTATTCAAAATTTACAATTCGACTCGAAATTTTTATTTCGTCAAGCATAAGCCGCAGATGGACCACGCCTCCTCGGCGTGATCCATCAATGACTCATACTTAACAAAACATGTTCAAGTAGGCACATTTTACTCAATAAGGATGGACGCAAAATTAATTTTAAAACACGAAGCATATATATTGGTTGTGTTATGACACTAGTATATCTCTAGTATCATTGAATATGAAGCTGAATTTTATTTGACTATTATCAAAATGGGGTCAACCGTGATGATAAAAACGGACCATATTTATATTATCTATAAATAATAGTAGAATATAAATATTTTGTGATTTTTTATAGCCACTTCCTGGCGACCATTTATGAAAAAGTTGTCGAAACTAATGATCTTCGCGGTTTAGCTTAGCCTACCCAAGTTATCACAACCAGTTTGAGTGGTGTGCATGGATTCACGAGCCGGGTTCGCCGGGACTCGCCGGGAATCAGTAAAGAAGAGCATCGTTTTGAGCACCTGTGATGAAAAAGTAAACAAATTGTACAACAATGATATTCTGTCTATCGACCTATATTTTTTGCTAATTATCATTATTTGGGTTTCCCCACTAGTGAGGTCGATAACTTTCTCGTTTCCCATTTTGTGATGTCTGGAAAGCGTTCGCTTTCCCTTCATTCTCTCGTTCACTTTTTTTTCTTTTTTCATATACATTCTCGTATCTGTTGTATATAAGGAACGTTTTACTGCCTATGCGAGCTTAATGATAGAATATATTACATCGTCGATGCTTGCTCGCTTTGTTCGATTTTTTGAAAGACTTGGGCGTTTTTTACCTTTTATTAACTTTTTTGTATGTTGTTATGATAGTCCTCAGAATTTTAAAGTTCGTATTCATGACTTTTTTGTATACGATGCAGCACAGATTGGAAGTTTTAAATATTGTCGCCTTTTCCGAATTTCTTCTTAATTTTTCAGATTCGAGCCCTCAGTTTTTGGCAAACCTGAACTACACGGTAATCTTTTTTTTTGCAAGTTTCCTATTTATAATATCATCTATTAGAGGTAATGGATTCTTAATAATTAAACTACTAGGCATTCGTGTGTATATATTTATAACAAATCTCTCGTTAACCCAGTCAAAAATATTTTCTCCACACACGTTTTTGTTAAGCTGATGGATTGCTCCGATCAGACACGGCACGTCTGTGTCTCATGCTTGACAAAACTTTAATTTTTGATACGATATAACCTCAGTTCGATTCGTGGAATGAATTTTTGGTATCTAATAGTAAAATTCAAAAATATAACTCAATACTATATCACTCATGTTTCATAGAAATAAAATTAAGTTTTTATATAACGTATATGGCAAGAGCATTTATTGACGTCACAAGTTCAAAACCATTGAAGAGGAAACCCGTTTTTGTTCTCCACAAACTCTTTGTGGATACGGAAGGACAGTTATATATTGTTGAAATCATAACGAGGAGGCTATCAAACCCAGCGACGCATGATTTTAAGGAAAGCAGGTATAGTTAGTGGGAGTTTAAATTCTTCTTTTTATCCATGGCTGTTGAAAAGTGAAATTCCTTGTTTAAAATGTACTTTCTACTTTCCATAAAACGAGAAAACAATACAAAACAATAGATCAATGCGGATTTTTCATCCTATTTCCTTTATAGTGTAGAGAATTAGCTCTGACCCAAACAGAAATAACAAGAAACAGATAGACGGGAGGTATCAAACTTGAGGGTGACCTAAAAATTGGACTAAAATATTTCCAACCAAATCATGCGCGCTAAAGGCCGGCAAATTGGTTTTGGTTTTCTGCTTCAAAAATATGCCATTTTGGGGTAAATACAGTCGAAATATGTGGAATGCCCCACAGCGCACTGTGTAGGCTCAAATGTTTTCTATTTTGACGACGTTTTGCATAAATTGCGAACTCATGGGGGGAGGAATGTATTTTTCGTTTAACTTCACCAAGTTTGCGGAGGACATGTCCCGTCTCTGCACAGTTACATCAGTGACTCTTACTCAACAAAAATGCTTTGACCGGAATTTTCTGACTGGAATGCAAGGCCGAAAGCATCGTCAACCAACTAGAAGACGAAACCAATTAGCGGGGTGGCATGGCAAAAGCTGTTTTAAATTGTGGAACCAGCAACTGCACTCTAAGTGGAAAGCATCACAAATAAGTTTGAACAGCCGTAATAAAACACGGTGAGTGATATCTGCCATTGGTGATAGTAAAACCAACCGCCATTTTTTACCGATGTTACTTTAATAATCAAGCAACACGACTTTCTTTTACAGTCAATTTTACTATCTTTATTTCGTTTTCAGAAATGTTCACGGAGTGATTTGTGACGATACAACAAAACAGACTTACGGACTTAAATTCTCTTCTGCTGCACAGTATCGCAATTGTATATTATGTGGTTTGCGACAAGCTAAAGCCTCATTTCTTTGCTGTTATTCAGAACCAATGTTATGTCTTGAGTGTGAAAAGCATGTTCCATGTTGCCCGAATTGTGGATGTGACTCTGATAATCGCCGGAAATGACTGTTTTATTTAGAGGGTGTATAGCATGAATTGCAATTTGATGTGGAGCAAGAAACGTGGAATGGGAGAGCTTCGATAAAACATTTTTGGAGAATCTTCAGAAAAAAACTGGCTTTGGGGGATGAAATCAATGAAAATTGACTCGTCGCACTCATCGTGGGAGATGTCTTTTTGCGCTGTTACTTTCGTAGTGGACTATAGTGGACTCGCTTGACCAGGCCAGGAAAAAGCTTCATGTTCCTATCACCTATGTGGCAATGATGGAACGCGCCGCCGAGGCTTGGTCCATCTGTGGCATTTGCTTGACGAAATATAATTTCTGATGTACAGAAAACGCAACGTTGTCGGCTCGAACTTTCAATAGTCCATTGTTGACATACGAATATTTTTTCTTTCATATGAAGTTTACTCAATGGAGAACTGCAACTGAATGAAATCTATATAGCGATAAAATGCAAAGATCTGCATTGAATGTATTACTCGTAACTGATGCACACCACGCGGGGACTTTTACAAAGCTATTCTGACTATGCTGTCAAAAATAAATGTTATGTTAATTGTCGTGAGCTCAGTAATACCTCATTGCAGTATTAAATGATAAAAAACGACAAATGCGTCATTGTAACTTGACGAAATAGAATAGAAAAACTTAACAAGAAAAAGTCGTTTAAGGTTCTTGCTACAAATGCCCCAAAATCCCCGTTTCAAATTTTAATTAAATATCTCCCAATCCATCTAAAAAGTATGCTCAATGATTTAATTGCAAGACAATCAACCAAAATGCTTATAACAAAAAGGCCTTCAAATATATTTATTTCAATCGCGGATGACTGGACTGACTGGTGAAGATAGATTGCAAGATTTATCAATTTTTTCATGCAAATAAACCTACAATACTTTTATTACTATATATTATATCAGTTTTAATTTGTTTGTACAAAACATATTTCATGTATTCTGCAATATATATATATATATATATATATATTTATTTTTTTATAATTTTACTTCATCCATTTTTTCTCATAACAATCGTACTGAAATAAAATGAAAAAATAATACATTCTGGTTTTGTGTTAAAGTGTAAAATACGGCTTTGACGATGTGATCATTATTTGAGTTCGTTGTCCATAATTCTATTTTTTCTTATATAGGCATTTCTTGGAGTGGATCACCCTGACCAGCGGCCCCTCATAGACGGACAGGGTCGGAATTGTTGAAAAGATATGATCTTTTTTCTGTTCATCTTAAGCTACCCAAGTTATTACCCCCTGGGTTGAGTGGTGGGCATGGATTAACGAGCCGGACTCGCCGGGAGTGTGAAACAAATGGTTATCAATGAGGGAGGAGTTCAAGGACATTAATGAATCCTCGTTTAGCACAATTTGGGAAACCAATTAGAAATTTATTTTGTCAACAACGCACCAAAGGTGGACTGCGTCTCGTCGACGTGATCCATCAGGGATACATACTTAACAAAACATGCCTCGACATCATTCTTCTGATTGGAAAATACGCTTCGAGTTGCACATCTCTAATTGCCCTACGCGGTTGACGAAGCAGCAAGTAGGTTTGAATCCGATAGGGGAAAGGGTGATTGTATGCGGCAGTCACTCTAATTTTGAGCCAACCATATGAGTGGCTGCAAAAAATCATTATGAAAAAATGTTGCAAGTTCTGTGCCATCGTAGCGAGCACGTCGATATCATTTCTTCTTGTTTGACCTACATTCTCAAGGCCCTAATACAGGCTTGCGTTGTTATGCTCCTTTTTCCTCACCCTCAGATTGCATTTCATCGCGTAAAATCATATATAAAATATAACACTCTAATGAACAGTAAGTAGTATCTTCCCCGGGTGATTGTGAAACTTTTTGTTTCAAAACACAAGTTGAATGTGGCCTAAGTATAGCGACATTAGGATTTGGCGAAACTGGATGATTGAGAATTCGCTACCGATTCGGACAATTCTATCGAAAAGGATCGTAACACTAAGTCCATGTCAATAACAAATGTCAAGTTTTTACAGTTGCAAATATCAAAATTAAAAAAATTAGTTACGGCCATTGATAATATGGACAAGCTGTTAAGAAATGATTTAATTTACATATCATTTCAGAACAGACAAATTTGACCTAATTAAAAATTAAGAGTATCATTTAATCTATGATTTGAATCGAATAAGCGATATGAATTGCCAAGCTAGGGCAGAACGATTCGATGATTCGAGTGCAATTTTCGTTTATCAATTTTTGTCAATTTATTTCTTCCCTCAAAGATGATGTGTGGATTGAAAGCCCCATGAAGTTTGCTTAAATCGTTAATCGTAGATTTGTAACTATAAATTTCTCATTCGTGGCTACGGCAATCGGTGAATCGAATCGGTTTACATTACATTTCTTCTTGGTATTGGAATTTAATCAGAGCAAGTCTGCAAGAGACACATTATGCTTGAAAATTTTTTTTGAACTACTATTGTACGAATAGCTGCATGAAATGCAGGAATGGGAACTAAAAAATTCGTTTCGAAAAAATATCGGAATCAGATTCGATTGCCAATTGATTCGGTTTTGCCCAGCCATAAAATTCATGATTGTATAACATGATTTCCCCAACTTCATCTAATGAGAGAGTATTATATAATGATGTAAAACCACTCCTGTGATTTCATTCATAAAAGTGCCGGTATTACATTATTAAGTGGTGTCATGTTTACTTTCGTTGGAAACATTATTCACTGACCTCACACACCTAGCCGATATATAAATAATTGCTCGTTTACACGTGTTCTATGGGTATTGTTTGGCAACTAGCCGCCCAGCGTACGCCCATTTTTAAGCATACCATTTGAGGCGTAGTAAATGACACGCGTAAACCGCGTGTTAGATTGTTGTGAAAACCTGCAGCTATCTTTGGTAACAATTCTACTTAATGTACTGCTGGGGTTGCCCCTCGAAATATGTTTGAAACGTTATTTATAGGGTTAGGCAATACCGAAACGTTTAGAATTTGAATGTGATTCGAATAATTGTTTCGAATCGGATCGCATCATAAACTCAAATATCTCATTTTTAGTATTATAAATTGTCTCCATTGTGAAAATAAAAAACATTCATGCTTTATAATGTATTTTCAATTCACACTCACATGTCTAAGCAACAATTTTTCATATTTCAACAATAAAATATAATCGATTTTGGTCAAACTTGGTCAAAATCGATTGCATTTTGTCGTTAAAAATGAAAATTCTAGTTCATTTAGTAAGTTTTTGTTATAATATCGTCCAGAGCCGTTTACTAATGAATGCTAATTTTACATTCCATTATTTGACCAAATATGAAATACAATTCAGCAAACTGCAAAGATTTCGGTTCTAAAAGCATAGAGATATAACGGGAAGTCGACGTATTTTTTAACCTCAGAACCAAAAAATGACGGTATGGTGGCAATTCTTGAAGCTTTAAAAGTTATAAAATTGCCTTAAAATGACTATAAAATCGCTAAAATACGATGTTGAATTGGGTAAATAGTAACCAGTACAAATTGCCACGAAATATATTAATAGTAGGGTGTTGAACTGGTTGTTTGGATTGTCCTAAAATATTTAGTAAGTTTTTGTTATAACGTCGCCCAGGGCAGATACCACTCACTGCACATTTCCATAACAGTCCAGTTTAGTTTAGAATGTTTCCCGCTCTCAATTTTTCTCTACCGAGTTTCCCACTGGAGGTTACGTAGGTATAATGCCTCCCGAACGCCTTTTAGAGAACAAATGATGGTCATGAATATGCCACATGCTGACAACGTGTAAATTTGTTGGACGTGAATTGGTGTCGTTAAGTTTATTGCAATGTAATCACAAGCAATGATGTAATACTATGCTATTTACTCTACGTTTATGTTGTCAATCGATTTCAACTTATATTTGAACTAATCTGTTCTGTGAAACGTGAGAAGACATATTTGCTTTTAATAAAAAAGGGCTTGTTCGACGCCTCAAAAAATTAATCATCCGTTGAGCAAGCCTTATTCACGCCTACTTTTCTTGGAATATATTTACGCGGTCACGAAATGTCCACGCGGAAAGTGTATGTTTTGTCTGGATTGAAATTATTCAGTGATGACTCACACATTCATCGCGTAGAACACTGCTATTCAATTGCCTGTGCTAATCCAATCAGAATTATTTCTTTGTCAAGCATAAGTTACAGATGTACCGCGTCTCACCGACGCGATCCATCAGTGAATCATACTTAACAAAAAATGTTTTGAATTTTTTTTCAGATTGGGAGGGTAAATAGTAACCGGTACAAATTGCGACGAAATATATTAATAGTAGGGTGTTGAACTGGTTGTTTGGATTGTCCTAAAATCATTTCATCATTATTGTCATAATCGCATCTTTCCTATAATGACGCGGGGTGGCGTTGGGTATAGAGTGCAAACGTACCAACATGCGAAGTAACTAGATATGTTGTAAAATCTCACAGGTACTAAGAAAACTCGATGATGTAATTGACCAGTTAATCATCAAACAAACTTGAACACACACTATTATTATAGTATCGTGGCATTGTAAGCATTGTCGTGGCATGGGCACGCATGTAAGCAAGGAACTAACGGACGTTCACATTCATATATAACTGAACGGTTGAATCGAAACAGGTAAAAAAACAAACAAAAAAGTTCAGTATGTCTTTGGCGCTGGCAACGTTAACTACTAACTTGGCGGTATTAGACTAAAATGGAATGCGTGACGTCCCTCTAGAAAACACTTTTATTTGTGGTCACGACTTTACCATATGTATAACTCGTGTTGATTCTCGGTCAAAGAAAGGGTTTTCTAATACGTTCTTCATTTTATTGGAGTATGATATGAAAGGTTCTCATCACACGCCCTATAAATAATGTTAGTCCCATTGCACTTTGACTACAAACAGTCCATTAACAACTGTTAACTACAGACAACAATATTGTGTAATAAACATCCCCCATTTGTTACCCATTTTTATTTATTATTGAGACATGGCAAAACAATTATTATTCACGAACATCGCGGCTATTAACCAACACGATTCGGCCAACAATCACTAAACAAATCGAAGATTGATCAGCTGATGAGCAAGCCTTATCCACGCCTACTTTCATTAAAACATAGTTATACGGTCACGATATTTCCACGTGGAAACTGTATGTTTTGTCTGGATTTCAGTGACTCATACGTTGTGTTGAACAGGCCCAACACATCCAAGCTTTGTCGGTTTGAATTCCTTAGAAGACCCAACATTTGAATCTAATTTAACATTTATACCATTGTGCATTGAATTGTCGATTTTTTAACACAGTTCTCTCTTTATTTGTAATTTAATACTTCGTAATATGGTATCAGCAACTTCACTCTAAGGAGAAAACGTCCCAATGAGGACTTATGAAGTGCTGTATAATGCAGTAAAGCGAATCGTGGTATCTGCCCTGGTCGATGGTATAACTATCTACTACCTTTTTGCTGTTGGGCGTGTGGAAGGACGGTGGAAGGCGTGAATGCCTTTTCAGAAAACAACTGTATTGGTGGTCACGATCGTACCATGTGTATACCTCGCGTTAATTCGTGGTCGACGTATTAGTGGCGTCATTTCTAATGCGTTGGATGGATTCCATTGTAATGCTTCACTGCAAATAATCTCGTCCGATACTAATTACTAAAAGTTTGTATGAGTAAGCAATTCTATGTCAAGAGATTATAGGAAACGAAAACATCGAACATACTTTTTTTAGGAAACGATGGAAGTCGATACAGTGTGTTGAAGTGTGCTCATGGTACTTGCTTCAAACGAATATTTGTCAGTATTTGTCAGGTCAGTCGAGGTAATGATCATCATAACCTATAACATTCATAAAATATTTGCGGAAAACATACCTATCTAGACCACTAACATTATTTATAACAAAAACATAGCGTTGGCTCCCAATCAGATATGTTATGTTGTCAAGCATGTGCCACAGGTGGATTACGTCGAAGAGTGCCGTATGCGTAACAGAAGACTTTTGACAAAATTTCCGATTGGTTTACGCCTCAAATCTAGTGATTCACAGGCCGATCAGCTGATTGACAAACCTTTATCACGCCCACTTTTTAGAAAATAAACTCAGAGACCACGAAGTTTTCACGTGGGAAGTGTATGTAAAAACTAGAATTCTTCGCAACACTGGGGAGTCGCAACTCGCTTAGAGGAAAAAAATTCTTCAATTTTGGAGTAGTGAATTGATACAAAAGCTCTTTTGAATTATTGTTTTCATTGGTTCTCATTTTCATTTGAAAACTCACAATTACTATAAATAGATTATTGTCTTCGCTAAATAGTGTCGTCAAAGACGAGACGTCTTGGAGCGAGTAGAAACGAATCCTATCAATCTTAATCTTATCAACCAGAATTTTATCTTTTTTTTGAATTTTAATCAAATTAAAAAAATAAAATAACACTTGCGTTATTTTGATTATATCAAAACTGACAAAATCTAATACCTGGTGCATTTTATGGGTATATTATTCCAGAGTGATATTTGATATTATATAAATTTCCGAGACGAATTCCATTTTTTATTGTTCTTTTCTTTTTGTGCGTCACGATTTAGGTATTATTTTAAAAAGTCAAAATTGATAATTCCTCACTATTATATGATCTAGTTATCTTATCAACGATCTCAAGATGGGATATCGTAGATGAGATAAGATCATGATCGCGATCTTGGTCTCCAATTTCAATGCATGTTTCAAACAATTATGAAATAAAAATTCGAATACACCCACTCATATTCTTGCAAGTATAAAAATGATTAATGATATTACTAAATCCCCCAAAAGCATTTATTTATTAACACGAATAGAAGAATTGATTTAAAAAATAAGTGCTGAACGAACGTCATGGTTGGAACCAATATTCGCTGTTCAATTCAAACTTGAAAAAAAAAACTTTATGAGTGATTTCGGGCACGTTTCAAAGTCCAATTGTTAAACTGAAAGATACTGCGTACCACCTTTTACCACTTATAATGTATAGTATATTGACCGTATTGGTGGCCAATGTTTGCAAGATTCGAGGTGATTCTACTCTTAAAAAAATATTGGACAAAGTCGTGCCTCGGTTGCGCAAAAATACGAAAATGCAGACTATATCTGCAGATGTATAAACTCTTTTCTGGAGACCGTCCCAAACAGATAGACTACCACGCATTGCTTATTTTCAGCGCCGACGTTGATAATGGCATGAATTTAAAGACTGAACCGGCAGCGCGATCTATCATTGGCCCATACTTGACAAATTTTGATTCGATCCTCAATGGTATGCTTCAAATGATTCGCATATTGAAATTTGAATTTCTTTTGTTATTTCTCGTTTTGTTGGTAAAGTAGAAAGTTTGTCGTGTATAAAAAGCAAGATATAACGCCTCGGTCCGTCCGTAATCGGTCTAGATTAGTCCTTGATCGGCAACGGAGCTGGCGGTTCAAACCAGAACAAAACGCTTTTTTGTGTTACGTTACCAATTTAATTCATGTAAGAAATTATTAAAGTTAAAAATATTGTACTTTCTATTTTTAGACCCGTAACTATTTTGAAATGATGATTTTATTTCCCGGTAAAAAATGTTTTTGCTTCATTCAAAATTATACCTATTTGATTAGTTGAGTGCCAAAGAAAGTCGCGCATTCGCATTTAAATCAAACTATAATGATGTGTGCCAACTAGGCTTCATCAATGGCATGTTTACAATTATTCGCATAATAAAATTTGACTTTCGTTTGTTACTCACCGTTGCAGTGTTTTTTTTTTCGAGTATAAAAAGCAAGACTGTAGCTTTAGTTTAGTTCAGTCCGCGACCGCGAGCGGAGGTGGCATCGTTGGCAATTTTCGGTTGCTTGCCGTGAAATCATTCTATAGGCTTTCGGCCACTTATTTAATGTCGCTCATGTGAAATCAAACGGGTTTTGTGTTACGTTAGGAATTTATCATAATAAGTACCATTTGTAAGTTGAAGGTGTTATACTTTATGAAAGTAAATATTTGTAACAGCTAATTTTATTTAAAAGGGAATAAGCGCTTTGTCGCGTTTAAATTTATTCCTGAAGAAGCGTCAATAAAGTTACGTTTTTGTTTGTGGTTAGTAATAATATTTCTAAGAACTATTACAGTGGAATTACCCAGCACAGAATAGCTAGGTTTACATATGTTACGAGATCATTGACAGATATTAGATTCGGTGCCTAAGCTTTTTCAGTCAAAACTATCGACTATTGCATTTTGGATTTCAAGAAATCCTATCGTTAGTACAATTCCCAGTCCGACTTTTATTTAATTAGCATGAGCCGCGAATGAACTGCATATCGACGGCGCGATCACCAGTGACCCACGCTTAACAAAACAAGTTGATCAACATATTCCATTCTGGTTCAAACTAAGGTTTTTTCTCTTCATTTTGAGCGAATTTATATATTTATTTACGTTCACCGCCCTTGTAGTACAACACCCAGTTTCTCACTATTGCAAAAATGAACTTTCGCTTTTTATTTCCAATTCAACATGACTCTTCTCTTATATTATGTTCTCTCGTCTCGTACACTTCAGACGACGATGAATGAGGGATGAGTGAGAGAGAAGGTGTGAGAAAAAGTGGTTGCTCGTTCCCTCGAAAGCGAGATAGATTCGCTTTATAAAAGGGATTACTGTTTCGAAATGCGCTTATTCCTGGTTGATTTTGAAAAAGGTGTTTGCTCGTTCTCTCGAAAGCGAGATAGATTCGCTTTATGAAAACGGATTAAAGTTTCTAAATACGTTTATTCCCGGTTGTGTATAGTTAATACTTTGCTACAAAATGTAGCCGATAACAAAATTAATTTTAAGGGCAGTGTAGCGATTTAGTTCCGCGTCTAGATTTCTGTTGCTCGTTTTGACAAAACTGCATATCAAGAAACGAATCTTGGACACAAATTACAGCAAAAACATTATACCGCTTCAACGAAGATATACAGTTCACAGTGCATCTGGTCATTAGATTCATTGTATTCACCTCGTCCAAAGAAGATTCTGAGCGATTATATGCGGCTAAATTAAAAAAATAAGCCAGAATCCCAAAAATGGCTAAGGGATTTCACAATGACCCTGGATCGAAAAATGAAAAACAGAAGACTGTTAGATCAACGGAAACGCCTAATGGCACGAAATGCACAAGGTAAGTTTGCTATGATGAAGCGCTGTGTAGCTAGCCAGCAACCAGAAAACTGTATTGGTCGTGTGAGAATGGGCTGGTGTTCGTGTGTGAGTACATCAGCGCAGCCTATGCTGGACAATAATTTCTCTATTAGAATTTTATAATTGTCACGTATGGACCGCAACTCACTTTGGAAATTTATTGAAGGCAGACTGCAAACAAAATCATTAATCATTTGTCACTGTATGGTCTGAAATACAGTGATATTGAACATACCGCATTGTTCTACGTCATCTCGAGAATTGTATCCAGTCAGTAGTAAATGGGTTAATATGTCCCATGCTACGAATCGGTGGCGTCGTGAATGAAGCGGAGGGTAAAAAGATATCGCAGTGAGAGCGATGAAAATTGCCTTGTCTTTTTCAAAAAACTTCACCTGGGGACAATTTACGTTGATTGAAAAAACAAACTATTCAATTTACAAAATTATCGAGCGTATTGTACTAAACCCGCATTTTGCTAATTTTCAGAATGGGTCTCCCCTCACCAGACAGAATTACCAACCAAGTGAGAAAAAATTGTGTGTCTGTGCACAATTATTGCATCTGTGATTTATGCTTGGCAAAGTAAATTTTCTGGTTAGATATCGAGTCTGCGTCATAAAGGCGCGATGGCATCGCAGGTTGAAGATCTCGGGTGCGAGGCCCCGGCGAGTCGGCTCGCTTATCCATGCCCACCACTCAACCCAGGGTGTAATAACTTGGGTAGGCTAAGCCGAACAGGAGAAGATGATCTTTCCAGTAATTGTAACCCTGTCCGTCCATAAGGGGCCGCTGTTACAGGGCAGGGTGGACAGGGTGATCCACTCTGAGAAGTGGCATAAAAAATACATTTTGTTTCCAGTATCGATGATTTGTAATTCCACCTCTGGAAGAAGACAAAGCGTTGCTATGATTTTTTCACAAATATAATATAAATATTCTTACCTGGCATTTATAAAAAATAAATTATTTATAACCTTTTTTTTTCAGGAAAAAAGGTAAAACCAGTTCCGAACATACAACTACAAATTTTGAACTAGAGGACTCCTCCTTCGGACATACAACTTCAAGCGATCCAAACTTCGGATGCCCACGAACATGTATATTGTGCGGTATACGGCCAGCAAGAGCGTCATTTATCTGTTGTTATTCGCATCCAGTGCTGTGTTTAGAATGCGAAAAAGACGAACAATTCTGTCCAAACTGTGGACTTGATTTTTTAAATGAGTCGCGCAGATGACGAATGCTTGGTTCAAACGCTTTTTGTATCCGTGCAAATATAACGCAACAGAAATTTGTGACAACACGACCCGTTAAGCATGAGATACTGATGGATCGCGCTAACCAGGCGCGGTCCATTTATGTTTCATGCTTGACAAAAACTAGGGGGAGTTCTCAGGGAAATATTCTATTGTTAATAGTAAGGTTTTCCAAGAAAACAAATGTAGTCAAAGTATCGATTCGCCAAACTCGACGAAAGAAGGCTGATTTAATTGTCTTTATACTTGAAACACGGTATTGTTGTACTTTCTTTGTAATATTAGGAACGATATAGGTCTACTGCTTTCCAAAAAAGCCAAACTAAAGTTCATTTTTTATTGATTTTCCATGAAAAAACATTTGAAGGAAGTTCCCAGTTTTATACATATAATTTTTTATGATATTTCTAAATTTTGAAAAGTTGAAACACTCCCAATCAGGGTTCATTCTTTGTCAGATACTTTATTATGGAAAGGACGCTTGAAATATATATATTTTCATATGCTAAATTTAGGGTCAAATCACCCCATCGAGCTTTTCGATTTGTAAATGCCAACGCCGTGTCATTTTAGATGCAAAACCCGGATTTCTACCATATTCCTTTTTTTACGAATTTTTGTTCGAAATTCAAGATGAACTTGTTTTTTACATAATTAATTTAATATCAGATGCGCATCTCTTTGTAAATTCAAAGTGATCCAAAAAAGAAAAGCATCAAACGATTCATTAATTAAGTTTTCGTTTGGTTTTGAACACTTATACTTATACTCACGCATATACTGAGGCGAATCTATTCTAATTACTCAACTTTCAAATTCCAATAAAAGGGAAAAGAATAATAAACTATTTAATAAAATCATGGCCTATTAGATTGTCCAAACATTAGTCACAGATAGAAGATTATATTTTGCTCAAATCATCCATGATCTAAGAGTGAGTGTATTGACCGATGGATTGTTCCAACAATAACCCATGACGTTTCGACAATTAATTTTGTAGTAAGACATGGGTAAATATGCTTTGGATAAATCCTAATTCATATAACTTTGATGTAATCCGATATAGTCTACAACACATCATTGGTACTTTACTTTAATATTGTACCACGCATGAGCCACAGATAGAACGAGCAATGAATGCGCGATCTATCAGTGGCACATGCTTAACTATAGAAACGTGATATTTGTTTTACCTACTGCTCTTAAACACTCTCTGATTGTTCAATAATGGTTGTTAAATAATTTCATTGGTAAGCTATTAACTGTACAACTTGGACATGTCGTAATATTTGCCTGCTTGTTAAATGTACATGTATTTCGGTTCTTTTACAAAACATTTTGTCTGACAATGTATGGCCCGAATTCTTGACTTTGACATAATCTATACTTGAGCCAGTTGAAACAAAGTTTTCGTGTGTGTTTTTTGTTATCTCCATTACTATTTTACAACATTTTGTATTAAGCTGTCCTTTGTTATTGATAAATGATATTGATTATCAATTTTTATTGTTAAAATGCTGCTGGCGGCAAACACGTTGAAAAGCGAAAATTAACGCGCGGCAGATTTATCCGTCCGCGCCTTTACTTGGAACAATTTTTTAATTGGTAATATTTTGAAATTAATGAGAATTATTGGCGTGTGTTGGGTTTTGCCAGTATGCTCTGGGTACTTTGACGTAATACTTTCGAATGGAGCTATGACAATCTCGTCGTCTTCGCGAGACAACAAAAAACGGTTTATGCGTGTCTTCCTGTTTGTATAGGACAATCAATAATTTCGTATATACTTGTTACAATTAATTTTTAATATATAATATTCTGGGTTTATTTTATCACGCCAATTGCACCAAGTGTACTTTTCACATTTTTAATTCTGTTTACTTTATTATACTACTGTTATTGCTTTTTTCATGAAATTAAATGTTTAATAAACGAAATTGAATCAAAAAATATTTTTTAATTATTGAATTAATAGTGTAGTGGGCGAAAAGGTGATAAATTGATAATTTCGAAAACGCTTGTCTTTTTGTTTCAGGCATGGGTCACGGATAGATCGAACTGCTAAGTCGCGGTCCATCTATAGCGCATTCTTGACCAAATACATTTTCGGATTGGAAAATCACATTGCGAATCATCGCGGATAATTTCCTAGAGTCAATCCAAGGGCGCTGTGCCTCGGTGGTTATCATATTGACATCGCAGATTGAAGGTCTCGTGTTACAGTGCCGGAGAGTCCGGATGGTCAATCCGCCACCGCCCAGGCCAGGATTTAATTACCCTAACCGGAAATATAATATCTTTCAAACAACTCTACCCTGTCCGTCCATAAGTGGCCTCTGTTGCAGGGCCATGGTCAGGGTAATCCACTCCAAGAGATGGCTCTAACAAGAAGTCCAATATCGCGGATCCATTCCAAACCGTTAAATACAGAAGTTCTTAATCTATTCAAAATTTATAAAACAAGTTTCTGGTAAAGGGGAGAGGATTTTAAAAAATTTTCTTCACAAATTGTTTGATACTGCGCCCACAAAACGCCTAAATAAGTGTAAAAAAGCCTGTTGGAGTTTGGACTTGTACTATTTGTAAAGTCATTGGTGCAGAAACGATTCATCATGAATCAAAAGCCGGGGTTTGTTGGTTCGCTTAACGTTAATAAAACAGATATTTTGTCGAGCAGAACTCAGATAGGTGAGCATTAACGGCGAGATTTTTACGTCGTACTTCCAATCAGAAAAAAAGGTTTTTGTCAAGCATGAGTCACTTATGGACCGCGCTTTAGCAGCGCGATCCATCAGTACCTCATGCTTAAAAAAAAGTTCAGACAAAAACTTTCCGGTTAGGTAACGTAGTCGATGAATTACACATATTACGCGGGACGCTCAGGGTTTAAAATAGACGTATTGTCTTTTGGTTCGTGGAACGTGACATTACCTGCAGTATTATTTAATATCCATCAAACTAAGTAAAATTACCAATTTACTAATTACCAATATCTGTCGAGTGGATGGTTGATCAATTTTTGATTGGATAGAATATGTTGGGAATGTTTCTTAGGATTTATTGTTGAAACCACTCAAGGGTTCAATGCGACAGAAGAAATAATCCCTATGTGGGTGGTTCAAGGGCGTGTACAACCCAGTCGCGAAGTTATTTTCTGAACATCTTATGTTGGGTATGAGCCACCGATGGATCATACCGCCAAGGTACGTTTGGTATCTATGACTCATATTTGACAAAATTGAATTTATGCTTAGGACTTGCAAATCGACAACAATGATCCACACGGTTTTTGGACAAAATGCATAACACTAAATAACATATACATTGTATTTCCAAAAATAGCTCAGACCTTGATTTGCCGTGACTAACCTCATAAGAAATTTTATTTTGTCAAACATGACCCACAGGTAGGCTGTGTCTCGGAGATGCAATCTGTTCAGTGACTCATGCTCATTAGCAAAAATATTTGATTGAATTTTTCTCACTGGGAAGCGTTCGTATGTTTTTAATCCTCAACCTGCTGATCTACTGATACATACACATTGAGTCAAAAATATAGATGAGAAAATTTTTTCCTTCAAAGTGGTTTTGGTCAATAGCCATATTGGCAAACCTGAAATTTTATAGGTTAAAGCGCGTCATTAATTTTTCAGGAAAGCATTGCAAGCAAAACGGTAAACATATTACTATTTAAAACCTACCAGGATTTTTGGTCCATGGTAAATTGCGTAGGAAGTTCATATTGTTTTAGAAACCAGCAAACGTATAAGAAAAAGAGATACTAAATAAGGCCCCAAGATAATATTTGTTTCTCATTTTGAATTATATCTGTACCACACTAGGGCAGTGTAAGATTGATCAATATCAAGGATCATCTGACTTCCTATTTGATATTTAACATTTTCCTGTCATATGATACCACGCCTTCGCAACACCCACGCCATAGGTTGGAATTTGGACTTTCGTCTGTATATTCTGTATGAATTGGCCCTAAAACACCTTCTTTGAATAGTAGGTGTGTCACAAAAGCATAACACACACTGCTTGAAGAGAACTCACGTTTTTTATCCGAAACCCTTTTGTCCTTCCATTGACGAGAAATATTTTGGCCTTAAACAAATCTTCCGCGCACGGATTGGAATTTCAGCTATTGTACATTGAATTATATATCAAGTTTCATACTTTGCACTTTGACTGGTGTACTTTGTGCCCTGATCTTTACACTCATCTAATCTCAGTGTGGATCTAAATATTACTTAAGCATGAAAAGTAAGCATTTTCAGGCCCTTCGCGACCTCGCGTGTTATAATTAGAATACTGATCTTAGTTGTGGTATAAAATAGTTTTGCAATGTGGTTGAATAACAAGACTACCGCATGTGGGCTATTGGAGTTATTAGAAAAGTTCGAAAGTCACATACCAATCCGAGTATATTTTTGTCAAAATATGTTTTGTTAAGTAGCGGCTAAAGCGCGGTCCATCTTTGGCAAATATTTGGTACATTTTCACCAAAATCTCAGACGTGTAAAAAATATAAATTGAAAAGATATTGACTTTAGGTCTGTTTATGCTAATATTATTGTTTTCTATCTGTAAATTTCTTGATTTTCATGATTGAGACAATTTGTAACAGTAAAAATTGTTTATTCGGTATTGATATCAAATTGATGATTCGATCCGATCCGAAAAAAATATGCGAATCAGATTCTAATTCCAAATGATTGGGTTTCGCCAAGCCCTAGACTGATAATCACTAGGGTATTGTGCCTAACAGATATTCCAGCATACTTTTAAAGTCAGAAATGAATGGAGCATTATTGGGCAATTTCTATGATTTCCCGAAAGTCGAAAGCCCAAACTATTTAATATAAACATATTGCATCATTTATTATAAGACGCTCATAACGCCAACAAATATTAATTTTAATAATATTATTCTTTTATCGATATGTTGATGAGTCAGACACGGTCAAAACTCGTATTTTGCCAAGTAAGGGTTACAGATTGACCGTGTTTCATGGACACGATCCGTTAGTGACCATCACCGAAAAAACATCTTCTGTCCAATTTGCAACTCTTTATACTTCTAAAAAATAGAACACAAGATGATGCTTTTTAATTTGCCTGTTTAATGTTATATTACTTATTTTCTTGGGAGCAATATGAAATACTAGCTTCACACAACATGACTAACAGGCTTTAGAATGATTCTAACGTATTCTTGCATGTCGTAAGAGACGGCTAAAAGAAAGCAAAGATGTAGTAGATGATATTAGCATCACCCAAGGCAGATACCACTGCGCTTTACAGTGATGTTTCAGTTCCATTTGGGGAGTTTTTTGTCCCGAGTGCAGTTGCCGGTACTACATCTTTAAGTAGCTCTTTGCTATTTAGTGGCCGTTAGTTGGTTCGTTTTAGGCGCTGTCCCCGGCCTCGCTCGTCATGATAGCAACCAAAATGTTTATGAGATATTTATCGTTTTCCCGTTCAGAAATTTTCAATTCTCAAACATACGCCACAGATGTACCGCGTGTCATCGACCATCAGTGACGCATGCTTAACAAAAGAGTCTTTGATAATATTTTTTTAATTCGGTATAAACCATCATGCTTTCGTTGTACAAATTACTTTTGTAAATATTCTCCCCTATGCCAATTTTAATAGATTTTGTGATATAAATTTTTATTAGAGACAGATAAGCTATACATAGACATCCCGTCGGTGGCCCAATAAATCATTTACTCACACTTAATACAACAAGTTTGACAATTTTTTTCTGGCTGTGACGTCATGAGATTTATTCAAAGTATGGGACGTTGATAGACTACACCGCACAAGCCACAATAGGTCAAAAAGTCAACTTTTGGCTTTTATTAAAGGAAAACTGTCAAAAAACAGCAATTTCACTGCATTTTTTCCACAGTGAACAACACGCTTTCGTCATACTTTTCTATTTGTGTAAAATATTTATCTTCTAGTACGGGATTAAGCATTCAAAGGCAAAATAAGCATTTATTAGCATAACGATCACGTATAAGCCATAATAACACAACAGAGTCTGGCACTTACAATACATATTCGAGCAAATTCTTTAAACTGATCCCCGTATGACCATTTATTTACAAATAATAGGAGAACGCTATTTTCTGGGGTGGTATGTTAACAGCAGCCAACATTCAAACTCATAGTCGTCAGGGCATCTGATTTTGAAAAAAATTTCCCGCTTGGTATAAACGAGTGGTGCCGGATACCTGGTGCTATGAAAAAGTGTACTGGTGTTGAGTTGTTTTTTAACATTACCATTTTGTCTTTATAATTGAATTATCTTTCAATATTTTAGGCCCAGCTAATGGACCGTTGATATAAATAGAATTCAATATGATGTATTTCGATTTGCCTATTTGACGTAATATCATATATTTCCTGGCGGTATATATATAGAAACGGTTTAAACAATATGCCCAATCCCGGAATACTTTAAGACATCGTGTTTTGTTAAGTATGGGTTACTGATGGATCGCGCAGCGGCGCGCGATCCATTAGTAATCCATGCTTAACAAAAAGCCAGGCCGAACTGAAAAAAACATCTTGCTGTATTAATGTGTTTCAATATAACGAAATTTATGAAAATTTTTAAATTAACAATTTTATTAATTGTGAATATATATTCCTGTTAAAATCAAAAAAATTTAGATTTTTGACCGATAAGTCACATACAGAACGCGCATCGGTGGCGTAATCCATACGCGAATCATATTTAGTACAGTGGGTTTAAACAATCATTTTTCTCTGTGATGCCAGGTTATCGCGCCTCACAAGCATGCCAACATCTTTTTACAGAGAAAAAGTGAATCAATTATTTTTTTACAGCCACTTCTTGGAGCTGATAACTCTGACTAAGGAGGACCTGCACCAGAACCGCTTATAGGCAGGGTTAGAATCGCTATAAAAAATATGATTTTTTACCGTTGGGCTTAGTTTACCCAAGTTATTACACCTGTGGTGGGTTAATGTATTATAAGCAATTTTGATGAACACAAGCATCATTTTTTTTTCTGGAAATTTCTCAAGTATATAGGCAAATACTGATATAATTTCAACAAAACAAAGTTTCAAAAGTTTTCTCTCCACAGGGTGAATAAAGAGATTAATGCCCCCCCCCCCCCCCCCCCCCCCCTTTTTTTTACTCCGTATGACACTCATCTTTCATATTTTGAAGACGAAATATAATCGATTTTGGCCAAACTTGACCAAAATTGATTGCGTTTCGTCGTTAAAAATGAAAATCCTAATTCACCTAACGAGTTTTTGTTCGTATGAACGATTTACAATTGATTTGAATTAATTGTGCTTCGAATCGATTCGAATCACCGAATCGAATTGCCCATCCCTAGCCACAGATAGAGCGTTCAGCGTCGCGAATCAATGGCTCATAATTAATGAACAAGTTTTGACCAAAAATGTTTTACCTATGATTCACCCGCGACATGAAAATATAATTAAATTTTTTATTTAGAAAGCCTTCTACCCCAGTCAGGATTCTAATTTGTCAAGAATAAGTCGCAGATGGACCGCGGCTCGGCGGCGCGATGTATCAGTGACTCATACTCAGCAAAAGATGATTTGACAAAATTTTTCCCGACTGGGACAGGCAAGAATGATTCCTCTGTCGAACTTCCCCAATACCGAAACCCTCATGTATATTGCGATATTTGCCTCCATAGCTAGCGTTCGAAACCAACCGTGGCTCTCACTTGCAATGCAGATTTCAACACTTTCTAGTTTCGATATTCATTTATAAATAATACAAGAACGCTAATTTCCGGTGTGTTATGTAAGCAGCGGCGCAGGACTCAAATCCATTGCCAACGTCACGTCGTCACGCCTTCAGGCGTGATAAAATTCTCGCTTCGAAAAACTGAATAAATTGTTAAGTTCTTTGCTATGAAGTGGCCACCGACGGTTCCTTTTAGGCACTGCTTCTTGCCATGAAAAATTTCGATGGAAAATAATTTTCTACGTGTCGTAAAAAAAACGAAAATAGAAACAATAAAGAGCGCCAATATATTATTAAAAGGTTCATCCTTTATTAAATTTTTTCCTCAAATTTGTCAAATAGATTCGAGAGATTCGATTCAAAATAATATAATTCGATTGGATCCGAAGATAAAGAGAAGAATGACAAATTTACAAGCTAAAATATATATATATATATATTTTAAAAACAAATCTTCGATAAGTATGGATAGTTGGTAAAACAATTTCACATTCAGTAGTTCCCATGTTTGGCTCCATAAGTGACTCCCATGTTTTAACAAAAAACCTTTTCTGATTTCCCAGCCAAAAATCTGATTTTGTTAAGTATGGGTCACTGATGGATCGCGTCTGGTTTAATCACGCAATTTCATTCGTTTAGGCAATCTTTCCCAATAATAGACAGGCACTAGTTTCCGGAGTGTTGCGTAAGCAGCAACCTCACTTATATCCATAGCGGACATCATCAGCGCGTCACGCCTTCAGGCCGTGATATAGTTTCCCCGCTTGGTAAAAGCGAACGATGTCAGACGTCTGTTGTTATGGCGACAGTTGACAAGTGTTCAATTGTTTTTAAGTATTTGGTTTTGATGATATTATTGTGTGATCATACCATTCCACGAAGGGAATTCAAAGCAGTTTCGATGAACCACAAGAAAACCCGTTTCCTATTTATTTCCTCGAGAAGGAAATATGCAAATTACCTATTGGAGAACTTGTTGACTTTTGAATTGATGTGAATACATATTATAGAGATATTAAGATAAGGTAAAATGTGATCATTGATTCTCTTAAAGTCATTATCAGTGAATTAACTCTTAATCTTTCAGGATAAAGATAGGTTTGCCAAAATCTTCTCTTCAAAACGTGGTAAAGTCGATTTATTTAACACTTTGTTCCAATGACCGATTCGCGACTAATCCGAATCGAGTTGCCCAGATCTACTTGTAATACAGATTTCCAACAAAAAAAGATTTGTTGAACCGTTTTATTATCATTTACTTTCGTAGTATCGAAGTGCTAAGACGTTAAAGTGGGCATTCGTTATTATGTCGGCAATCGGTGATAATTCACTCTAGGGGCCATAAGCAGCACATAAAATCAACTCATTTTTCCCTACTGCAAATATTAGGACAACTAACTTCACAAATGAAAGATTTGGCAACTGTACTCAAAGCGGAAGACTTTCCACCCTAAATGAAGTACTACTACAGAATTGCAATGCGTGGTATCTGACGTGGGAACAGGAAACGCGTTCACAGACTGAGCAAACCGGGTCCAGCGTCTTTCGACCATTCCCAGTTCAGGTATGATGCGAGTTGCTGGTATGAGGTAGGTATACACTATGAAGTTTTAAAGGCTCGAGCGCACAGCGATAGTCATTTGCAGTCAAGGGTGAAAAATGACGAAACCGCGAAGGTTCAATGTAAGAACGATACATACACTAGTATCCAAATGCATGATAACTGATAGTTGAATGCTCTAAAACTACAAGAATATTTTTTATAAAGGACACCGACATAACTTTTTTGTTCGTTTACTTCGGGGTTGTACATAAATGGACACCAGTTCCCAGTCATAGTTTGTCAAGCAGGAGTTACTGATGGATCGCGCCCACGAGGCGCTGTCTATCTGTGAGTTATGCTTTACAAGCTGAAATGTACAGTTCGGGTTAGCGACGCAATCGATCTACGCTCAAAAAGGCGTGTCACGGGTTATGGTGACTGCAAATTGATACCTGGGGGATTTAAAATTTAAAGGGACATTTAAATGGCTCATGGTAGTGATTTCCTATGGTTCTTTTGTGTACCCACGCCCTCAAAACGCCCCTCAAAAATTTGTTGTTACCATGGTAATTAAACCTTATGCATCATCAGCTTGTACCAAACGGGAATTTTTTATCACGAATCGTATGCATGACGACCTCGTGATATCACGGAGCAGTATCGTTGACTTGATCACAAAAAAGAGATCTTCGAGGTATATACAATAAATCAGACAGAACCTGAAATGAAATATACTAATTGTACACTTTGAGTAAGGCCAGAAGCAGTGCCTGAAAGAAACCAATCAACGGCTACCTAATAGCAAAGAGCTACTAGAAGATGTAGTACTAGCAATAGACCTCTAAGAGGAAAACATCCCGAATGGAACTGATGCAAAACTTTTTCGCTACTTTATTACAAAACTACAAAACGATGATGTCACGACGAAACAAAGCGCCTAACAGGTTCCACGGTCATCACGTCAATAAAGTGAAAAATCGTCAATTTTATCGAATTTTTCTATGTGGTTGAAGTTCCAATTCTCGTCCTTCTTATCTGCCATTCTATCAAAATAACATTTTGAACGTTGTCTATACACTAGGAAAGAACTATTTGAAATTGAGAATCGCATCGATTGCAGAATCTAAATCTACGATTTAACGAAGTTTCGTACACACGAATTTCATTGCCCCCTGCCATACTGCTTGACGTAGGGAAACATTTGTCACTTCGCAATATTTTTTTCAGAAAACGTTTAATACAATTTTGCTTTAAAATTTAAGAATTATAAAACTTTTTTTTATTTGATAAAATGTCGATAAATGTAACCTTTCTCAGAATATTCTCTGTATGGCTGTTGCAAAATTCTCTATCTTGTCATAGGCTACTGTTTCACAGCGACTCATTTAAGTTGACCATTGAGAAAGGCCCTGTACTAGCGACTCTTCGGAACAAACATGGTGGTGTTATTGACCGATAAAGCCTACCCAAGTCGTTACATCGTGGGTAAAGTGGTGGGTACGGGATAACGTGCGCGGTTTGATGGTACTCGAACTGGAGAACTTCAACCTGCGATGCCAAGATGGCAAACACTGGTTGATCTCGCCCGACGAAATCCCCTAGTTGTGATTTATTAAAGCAGCCACTTATGACCTAAGATTAAGCAGAAAAATGTTATTTTTATTATTATCGGTGATCATTATCGGCAATCGGTGATAATTCACTCCAGAGGCCATAAGCAGCACATAAAAATAAACTCATTTTTTCCTAGGGCAAATATTAGGACAACTAACTTCACAAATGAAAGATTTGGCAACTGTACCCCAAGCGGAAAACTTTCCATCCTAAATGAAGTAAGTACTACTACAGAACTGCAATGCGTGGTATCTGACGTGGGAACATGAAACGCGTTCACAGACTGAGCAAACCGGGTCCAGTGTCTTTCGACCATTCCTAGTTCAGGTATGATGCGACTTGCTGGCGTGACGTAGGTATACACTATGGAGTTTTATGGGCTTGAGCGCACAACGATAGTCATTTGCAGTCAAGTGTGAAAGATGACGAAAACGCGAGGTATCTCTACAATGTAAAAATGGAAATTTTGTTAAAATTTTCCATTCGTCTGATGACGTAATATAACCTTTTGTCAACGTCTGTTGCTCGTATTTTTATTACTTTGTGTAGGCGTTGTGAAGAAAGAGAATAATAACTTGTATATGTATAATATATAACTCTTTACACTAGTATGTAAATGAATAATTACAGACAGTTAAATACTCTAAAATACAAGATTATTCAGTTCCGTTTAGCGACGCAATCAATCTACGCTCAAAAAGATGTGTTACGGGTTATGGTGACTGCAAATTGATACCTAGGGGATTTAAATGCCTTTCCACTCGTGTCTCATGGTAAATATCCTTCCAAAGATACCATGAACTTTACAAAATAAGCATATTCACTTATTAAACGATTCGCGCTGCGGGCATGATAAAATGCGAGATATTTTCATTAATATGATTCGGAGAAACCTGCGATGCCAAACAATTGTTGATCTCGCCCGACGAAATCCCCTAGTTGTGATTAATTAGGGCAGCCACTTATATCCTCACATTAGGCAGAAAAATGTTATTTTTATTATTATTGCAAATAGTGTGGACTCTGTTTAATTTAAAATTTACTGTTACAACAAATTTAAGTACATTTTTACTTTGCGGTAATGAGCTATTCTGGACTACTGAGGCCACATTTCCGAGGCGTGCCGTGGTGTTGATTTCCTTAAGGTTCCTTTGTATGCCCACGCCCTCAAAACGCCTTTCAAAAAATTGTTGTTACCATAGTAATTAAACCCTATGCATCATCAGCTTGTACCAAACGGGGAAATTTTTATCACGAATCGCATGCATGACGACTTCGTGATATCATGGAGCAGTATCATTGACTTGATCACAAAAAGAAAGATAGATCTTCGAGGTATAAGCGATGAGACAGAGCCCAAAATGAAATATACTGTTTGAACACTTTGAGTAAGGCCAGAAGCAGTGCCTGAAAGGAACCAACCAACGGCTACCCAATAGCTAAGAGCGACTACAAGATGTAGTTCTAGCAGTAGCACTCTAAGCGGAAAACATTCCAAATATACAATCCAACATTCCAACCGATACAAAACATTTGCGCTACTTATATACAAAACTAGCAAACGGTGATGTCATGACGAAATAAAGCGTTTAACAGGTCACAAAAATTTATGCAATAATTTTTTTCATCACGTCAATGAGCTAAAAAATAATTTTTTTTGTTTACAATTATTTAAAAACATCTTTCGGAGTATTTTCAGTCTAGAAGCTCGAACCTGATCTCGAGAAAGTTCTAGCCCCGATACGTAGTGGCAGGCCCACCTTGCGAAGGCAGGCATCTTTTTGATGATTCGTGTGGCAGCGGTAAACATGCTAATATAAAAAGTGATTAGCAGAATCACACGAGCTTTCTATTAGGTCGTGTGCGAAACTACGTTTGGCTCAATTTGTGGAAAAATTGATTCGACCTGCTTTGAAATATATCGTTAAATATCGTTTTTTAAGTATGAGTCACTTATGTATCGTGTCGCCGAGGCGCGGTCCTTCTGTGGCACATGCTTGCCATTCGAGTTTGATCTCTCTGATAGGTATATTTTTTCAAATTGTACTGTTTCTCTTTTTGATCATGCCTCGTAGCTGTTTTTGAACTTTGCATTTATAATTTCATTGAAATCATTTTTTCAATTCCAATAAACCTTTTCTATTATTATTATCTTGCGGTGTGAAAGTTACTATCGAAGACCGCTGCCACAACACCGAGGCGCGGTGTGTTGTTGATTTCATACCCGACTGCGGCTGAAATCACATACCCTCAAAACATCCCCAAAGGTCGTTGTGTCATGTTCATTGCTATCTTATTGAATCATCAGCTTGTACAAAAACGACTTGATGACAAAAAGGCAAAATTAGATAGTTTGTGACGATTACTAAAACATCCTAAGCTTTCACCAAGCAGGGAAGTCTTCCCACAGGGATTTTGCATGCGGCAATCTCATAATATCGCGCACCAATTTCTGTGTGAAATATTAACTTCAAAGTTGTTTTGTCAAGCATGGGACGGGCTGCTAAGGCACGGTCCATCTGTGGTTTATGCTTGACAAAACATATTTCTGATAGCATTACTAGAGACTATATTCGAAAAAGGAAGTCTCTGAGTATATAAGCAAAATAAGCAAGGTTCAAAATGAAATATTTTTTGAACGAAACAAGTCTGCTCGAGAAACACCATTATCTACGTTGAATATTATATGCCACCAGAAAGGTAGTTTAAACCGCGGTAATATTCAAAAAATACTTTGTAGCGTTATGTATTTGTTCCTATCGAAAGTCTCAAGAGAGATGATACCGATTCTCTGTTATTCCTGTATACAGACATTGCTATATATAGGCAATTGTAATACCAATGTTTTAACGATAAGTAATAAAATCGAAAAGCTGTCTGGAAAAAATATTGAGGGTTGTGTTCACAAACGTGCATAGGCGATTTGCGGCGCTAAAACCATTCGCCGAACAAGCTTGGACGACGATGATTCTAAAATCTTGCTTCACTATAAATATAAAATTGAAATATTATGGTAGGAAAACAGAGCATTTCGAGTAGTAAAGTAAACTCATACTTTGAGTGGATTACCCTGGTCAAGGATTTCGGGTTTGTCGGGTTATTTCATCAACTAGATGATTATTGTGAACGCTACTGGCCCAGGAGGGGATTTTTACCAAAATATCTTTTGTAAGTATTAGTCATTGATGGGTTGTGTCAACGAGACTCGGCCGAGCTGTGGCGCATGCTTGACTAGATAAGATCTTTATTCGGGTGTGGTGATCGAAGAATGCATACTAAACGTACTTGTTGACGCGAATTTTGTCGTTTGCGTTTTTTTTTTCAAATTAAGATTCGAATCAAATTATTTGGATATTTATTTTGGTGGTTCGGTTGCAAAAGACGACAGTCTTAAAAAATTCTTTCTTTAAAGTGTCACTATTCGAATTACTTCCAAAACGTTTTGTGCACAATTTATAAGTTTCACCTTGCCAGACATGAATTTCAGATATTTTGCAACCAGACGACGCATTCCACCAGTGAATTAACCTATGACAACATATATTTTCTGTTTTGAAAGCCAAATTGGTTGTCTATTCAATTTTTTCAAATCGGATCAATATCGGTGAAAATATTGCTTTTTTCATTCAATAATCCGACTGCATAGTTTGGGTCTGTGATCAATGTCGATCCGAAACCCAAATTATTCCAATGAGTTTTGAAATTTTGCAAAAATTGAATGCGAATTCCATATATTATCGATAAAAAGCAATAAAATTTTTGTGTTGTTAGAGTTTTATTGTGAATTTCGTAGTAATGGGTTTCTTTGTGTGCGTCCTTCGATACGGTTTTAAAAAAATGCCAATCGGTCCACGCATAATTTGGCTTTGCCAATTATAGGCCACAAATAGGCCACGCAGCTGCGACGCAGTCCATCCGTGGCCATGGTTGACCGAATCAAAACCCAAAATAAATTTTTGATGGGGATTATGTCTAATGTTACAAATAGGAAAACACATGCTTCTGACAGACAAACTTTTGGAAACCGAATAGTACACAAACTTATATAAACAAATTACCAATATCTTTGTCTCAATCAAGAGAATTGACGTCATAACCCAGCTATTGACGTAATAGTGTTATCCCGCCCCCGATCGTCGCACGGCATGTTTCTTAGTATCTTATGGCGCAATAGTTGTCTAATTCAAATATATTTAAATTATATCGGAATATATGCACATTTCATTTCCAACTGAATACGAATTTGTAATAAAGATATACAGAAAAGGTTCAAGGAGATGATTTACGTTGCCATTATTTTAGTATTTTAGAGATTATTTACAAAATGATGTGTAATCGAAAAAAATCTTTGCATAATAATGTGAAAATTCTCTAAAGTCCTCAATCAAATCCCAAAAATAGGTAGATATCCAAATCATCCGAACCGAGCATGGCGGGGTGGTGTGGTTATCATGTTGATATCACAGGTTGAAGATTCGATTCCCTAAACAAAATTCGATTCGGCTCGTTAATCCATGTCCACCATTCAACCCTGGGTGTAATAACTTGGGTAGGCTGAGCGGAAGAGGAAAAAAATCATATCTTTCCAGCAATTCTAACCCTGCCCGTCTATAAGTGGCCACAAATACAGGGCCTTGGGCAGGGTGAAAAAATGCGTGTGTATGCAAATATGCGTTGACACATTATCAAAAATGCAAAACAAAAAGTAGCTGGTTTGCAAACCAGAACTTTGTTGTCAGGACCGAATGGGTTAGATATAAATTCAGTTTGAACTCTCTTCGACACTGTACATAACTCATTCTTATCAAGATGTATATGGGCATGACATTCTTAATATGGAAGCATCCAAAGTCACGCGGTAAATGTGAATCACATGTAGAAGAATTGATTTTGTTGATCACGATACAGGATGACAGAAGCGAATATTCAGACTTCCACGTATTGTCCCGTGCGTCGAGTTTTGAATACTTATTTATATTGCTTGTACATCGTAGAAATAATGATGTAACACAACATAATGCAATATGTACAATAATATAATACTACCCAAGTATCTTTGGCCGAGGAAGAATTACTGATTGATCGCACCGCAGAGCCACTTAATTGGTTCTTACTTCTGGGCTATAAATTATTTTACCAAGAAAATTTTACGTTTAGCTGAAGTAATTTTCCGTTTTGTGAAAAATTTCCTAGGTTAAGAGTGATATTGTATTGTAAAGAATATCAACGTACAAATTTCTGCAAAAAATATATATTTATTTATAACTATTGATTTTTCCTCAATCTTATTCCTAGCATTTTAACGGAAAAAATTTTAATGGAAAGCATTGAAAAAAAAATTCTCACTATTAAGTATAGAAATTTAACAAATTTTAGGCAATCGATTGTGTTCATTCCAGTTTGTTTAATACATTCGCCAATTGATTACAAGAAGATGAATGAAAAAATTCAAAAACAAATTTGCGAATTTGCATTGATTTTGATATTGCAAGGCGCTGTACTTGGAAAATTCATTCTTACTGACTTAAAATGGTGATAACCAAAGGTTTTCTGTAGGGATTGCACCACAAATACAATGCAATAAAAACACATTAAAGAAGAGTACTAGGTCGCTCGCCGGTGTATGAAAAACAAAAATGAATTTCAATGACGATGAATCATCATGGAAACGACAAAAATCATGTGAAAAATGACGCAATATACATTACATGTGTAAAGCCATAGTCAAATTGCCTGGCAATTAGGTGTACAACAATATGCATGCCGTCCAATTTCGATATGACAAAGCAACAAAGATTCATAATACGAGCTTTAAGTTAGGAAATGACCTATGCCATCACGCCCGTCTTTGCGGAACTGAAATTCGAAATTTGCTATTTGGAAGACCCTTTCGGTGACTCAGCTAGTGAACTTTCTTTCACAATTTTGTGAGCCCTGGGTCGACTGAAACACGGGACATTATCTCTATCTCCTGTTTTCCCCCTATGAAACCGAAAGGCGTAGTTACACGTCACATCTGTAAAATAAACAGAAATATTGGCATTAGTGTTTTCACAAGTTATCGGCGTCTAATGCACCAAGTTTATGATCTTTTCCGATATCTGGATTGGGCCCGTCCGTTTGAATGTAAAAATAAAATTTTGATTTTGGGCAGGCATATCGGGAAGCTGTTGGGTGAGTAAAATTAACTGTAACAAAACGTGGTAAAATCGCCGTTATTCAACATCAATTTCATCTAGTGATATTGGAATAAAACTATAAATACCGAATCAAAACCAATAAAAAACAAATTAGGGTTGTAAATAGAACGTGCCGCCAAGGGCGTGATTTATCAAGAAGTATCAAATTTTGCAAATATACAATCACTTCAAATTTCAGAAATTTACATAGAAACATTTGTCATAGTATATAATGAAGGAGATTAAACAAGAACACTTCAAATAACATGATAATTCTTCACTTAATTGGTGCTGAACACCAGACTAATTAATGAATTCTGCCAGCAGAATTTAGGTTTGGTGCCCATATAATCACATCGATTACTATTATTTATAAATTGGAACACGACTCCCACGCTTCTTTTAACCACGGGACGCCGACAGTGAGATCATCCTCGGTTGGAGTTTCCAAAATACGAATTTTTTCTGAGATTCATTTCTGTGATTTGGTTAATTTTAACACCGACCTGGTAAAATACCACTAACTGAGCTTTATCGTAGTTGTATTTTTATAGCCAATTCTTGGAGTGGATCACCCTAAGCAAGGCCCTGTACTAAAGGCCACTTATAGACAAACATGGTTAGAGTTGTCGGAAATCACAAATACAATGCTATAAAACAGGATATCAAAATAATGTGCCGTGTCGACTGTCATGCGTAAAAGCACATTCCTTATATACAAAATTGCTCGTAGATGGTAACCTGCCAATGATTCACACTTAGCCAAAAACAAGAAGGAATTTCGATGACTGTGAATCATCATGGAAAACAACAATGATTATTCGAAAATGACGCAATCTACAGTACATGTGGATTATACTAAACTTGCTTGGTTATTAGGTTTACAAGCCACGCCAAAGATGGAACGTAGATTTTCCGCTTGTACAACCTTGGAAAAATAAAAAAGTTTTCTAAAAGACTATTTGGTGGATTGATTTCACAAGGAAATTTCATTTCGTAAGGTATGGACCACAGAAATACCGCGCCTTGGCGGCGCGATCCATTAGTGACCCATGCCTTCCAAATATTGTGTTGATAATCTTTCTATGATTGTGTAACAAGGTAATTGGGTCAATAGATGTTTATTTGATTGAAAACTACGACGCAGTCTTCCCTGATAGCGTGCGAATGTCTTCCAGCTAGAACATAATATGACGAAGTAAAAAAAATAGGATGATTCATGAAATTCAGCGAAATGAATCATGCTGCCGCACCCATCATTACGAACTGAAATTTGAAAGGCCCGTTTGGTGGCGTAACTATAGTGACTCTCCATCTAAAATTTGATCCGAAACTTTATCTCATGCAAATCAAAAAGCCAGCAAGTGCCCAATTTAATGAATGTTATCATTTTAATATTTTAATCTTGAAGATTTAGATGAGATTGCAAAGAGAATTAAAATAAAACTCGCCTAGTCAAAAAGTTAAATAATATCACATACATGTTTCAACCAAGCAATTTCAATCAAACGTATGGGGTTAAATTTGACCATGGTCATCGTTCTATTATTTTACAATTGCCCATGATACGTAAATTGCTTAGTGTGAACAAGATATAAATTTTGGTTAGTTTTAAGCAATGACGGATTGCGCCGCCAATGCAGGCTAAAAGTGGCCAAATCCTTTTGTGCTTATATTTTTTCGGAATAAAATTGCAAACAAACTCGACGGGACGTAAATTTTGCTAAATTAATGGTTTTAATGATAATCTTGATGAGTCAGCAGGCACCAGAAGAAAGAACAAGATCATCCAACTCAATATTATGTTGATTTTATGTAATATTCTCTTGAATTAGAAGTCGACCCATTGTTTTCTGACAACACTGCAACAAAATGCACTGAAAGTGCGTCTTTTCGACGGTCACATATTTCATAAAAACCTCATCACCGATTTTAATCTCGGTAGATATCCAATTACTGCAAATTATCAATAACTTTACTGTGCTTTTCTCATAGTCTATACAAACTCCCTATTATTTACATTTCTAGAAATAAATACCTGGATTGTTCGAACCATTAACGTGACTTTTGTATGAGCCTTTTTATTACTTCTAAGTACAAAAACAATTGTACTTTCGTCTCGTCCATTTCCTCATTTTCTTCGTGTTTCTTTTGTGTATTTGTCGTTTTAGAATTGCAGCCTAATTAATATTTTTCGGTTGCAATGTAACAAATAAAAATGTCGCAATATTCCTTCTAGTGAGATTACCGAAAAAAAAATATAATCTGACAAAACAGAACAGAAAAAATGAAAGGAAAATGCAATCAAATGATAAACATAAAAAGAATTTTCGCCACTATGAATCATGAATTTCCACGTAACGTAAAAATGTATCCACAAAAATTTTTTAACAGAAATTTTTTTTTATTTAACATGAGTATAAAAGATAGACTCGGCGGTTCGATCCACCAGAGACCCATGCGCTATAAAACATGTCCCGACGGAAGCATTTCCTAATTTGGGTAAAGTCCCTTAACCACGTCGTGTAAATATCACACAGCCAAAACATAACCTAAACAAAAACAAGAGGATTAATAATATCTGTGACAATATGACTTACGCCACCAAAAATCTGTTGAAACTAAATTCCAATTTAGAAAGGCTCAGATCCTAGTCGGACAATTTCTGACAACTCGTTCATTGCTAGTTAAAAGGCATCCTATTCTTCAAACTTTAAAGGTCGCACTACACGTTTGTTTAGGTTGCGTTTTTTCTTGGTTTGTTTTATTTTATCTTTGCGTTTTACGCAAGCGCAATGCTCTGCATGCATCTCCTTACGTTTTCCATTGAAACAGAACGGTATTCTATGAAAGCTACCGCAGAGTGCTGTTTCATTTTTACGTCTGTGCTTTTTACGCATGCTAACACGACGCAAAGCAAAGCAATGCAGGCTTGTATTGCCGTTTTATTTTATTACGTGAAACGAAATGCATCGGTAAGACAACTTCACGTGTATTGTGGTCTTGACCCTCTTCAAAATTCCCCAAACGAAAACAATTATTCAGATTGTTGTCAGATCGTATTTTATCGGATTCGAAATATTTCCTAATGGCTGGGCTGGCAGAGATGTATTTCCAAATGACCTTTTTCGTGAGCGAGGCGCTTAAAGTGTAACTTGTTTAGTCATAATTAGGATTAACTAAAGAAATGCTAGATAAGGACCTGAATTAAAGAAATATGGTGATGTGTAACGGGCTGAAGAAGTTAAAGCAATTATGCTGTCAATAAACAAGCGATAATGACATGCCTAGGAGGTGGGATTAAAAAAGCCTACACAGCATAAACCACATGCGCGCAAATAATGTTGACATAATTGCATACAGTATAGATTATTAAGGTTTCAAATTTATGCTCCGCCATAATGTGGGCGTTATTTTTATGTGCTCATATCAACAATGTTATCATTATGATATGTCGACTTGATAAGGGACAGATATAATGAGATAGGAAAGCGAATTCAAATGTGGGCAAAATAAGCACAATTATTTTTGCACAATTATATTTTTACTATACGAATACGCTACTTTTTGGGGAATGTTAGACGACGCAACAAAATTGGGCGCTTTCACACTGAGATATTTTATTACTGAACAAAAATATTTGGTTATGTATGGGTCACTGATGGATCGCACTGCCAAGGTTCGGTCCATCTGTGGTTCATACTTAACAAAATATAATTTCTTCCTGAAGAAGTCGATCAATGAATGAGTCAAACAAACTTTTCAATCAGAAAAATTGTACGGGCACATATATTGTATTAATTATGAACCACCGAATACTGATGGATTGCGTCGGTAATACGCGGCCCGCAGAAGGATCGTGAGAAATTAAATTTTTGCTTGAGAAATAAAAAAGGAAGTGTCGCAGTGTGACCCCATCGACAAATTTTCCATATAAATAAATAAATAAACATGAACAAAGCTTGTGCTTAATGCTTTCTAAAAATAGGCCGACTAAATTCACAATAGTCGTCATAAATGACAGCGTAATATGTCTTACCCGAGATAAATACGATCATAAAACGGCAAGGTTGTCTTGAATCTATTGGATCGATTTTCAATTTCAGCCGTTGTGTCAATTCATTGGGTTTTTGTCTGGGTTTGCCCGACGCACATATCCGGTTATACGAGAGATCGATCACTCAGTACTGTACTGAGTGATCTCTCACCCAAAAAATCTGCTTTCCATTTTTTAGTTTGTTTGGCTAACAAATAAAGGCTAACATACACGTATAGTTTATGATACATCTTGCTTCTCATATACAGTTAACAAATTTTCACTAAATTGCTTTGAACGAGATCTCATTGTAGGGGATTTCCACTGAGGTTATACACACGTCAGAGCACGTGATATTCGTTGTGGATTTGTTTGTTGCGAATGTGTTTAATCAAACCACTAACTAAAGATTGGCTAGACTGAGACAAGGCCTTTGAAGATATAACCTCCATAATAAAATATATTTGCTTGACGTATTGCATTCCATTGAACTTGCACCGTTAAGTATGGGGCGGATTCATATGTGGCTCATTCTTGATAAAGCATTTCAGTATAGGATTCGTCTTGTACTGGAAATTTTGAATCGACGAATATTGTTGACTAAACTTAGTTGCCTTGTAAGCTGTACTGCATAATGTAAAATAAAAAATATTGCATCATCTTTTATTGAAAACACAAGAACAAAGCATATCGTATCTTCAGTTTATTTAAATTGAATACATTTACGAAATGGACTTAAACAGGCTTCTCCAGTAACTTATGAAAGGCCATTTGCAACCAAGCGTTATTTTCCCGGTCGGAAAAGTTAAGTAAAAGTATGTTTTGTTTAGTATAAACCAGCAATGGATCGCTCCTTTGTGGCGCGGTCCATGCTTGATAAAGTAAAACTTATCATTGGGTCGATTATGGGCTACTGATATCTCACGTTGTTCTGGCGCAAGCCCTCTATGTCCCACAGTTAACAAAATAATAGAATGGCGAAAAAAAAACTTGAAAATAAGCATTAGTAAATGTAAATTATTTCCTGTGGGAGAAATTACCGGTGCAATATTAAAAAAATTAATATTTTATATATGCAAAACTCGCATTATTACGTTGATGAATTGAAAAAAATTTCTATAATTTGCCACACTGACGGACCAATCCATCCTAATCCATAAAATATGCATACAAAAAGAATAATATGACTGGTGAGCGATTACTGTTTTATATTCAGTAACGTTCTTTCAGTAAATAAGGGACAAATAAGGGCCACGTGAACGGAGCAATCAATGTTACCAAATCGGAAATTCTATGTTGTCAAGAGCGAGTCACAGATGAACCGCGCCTCGGCGGCGCGACCCATCAATGAGTCATGCTTAACGAAGACGTGTGGAACAAAATTTGTCTAACAGGATAATAACTTCAGAAGATATGCACACAGAGAGAATAGTCTGACAGTGAAACCCATCGCTATTTTATATCTAATATGTATGCTGTTTCGGTTATGCAGAACTCTTCCGAAACAACATTTTATGTTTTTAAATCATTTGCTATATCACTTCATTGAAGACCGCAAATTGTGCAATAATATATAAGCAAGCAGGCTATATTTACAATGTGTCGATGGTATTGCTTTACAAGCACTAATTGCTAATAAAGCGCATTGGTTTCACAACCAAAGGGACTTCAAAAATCTTCTGTAGTAGTTGAGGCTATCCAAAATATTCGATTCGATTGGGAATATTCGAATCATAAATTCTGTAATTTGATATTTGCTTCAATTCAAAATCAACAAACGATAATTGTGAATATTTCCAAAAATAAAAGCGAAAATTCACTCAATTAAAATCTAACAAAAATATGTCTTTGTTCGTTTATTATATGACTTATGATTCGAATATTCGATTCGATTCTGAAACCAGAAGATATTCGATTTTTGCCGGACCCTAGTAATAGCATGTTTGCCGAATATATAAAAATCGGCAATCATCATTGCGTGTTCATGTCGTTTTCCAAGATACAGATAAGATTGAAAATGACAAATTATAGTGTATGATATTTCGCTTGGTATCTAAATAACTTGGTAAAATATATAACGATGTAAATTAATTTATGTATAAATACTTCCCCAAATTGGGATATTATATATATTAGACGCATTTGAACGTCATAAAACTTTATCAAACGGAACAGACTATAGAATAAAAATACTAAACTTTCAATAATCTGAATATAATATCAATAAAGTAAAGGAATCAAATGTACAACTGATTAGAAGCTTGTAAAAGAACTAAGAACTCGACGAAGAAGATGCTTTTTGCATCAAAACGCTGCGCCATTAGCAATTTGGCTACACCAGGGACAATCTTTGGTGTTTGAGACACAGTCCGAGCAGTACAGTGGCTGCTCATGTTTATCTGCACATGAGACAAATATCTCGGTCGCCATTTTTGATCGACAGTCGAAACAAATGTAGGCGTTCTTGTGTGGGTCGTCAGGCATCTCACTATGCATGATCGTCGGCCTGTAAGAAAAATAATATAATATTAATTAACAAATATATTTTTATGTAAACAATAGTATAGAGTCTTTATCGTATAATCGGATATATTCATTCTATACATACTTATAGATGATGCCATATGCTTGTTATCCTAAATAAATGGCCATTATACAATCATACAATACAAACAAAGATGGCCGATACGAACTCAGCCTGATGAGAGTACAATATGCAAACTATGATACTTTGTAATAATAGTCTTTTGCTCTGCAAAAAAGCCGTTTGACTTCGCTGAAAGACAAACGTATAGTGTTTTATAGCTCTTACAAATGCGGAAACAACACTATACCCCTTGTAAGGAATATTCATAAATATAGGCTGTTTCGTAAATAGCACCGTTTATTAGTACTCTGGCCACACACGAACAAACATGATATATAATGAGGATGCTTTTAAAACACACTCATACTTAGCAGCATACCGGAAAGAAAAATTTCATTTTGTCAGGCATGGGTCACAGATGGACCGATCATTGACTCAGCTAACAATAGCATGTTTAAAAAAGATCCCAGACCTGATATGCTTCACTATTTTTGTATAACGAATGATTGAACCATTACCTGTCCTGCACAGAGTCTTTTTCTAAATGCTTGTAACATTTCTTGTTACTGTGATCATCTCCAGCTTTCGCCACCCGTTTACTGTCTGCTCGTGACATCGAGACTACAACAAATGTGGCCAGCGACTAGCGAGTCAACTGCTATGTAATTTTGGATGAGCTTGATCCGTAGCACTGAGCTGCTTTTGAGTTAGTCAGGTAGGCAAACGTGTCGTGGAGGAGATACAATGTACGATATTTGTAAAATCTCGCGACTGACGATATCATGAATGTCTCGAAACTGCCCACCCCAATCGCAACACAATACCAGGATATGCCTGTGTCGCCGATAGCACAATAAACTCTAAAATGAAGAGATAAATGTTATTTTGGTAAAGAACATAAAACATAAATCCCTCCTTAAAGCATAATTCATAGCTGGACGACGGTACCCACAATCAATGACTGAGAAAACACGTTCCTCTTTACATTCAAACATCAAAAATTTCTCACCGTTTATTTCTTCTGAAATATATAGTACTAAATACATATTTTTCTATTGTGATACCAATAGGCCGTTGCCTCTCTACCTGTCTATTTTCTGTCAGTTTCATTCGGAGCTATAATAATCCTATTCTCTGTGAACAAGCGTCAACCATTACTGAACAAATTAATTCCACACGGCACGGGCTAAACAAGCTCCGCGCACGAAGCACGCCGCCGGTGAAATGACTAGAGATACGTAAAACAAAAGAGAGCGTATCGTAACACCTTTTTCTTTTTTTTCTCAAGTCAGGCGTTCAGGTCATGTCAACCCACAACGAAATACGTGAGTTTGTGTGAATAAAATGAAATCTCCAATCAGGAAAAAATTTCTCAAAACATCCTTTGCTAAGCATGTGACGATGAGACGCGGTTCATCTGTGGCTCATATTTGACAAAAAATAATTTTTGATGGAATTATCGAACACAGAAAGCATAACATAGAAATCGGGTAGGCCCAAATGATCAATAAATGCGGTACATTTATCATAAAAGGGGTTTATTGGAAATTAATGCAGAGCCGTGATACATATATAACAGTTTTAAAGTAATAATAAAATCAATAACGATTTCTCCCATCAATATTTCGATTTTGAGAATACGTAGCTAGCCTTGCATGCGTGTGGCCTGTTCTGGTCACTAATTCTATTTGTTAAGTGTAACCCCCTAGTGAACTACCCCTCCGAGCTGTGATCCACTCGTACATGCAACAGTCGATTCTCGAATGAAGGTTATTATGGGCTAATGACGCATCACGTGTTTTGCGTATGCTCAACATTGTACCAGGCGAGAGAGAAACTGCGAAGTGAAACGTATCGTGCCACTTGGGGTTACCTCAGAACATTGGAAAAACGTTTTTCCTGAATATGACATAAATTTGGGTAGCTGGGAAGAAAGTTTGCATTTAATTAGAGGCAATAAGATATATCACTTTGGTTCCTACAAAATACGCTAGTGTTGGAGCTCATGTATTTAGCTGACTGTCCATTCGTTGCTTTTCCTAGATTCTAAACTTTGGCTTTTCTAACAATCGTGAGTTGTGTATGTAAAAAACGAGATTTGGTTTTATAGCGTTTGTCCGCAAGTAACCTACATCGTCATTACGTCGTACTGCGTCATATAACGCGATTGTGTCGCGATGGCGTTACCTAGCAATGGCAAATCAGTATCTCGCCTGGGAATAGACGTGTTTTGAACATTGAAAATTGAGATTTCTGAGTAAACAATGACTTGTGTTTGGTATACTACTATTGTCATACCGATTTCGATTAGTCGTTAAAGCGTTATCAAATGAGAAATATTTTAACGAAACGTGTTTTGTTAAGTATGAAACACTGATGGGCCGTGCAGCTTAGGCCCTGTCCATCTGTGGGTCATGCATGGCAAAAAAAGGATTATTGATTAAGTAATTTAAATAGACACTTATAGATGGATGCACCGCTAGTCGCGTTCGTGAGAGTCACCAATTCCAATCCCCCGGAGGGGACAAAATCGAGGCAATTGTTTAGCAAATCCACAAGACCCAACATTGTTCACATGAACAATAATGAGGCACTTCAGCCATGCTATGTTTTAGGAATAAAGTTCACTCTTAAAAAATACGCCCTCGTCTGAAGATATGACTTTGACATCGTTTGCCAAGTCTGTAGTCCAGTTCACTGAAGTTGTACTTTTTTGCTTGTATGCTTTGCAAGTATGTGGAGCCTACATGCACAGTATGTCGGACAAGCTGAAAGATTGTGCTAATGGATCAAACAGCTATAATCAAGTGAAAGGGAATTTTTATTTGATCAGAACAATAAATAATTTTCTAAAATTAAGTTAAAAGATTATCAATTAATAATACACACGTTCAGGATAGAAATACAAATACTTTCAAAACATTATTTTATAATATCTTGTTAATTTGATTTTTTACTGAGGTCCGGTTTGAGCACGGCCAGAAGCTGTGCCCCAAAGGAACCAAGTAACAGCCATTTAAGTAGCTTCAAAATGTAGTATCAGCAACTGCTCTTCAAAGGGGAAAGGCTGCTCTATAATAAAATGCCGTACGTGGTATTTGCCCGGAGAGGGAAACCAACGTTCATTATCACCTATCATTTTTTATAACTAATTAACAGCCCTGAATCAATCGAAATATTTTTTCATCGTAGAGCTGAGGTTGACATCCTAGACATGCTTGACAATGTGCATCAGGATATCTTGGACAAGAAGCTCCAATACATCCTCTATCACATGTTTGAGTTAATTGTGAGTTGATTCCAGGTTCACATGTAGCTGAAACAAGACAGATGAATGTATACTAACTTATGATTATGATTAAAACGTCATATTGTGAAACGTATTATGAAGTTTTATTCTTGCAAATCTTGAGTCACAGAAGGATTGTACAGAAGAGTATATTTTGCTGTGTAAGACTTATGATAGAGCTCTCGATGTCGATTTCAAAAACTAAAAAAAAAACAATATATTCGTAGAGTTTTTGAAATGAATTAAGCACTATTTATTTATAATTGAGAATAGTGCATGAAAGACGCATCAATCATTTGCAGTATTTTACGCTTTTCCATATCATTTATTGTACTATTTTACCAATTTACATTAAATGAAAAATAGGTTAAATTATCATTTTTGGACGTACGGGATTTAAAATTTAAATCCGTTGCAGCTACAAATTTCAGCCGTCATATTGCAGAAAATATTATCATATTCCGATACATCTTATTATTTTTACAAACATCGTGTATACAGAGAATTGAAATTATAACAGGTGTGAAAATTTTACACAGCCTATATTGTTATAAAACACATATCTGTCTATCGTTTTGCTCGTTAAATTCTTTCTGATGTTTCTGAAATAAGGTGTTCGCAAAGCAGGCTAAATAGCAAATTAAATTATCTCTACCGAATTCGAATTAATCGTAAATCAGTCATAGGAACAAAAATTTGCTAAATGAAACAGAGTTTTTCATTTTTAACGACAAAACAAAATTGATTTTGGTCAAATTTGACCAAAATCTATTGTATTTTGCCGTTAAAAATGAAGTTACTTTATTTTTGAGTCTATTATGCTAATGGTTGTAATTCGTAAACATAATTATCATAATGAAAACAAAACAATGATAGTAGAAGTAAAAATAAAATATTTACAAAGTTATTGATTCCATAAAAATATCCAAATCAGATTCGAACACCAAAGGTTCCTGTTTTGCCCAGTTCCACATGTAAAATCGGTACATATAATGAACAATTATTTTAGTATTTTCTATAGTTGTAAACATTTACATACGGGTCTGTCTGCATGGTAGTCGTCTTTCAACCCTATTGTAAAAGAATAAAAAACATCCTCAACAACTAGATACACCACATTGAGCTACAGGAGAAGTTGAGAAAAAAGGAAAAATTTCAAAAATTCATATTTATTTAAAGTTAAAGTTATGGATTAAATTTATTTTATTAATTTTATTTCATTTTTTGTTCATTAAATTGCCCCAGTCGCCAAAGGTTCGTTGACAAATGCAGAGTTTACTTAAAATAAGGCAACGCTATATCATATGCCGGATATCTTGAATTATAGTCTCTTCCTCTAAATCCACATCCTGGTATGCATAATGCATTTAGATTCCCTGGACACCTTGAAACAGAACATGCTGGGACGCTACAAGTTGGACATTTCGGTTGAGGTAGGATAGGTCGAGGTGGAGGGGAAGCTGGACATCCACGTCCTCCCGTTGTTGCAAGTAGAAGCAGCAACATCGAACGATTAATTCTTGGAGCGAATATTTAATTTTGTTCAATAAAAATATACAGACGGAGTATGTGCAAAATCAAACAAAAAGCTGAGATATGTGGATACTGGAATTTGTTCAAGGTTTTCCTGCGTGCCGTGAGAGCAGATATAAAAAAGATCAAGAAGTGGTAGGTATTATAACTATTGGCAACAAAAGATAACACTCAGAGAACCCCCGGCTCCGCTCCGAGATGTTTTCAATTGAGTTTTCATTTTTAGTAACTCCCCACTGAAGGTTGGTACTTAGTATCTTATAGACACTATTTCTAACGTTGCATAGGGCAACAAAAAAGCTTAAATTGCAAATATATCACATACAAACAAGTCCTTAAGTTGCAACTTTTCATTTCTCCGCCATATCAATTAGGTTGTTAAAAAGCAGAACATATAACTTGATTTTCCATTTTACCAAGTAAACACCCGCCATAACCTATGCTTTCTAATTATATTTGATTGATTATAGATAAAATAGGTGATTTTATTATCTTTACACTTGTCTTAGGTTTCTTTGGTTCCTCTGGTTCAGGTATACAAACTGTTCCACATCTGTTTGGACAACATATTTTTCCTTTACTGCATTCAAAGTTATCATCACAAACTTCGTCACAGAGAACTATGGCACTCACCGAAGAACATCTTTGCCTGAATTTCACTCCCCAAAGTATATTGCAGCCATGAGCCTGTGTGACTGGGATGGGAGCGTGTTCCACGAGTGTACAGATATTGAACTGAGCCTTGACGGCGTGATCCATCAGTGACTCTTACTAATTGAAAGGCACGTGTATGAACAAGTATATTATTCTGGCGTAAGTAATATTATAAAATACGCGAGTGCAAAAATCTCGATTTTCATAACGATTTCATTGATATTGAACACCATCTGTATATTTATCTACTATTTTAACTATTTTGATCGTTGTACGAGATAATTACTATACTGTTACGGACTTTGGCATTCGATCGATAAAGCCAGGAAACGTTAAAGTTTCGAAACTTACTGAACGAAGTAACAATAAAGAGTAATACAAAATGTACTTTCTGCGAACTTTAAGAATTATAGAAATATAAATAAACTTGAAGATCTCGGGTTTGAGTCCGGCTCATTAATCCATGCCCACCACCCAACTCAGGTTGTAATAACTTGGGTAGGCTGAGCCAAATAGAAAAGATCGTATCTTTCCAACAACTCTAACCCTGCCTATCTATAAGTGGCCGCTAATACAGAGCCTTGGTCAGGGTGATCCATTTTAGGAAGTGGCTAGGAAAGAAAAACTAAAACCGTATGAATTACATTTGGACTCAGAATCGGAAGAGAAAACATTTGAAATATTTTATTATTTTTTTCTTAGTAATTTACTTTACCTGCAAATACTTGGATATATAAATCCTCAGATGTACAGATCCTTGTTCCAGGTTGTTGACTGAAATTCAGTTCCGGCCATGTTATTCCTGAAAAAAAATAACATAGTAATAACGTGAATAACGATGAAGCAGATTGGCCGAATGTTAATTACCCTACTACTCAAAAGTACTATTTCAGTCAGAAAACATTTAAATATGTTTTACTCAATATGGGTGACTCATGGTGTTCGTGCCGGCAAGGCCGTTTGTGCCCCGTGTTTGATAAAAAGGAAGTTTTTGTTGGGGTAAAAAAAGGTTTTAAAATTTTCAGATTTGTAAAATGAATTTAAAAAAAAAGACTGAAATTTACTACTTGATCGTCATTTTAAGTTGTTGTTGTTTTCGAATTTAAATAATTTATATTGAAGCAGTCAATTATTTCTTTTAAACAGATAAAAAATATCGCAAATATTCCAACTAACTTACTTTCACAAATAAAGTCAGCATCACTCCATTGTCCATCTTCCTGACATTCTGAAATATCATAATCAACAATTTTGTAGCCGGTTTCACAGATAGGACTGAAACTAGTATTAAACAGATTAAAGCCAGTAGGCTTAGACACTTCGAATAAACTCGAATAGACCACACAATAATTTAGAATTTATTAACTGTTTTTGCTCCACTGCTAATTCCAACTTGATTATTTGCGCCAGTAATATCAAAAAATATGTTTTGCTGAATGCGAAACACCGATCGCTCTCGCCGTATTTCGGCTGGATTAAATCGAGTTTTCATCTAAGTCAAACAATTGATATATAAAGAATTTAGTTTTATTTAGATTTCATGCAACTCAAACCAACCATTTGCCCATATTCTCCAGAATTCCCTACTATAAAATCATTAAAGTGAAGCTTTTTTCAATTTTACGCAATTACACATCAAATGCAATATTAAGTCATGTAAAATTTCTCAACATTTTTTATTATTATAATACTATAATCCGATATACTTTTATATTTTTATTAGAAATGTGTTGCTGATATATAGTGAAGATATTCCTGTGTTTACGACGTCATACCCTGACGTCATAATGCCTATACATGACTTACGCAGAATTGCAAACTTGGGTTTTGTGACTTACCTAATATAGTCTAATAACGCTGGACACGCTTATATAAAAACAAAGAGAAAACTATTTCAGCATGGCTCGTGCAAAATAAATAACAAAATAATGAGAACTAATAAAAAATAATGAAAAATTTGAAAGCAATTCAAACCACAATATCAACAATAGATTGCGCGATACTTATTTGGGAAGAAGTCAGCAAATTGAAGTTGAAACTTTTAGAATCTCGCAATTTTTTTTCTGACTTACCCTCAATTACGATTCTTAGCAAAACAAAACCAAATATTTTGATTTTGAAGAATTTAATTAATTTTTAGTCACAAAAAACGATAATATGTGGGCCTACTGTATACGACGACGAAAATCGTTAGATCCCCTAACACTGTATTTAGGCGTCATATAGAAATAAAAGGAAAAGCCGAAAAAATTGGACAATTTTTAAATCCCGATCGATAATATAAAATGTGACTTACTCCATTTGGTTATGAGGGTGCGATATATTAAATCCTGGCTATTTAAGCTGATATATATTTAAGCATTGAGCACCTGCTTGCATAGGCCTTGGTATTGAGTATTGTCACAAAGCGGATTTCCGTTACGGAAAAATGCATAACTTCCACAGTCAACAGCTGAAAAAAGAATAATAAGCGTGATGGTACAAGCTTAAAAATCATAAAAAAATGAGGAAATTCGAAGAGAAAAAAATGTCAAGCACAGGCCACAGATGGACTGTGCTTCGCTCCATCAATATTGGCCCATACTTGGCAAAATTTGTTTACATGCAGTCGATGCATACAATGTTTTAAAAATTGTGTGATGAAAAAGAGGTACAGTGAACCTTGCGGCGTACACCCTTTTTTGCCAAATAGAAACACTGGTTTTGTTCAGGTAGGTCCAATAAGACCTTTTCTGGGTAATATTAGTTCAATATGAGGCTTAATTAGTTAATAAGCTGTATTAGTTCCGCTGCTATAGGCCCCTTGCAAAGTACAATCTCTGGATTTGCCGTCTGCAGAACCGTCACTCCTGCTGATTGTAATTCTACCGGGTGAACGGTAAATGTTTTGCTGCCGGCGATCGTCCCCCTTTGCTTCGTTAAGTGTACGTTTTCACCACCAATCGGTCTTATTCCGTCTTTGAGTATCGCCAATAAATTTCTTTTTCGCGTCACGTGATACAACCTATCAGTTCCTTCATATTCGTCATACCGTAACTCGGGGCTTGACCCTTCGTGTCCATAGGCCGCAGCCAATCCTTCGTCCGTAACGATCGCCCTTTCATTTCTTCGCATTACGTGATTTATTAGGTCAGGCTCATACCGTTCTACAATCTTTTCGCAGAGTATTTCTGCTAACTCTCACGGATATGCACCTTCTTGGGACCTTTTGAACTCGTCTTGTCGGCAATGTCTCATTAATATCCGTTGAACGTTCCCATCTGATTCTTCGGAAACTGCGTAAGTCGATTTTCATCCAATGAGATCGGGGCAGTCAGTCAGAGGTGAATACCTCATTTGTTGACTGTTGTATTACTCAAATAATCTGGAACCCGGATAGGTGGTTTAACCATCTCTGTATCAAAATCTTGGGGCTAGGGTTTTTTGGCTCTTCTTTCATTCTTTTCAGCAAACCAAAAATTCCCATATTGTCCGTAATCACTGTGAAAGGCATCCCATACAAAATTGGTTGCCATTTATCCACCGATTCTTTTAACGCTTTAAATTCTTTTGTGCAGGGATCGTATGCTCGGGGAGCCGGAATATTCCATTTCTTACTATACTAGGCAATAGTGTATACGTGGCGGAAAGAAGCATCTCTCAGCCCCTCCCTCCCACCCTCTCCCTTCTGTTAGAAACCTTACCGCACCAAAATCATTTTCTGACGCGTCTATTTCTACGGACAACGGGAGACCAGGCACTCTTGACCAGCACTCTCGTGTCGTCCACTGTTTCCTGAACAACTTCATAAACTTCCAACAATTCTTCTTGATCGGTCCAACTCGGTGCGCTATAGTGGGCGTCTGCCGGTGCGCTAGGTACAGTAGATCCACTGCGCTTTGTTAAACCAACGGGCCTTTTCCTTGGTTTTTGGTTTTCCCCATAATATTACTCACACAGGTTTGCTCTTTGTTGAAGAAAAGGCGACTTCTCAGACTTTAGATAATCGTTTAGCTGGTCTATGGTCAACAGTTGTCGGATCAGTGGGTTTTCGGCTCTCAGGAAAGCCTCCCAATTTGCTTTGCAGTCTTCCAGGAAACAATTGGGCAACTTTCTTATTCTTGGTTTGACTACCCAATTGCCTCGCTCTATTCTGGTCGGTATCGAATCATTGGTCCACAAGATGGCCTGTGTCCAGGCGATTTGCAAAAGTAACATACTGTTAATGTTTGGCCGTTCTGAGGGCTAGCGTATAGCCCCAGCGGGCATTCTCACCCCTCTTACTATCTTTCCCTTCTGGACCGCGCCGGAGGGGGGTGTTGTTGTTCCATTGCTCTAGACATTGCCTGCCTGTTCGGCACGATCACTCAACTCTTCCACTGGATACGCGTGGGCAGAGTCTTTCAACGCTGGCTGTATGTTGTGTACGTGTACCGGTGGGGTTGAAAAACATTAAACTGCGGCTTTAACGGCGTCTCAGGCATGATCGTATGGCTTTTATGGCTTCTGCGTTCCGTCGTTGAGCCGACGGGTTGTTTGTCTAATTGCTCTGAATTCCAGAACTGTTAGCTATTCCTTGAGGATTGGAAGCAATAGCAAGCAATTCCGTCACCGATTCCCAGTCAGGGTTGAGGATATTAAATAGGTCCGGACTTTTGCCAGTACTCTGTCTGCCAGTGACGACCCGTGCCCGTGCGGGATAAACCGCATCGAATCTTCAAGCCAGCGGAGCAGCGGCGTCTGACCTAGCGCTTTCATTACCGCAATCATCTCTTCCATAGTCATAGGCTTGGTAGCGTCTATGCCTGCACTGTTGGAAAAATTAGAATAATTCAGTAAATATTACAGTAAATTTTACTATATATTGGTAATTTTTACTTTTTAATATAGTATTTTCATGAAATCACGTGGCATTCCCTTCTGGACCAATCAGATCAGTTCAATTTAACGAACTTACCAGTTTCAGTATTATTCACTTGACTTTTAGCAAAATATTTTACCAAAAATACAGTAAAGTACGTGAAACGCCAATATAATAACGTTATATTTACGATGCTATCATTAACTTTACTATAAGTTGGCAGTGAATTATTTTACTATTCTTGAAAAAAAATTCTAGTATACTAATTTACTGCCATGATAGTTGAGCTCACCCCACTTATATAGTTTATTTATTCACCAATGCTATTTATTATGAAACCTAGTTTATACTGCCGATGTCGATGAACTAAATATCACGGTTATCAGCTAATTAGCATTTTAGAGAAGTTAGTCAACTGGGGATGCTGGTTAGTAACATTTTCCTGCGAAACAACGCAAAAAATTCTGAATTGAATCAACGTGGGCTATTTGTTGACAGTGGGCTGAAACATTAATAACAACGTCAAATTTGCGATATTGCGCTAGAATATTGCGAATATAATATTTATCAAGCATGGACTGCCTTTGGCAGTTCCGGGATATCGGCCAATCACCGTAAGGTTCAATGTCACGTGACTCTGCATTCACATGTTAAAATCCCGCCATAAATATAAGTTCACTCCACCGGGTGCTGTTGCGTTCACAGCACGCCGGAGCTTGCTGAATATACTTATAGGCCTAGTCGAATAGGCTGTTAAGCGAATTCGGGAAACGTATGGCTTGCGCTGGAACTCGTAGCTTTATCAGTTGGTGTCAGGTGAGTGAACATTTTGTAAGTTGTCTTTGCAAGTTGTGAGGTAATTTCGATCTGTGAAAGTCGCGGCGGCCAGATTTAAGAACGTCAGCTCAATTCTCTGAATCTTGAAATACTTTTAGTGTATAACCTATGGCTGATGAATAGGGTAGACTGCCATGAATCTCCGTTTCACGCAAATTACGCTAGTAATGTAACAGTGTATAGCCTATATAGGTTAGAGTTAGTCTACATGTCTAACGGAATTTCCTTCAGAGCATACATACAATTTTTTTTTTTTTTTGAATAAATTTGTTGTCATTTCGAAAGTTTAAACAGTAGGTTGATGAACGGTTAATTAGCTGATACAGGCCTGGTCCGATTAAGTTAACCTAGCCTATTTCTTATTGACATTAAGTAGTATGTTACTAGATTTATTGACATCCACTATTTTGAATATAGCCATCTTATCCAGAGCAGACTGGTAAATCATTCTTTTTTTAAAAATTTTAACATTATTTATACTGTCACAGGACGTAAATATCATTACTCAGCCTAAGTCTGTGAGATTGCATCGCATCTACGAAGCAGAAAAATGAAAGGTGATTTGATGAAATCATTTAGATTTAACGTTATATACCCCACAACGCAACAGAATATTGAATCGAAAGCATGAAATGTACAGTATTTCAGACCCGCTATTTACAGCGGTATTACAGAATAGGTTATATTTTATTATAGAAAACCGTACTTCTGATGTCTACAATCTTACCGATACGCGGACATCGAGCAAAAACAACTCCCTTAACAAGACAAATTTACAGTTTTCGCAATCTGCCCAATTCTTGCAGTCTTGCAAAATCCTGCAACTTGCTGCAATATCCTGTAAAATACAATTCGTAATGGAAAATTATCCAGCGCTTTAGTACTAAAACCAAAATAATACGCATTAGTTTCACAAATAGTCACCATATTTTTCCTAAAGCAAAATAAAAAGAATTAAAAAATTCTTCAAAAAATTCAACATCTGTTCTGTGCACCTGTTTTCAACATCTGTTGTACAACTTTGTGTGTGCTTTTTCATGCATCAAGCGTATATTCCATAATAAACAACAATTTGATGGCAACATTTATACGCTTCTGCTTGCTGTGGAGTGATTTCAACTAGCTTACAATTGTAGATCGACCATTTTGAATCTGTATCGGTGTGGGCGTCTGATAGCCACTCCAATTTGGCGCCTACATAGATGAGTTGGATTTATGCGAGACATTTTTCAATAGACATACTGCATAGGTGTAGGCTGGTATTAATGTATGAACGTTGTTTTCTTGGCACCAATGTGGCTGTCATTCCTGTACTCTACTGCTCTATCTGTTGTTTCCAGGCTTAAAACAATTCCACAGTTCAATTTTCTGCACAATGCCAATGAATGATTGTACAAGCTAGGCAGAAAATTTATCCTAGTGCAACGGTAAGTGAGGTCGACGAGATTAAGTTGGTAGAAGAGGTGGGGTTCTCGAAAATATATAATCTTCAACTTAAAAAAACCGTATAATGCTTGAAAATAATAGTTCATGGAATATTTTCAATAACGAACCAAACACGCGAACAGTTTGGGGATATTCAATTTTGAAAAGCTTCAGTAATGCCAGAATTTCGAAACTTGATAATATTCACATTTTGTAATTGGTTTTTATAAGTCAGACGTAGTATGCAGTACCTCTACTTAAAAGGAAAAAGATCAGTTCAGAAAAAGCTAATTTCAATTGCACTTCCTTCACTGTTTTCAGTTTAGTAGTGCTTTTGCATTTTGTGTGTCAGCCGTAATAAAAACTACAGTGGGGAATTGCCAAAACAATTGTTCTTCTCATTTATTAATCGAATTATTTTCTCTGCAGGTTCCTGAAAGTGCCACCCTTCCGTCGCGAATTCAGCGAAAAAGAGGATTTAACGATAAATCATGCGTAGAAGTTTCTCGTATTGTGAGATTAAGTAACTTTTTGCAAGCAGTTTATGTTCAAGCGCTCAAACTATAAACTACCTAGTTGTGAAGTGCGAAAAGATCTTGCTTTTCTTCGGATGTTTGAAATGTTCATGTAATTTTCTTCGGATAACCAAAAAGCTTCAAAACCACCACCACTGCTATTCCATTGACGATTCGGAACCCTTTTCTAAATTCTGCAGTTTGCTCGCTGCCAGACATTCAAATAGAGATATTTTTATCTTTTACCAAGAGATACATGATGACATATTGCCCATTCGTCATGTTTTCTTCTATTAGAATATATTTTTTTCGAGTTTCTGGGTAGCAGAGTAGATGTCATTCTACTAGTCTGAATTTATGACTAGCGAATTTTTTATATAGCGCAAGTCTGCCGTTTACACATTGTCATTTCGCATTTTATGGTTTTTGTTACGAAATTTACTTGTAGAAGGTATATGTTGGCTGGACATTGGCTTATGGGATTTGGAACAGTAAACCGGTTCGAATCCAAGTCTTGTAGTGAACAAACAAAGACTTGTTGAGATAATTGGGCATATGTTAAATATATATTCTGAATTTATGTATATTTTTGATTCTGTTGATTTCGAATCGCTGAATGAGTTCAATCAAATATTTTACACCAGGATCTTATCCTTTATCAAAATTTCAAAAACGAAAAATAATTACAAAACTGAGATGCTAATGTGTGATATTTTCTTCGCCAATGTCTATCACTACTATGGCCAATCTATCACTACTTCTTTATTATTAGCGGTACAAATCCAGGACAAATTGTATATGAAAAGTTATCAGGATTGATAGCTTTTATAATTTATTTCATTTCACCAAATAAATTTCAACATCATTTAACATTGTGTATATTTTTTAAGCAGAAGTATTTCTGTTACCATTAATTGGTAGTAAGCGGAGGGAAAACAGTAGGTAGAATATTATAGTTGGCACAGGTAACTGTGCTGCCATTGGGATCGGTAATAATAGTAACTACCGAAGTAAAGGCACAGACATTATATTAGTAATTAATTCAACTGGCGCATAGTAAATTTGCTGCCATCAAACTATGGTAGTTATTTACTGCGGAAACGGTAAATATTATTACGTAGGCGGTTAGTAAAATTGTTAACTTTCAATGGTAGCTATGCTGCCATTTTTATACAATGAATTTTTCTAACAGTGTGGGGCAGGTGTTGAAAATAATTGAGAAACGGGAGAGGCTGACCTTGACGACGCCGGGGTAACCTATTGTTAATATTCTCCAGACCTCCCCCTGCCTCGTTCTCGGGATACAGGTCGACGGGTTTCTTGGTCTTGGGCTGGTATTACTATCGCGGGCTCTGTTACCTCCGTATCCCGATATTGTAGGTCTACCCAAGGAGAAGTTTGCCTCGCACATTTGTCGAATTGTCTGTTATTTGCGACTCATTTTCGCGTGCCGACTGTGCACCTTTTGGGTAAGGAATGAACGGCTGCGACACTACATACTAATAGTCGTGGCTTATCGCATCAGTCAAATATTACATCCGACTATACAAATCATTATTCTCTTGAATAACACAATTCTAAACTTCACACTACACAATATATACCAATACATCATTAAAACAATTTTATATATATTTAGTATGTACATCTAAACACAAGTATATAGTGCACACCTAAATCTATTAGTTCTCATCTAGGTAACAATCCTTTTCCCTTGGAGCAACAATATAATAATGAGCAACCACGCCAAAACTCCTGTATATAAAATCCGTTCTTCTTACTAAAACACAAAAAAAAGAAAAATCTCTTTTAGTCGTTAAAAATATAAAAATATATGTTATTACAAAACTGCCTACTTTTAGTCGCCTCATTCTCAGAAACTTACGAAATCATTCGAACTAAATATGGGGTTGTGGGTACATTCTCTTCTACATTCGCTTTCCACGGAAGATATCAACCGATACGCGGAAATAGAAGCAAAAACAACTCCCTTAACAAGACAAATTTTTAGTTTTCGCAATCTGCCCAATTCTTGCAGTCTTGCGAAATCCTGCAACTTGCTGCAATCTCCTGTAAAATACAATTCGTAATGGAAAATTACCCAGCACTTTAGTACTAAAAACAAAATAATACGGATTAGTTTCACAAATAGTCACCATATTTTTCCTAAAGCAAAAAAAAAAAAAAAAAAAATTAAAAATTCTTCAATAAAAAAAGATCGTTCGCGTTGAGGAACAGAGAATAATTTCCCTTTTCAAAAAAAAAAAAAAAATCAAAAATCATGTATATTAGTTAACATAATAATTAACTCAAATATAACCAATTTCTTCAATTATTACTTTCCCGAATCTGATGCAATTTGGCGCATTTTGACAAAAATTAATTAGGAAAGTTTTATAATTTATTTACTACATCCTCGCTGAAATATTTTCTTTAAAAAAACTTGTCACATATATTTAATTATTTTTTCCAGAATATACATTTATATTTACAAAACGTCTGCCGCTGTTTTTGCTAACGCCTATTGCACGTCTATGTCTTCCCGATCACCCCTGGTCATGTGGTATCTGGAAGAATCAAGATATTCCAGTCCTTCGCGTCGTCTGCTAATTTTTTGCGTAATAGCCAATGTCCGTATGATTGCTTCGGTATAGAGAACACTTGAGAATACCTCTATCCTCGTCCTTCGCGTCCTTACCGGTCTAGCGCCTTTCAAGTAGTGCTCTCAGCGCGTCCCACACTCGATCCTGTTGTTCGGTCCGGAGAAAATATTCGTTCATTTCTCAAAGGTCAATACCTTCCTCCAAGCGCCCGCCGTTCGAACATTCGCTCATACTTTTCCGAAGATATATTGCCTCTTAATATATTCTCAAGGTAACTGTCTGCCTCTCCATTCATTATTTTTTTGTACACCGCGTTCGATCGAGGTCCTTCCTTACTTGGTACATACTCGAACGCTTTCTCCTTGGGGCAACTGCACTCGTCGTTATTGTTTTATATTTACTTTCTAATTTTATTGGCTGGTTGCCTGAGCCTTTCAATTCTGTATTAGTGCCTTGAGTGCGCCCCTCTTGCTCTGAAATCGATAAAAACTTCAGGACACATACTCTTGTATGACTTCCCATTTTAACCTTTCAATCTTTGCGAAAGTATATTACTGCTTTCTGCAGGCTCACTTTGATTTTGTAGTTCATTCTACATTTTAGTACAGTGCTTAGAGGATCTGTTCAATGCAAAATATTTATTATTCTTCTTAGCTTTCCAATATCTTTCAATATAGATCTGCTCAGCAGGGCATTCACTCTTCTTTTGAAACCAGCTAGCGCGGAAATAGGTAGATAACTTTATGCAAGAAGTTTTTTTTCTTTTGCTGCTAAACTTATCTTGTTTAGTCTAGTGCTTGAAATCATGCGAGTATTAAAAAATACTCCCTAATAAGTTCTCAATCGAGACTTGTTTTAGATAAGACAGCTTCATTCTAAGAAATCAACCACAAATATTCCAGAGTCCATTTCAAAAAACAATCTTGTGGTTGTTTTATAGTGGTGCCATCCTTGGCATGTTTATTATTGATTTTACTGGCAGCGTTTTTCAGGAACTTGAAATTTTTTATTCTTTTTAAGTTACGAAAATGTCCTATTAAATTTTCTAATTTTTTCTAATTGCTTACTTCAGGAAATCCGTAGTCAGGTAGTCGGGATTTCTGGCTATTGCTTTTAATAGCTCAGTAAAATTCATAGACCTCGGATAACGTCTTCGTCATAACCATTCGTCAAAATGAGACGGAATCTGGGCGCCTCATTCGGGACTTTATATTAGCCCACAGGCTCCTTATGCGATTCGTGTGGACGCCAGAGGCCGTGATAAATTGACGTGATTGACAAACCGTTTCGTGCTTATAATTTCTTCCCAGTCTTTCTATATTGTTATAGGAGGAAAATTGGCCAAATTTTAGTTCCAGGAGCTATATGCTTTTTTATAGCCACTTAGGGTGGACCTCCCTGTCCCTATAACAGTGAGTTCTTCCATAACGGGTGCTGTGAGGCAAGCTTCGGGCACCAGTTCGACAAACACTCTCATTCGTTTGGTGTTCATTACCCAAATAACCAAACCTGTCTTAAGCTTCGTGCGTGGCGGTTAGTTCCAGAATTATTTTTCGCTAATAGAATTTCGTCAATAGAAGCAAAAGAACCAACACCTTCCAGCTGCCCTCTGCTCTCCAACAGATCTGCAGAGCATATGTCTCTCAGAAGACCTTCCTCATTCCACTGTTGTGCGTTCGATCGTCTCAATTTCAAAAGGGATTTGTTGTTGCAATGCGTCTTCAGCCCAGAAGTACATTATTAGTACCAACTTGAACAGACTCAGATTACTTTTTCGAAAAACGAACTTTTCCGTATGGTGGCGCTAGTACGACACGTCGATATTTTACATCTCTATTTGTAAAGGTCTCTTCCGAGCTTTCTGATTGGTTTTTCTATCATTACGTTTCTGCATCCTAAACATTTCATTTGCTTGACCAGAAGTCGATTTTCTCTCCAACATTCCACACATTTCTATGCATCAGTCAATATTCCTTTTTTGGCAAAGTGCCAGATATTCATTCGCTGCGTGTCCTCCATCCCTATTTGTAGAACAACCTTTGTTAGAAACTTTTGTTAGAGACTTTTGTTGGATAGGTATACATTTCTTTATTTTACTTCTATACCAAAGATATACGGTTTCATGGATGCACTGGCGCCAGGCGAGTACCTTTTTCACCATTATATTTTGTCACATGATTTCTATTTCTTTTTTCCTATTTTCCGGACTTTCGCTTTTCCTTTTTCATTTGACAAAACGTTTTGTTTAATTTCGTTTTCGCCAAAGTGGTCATAAAACCCGGAAAAAAGTATCCCATACATATTATATATTTATTACTTTATTTTATATACGATATAGCAATAGCTTGAACGGAATAATAATTCCGGTGTATTTTCAAAAAATGATATAGCATTTAGAATTATCAAAATGCTCTTTTATTGTATTCAGCTTCAAGCTTTTTAATTATGTCCGGGGGTATATTCTTACACTTGTAAAATAGGGGAGGTAAATTTTGAAAAAAGAATTATGACGACTGAATTTAGAAAAGAATAATCAAGAAAACACGCAAACATTATTCAAAAAATTGGATTTTATTGAATTAAATTACGTCTTACGTCACGGCAGATTATGAAAAAAATTTGGTTTAGCATTGATTGTTATGAAGTCTTAAATAGTCGGAAATCACGCTTTCCTATATAATTAACGTAACATGTTATTTATAACGCAAATAGGATTATCGGTTGACAAATTTTCGTACTGTATAAATAAACGATGGGCAGCATCTATATCAACTGGAAATATTTGGTGAAAAATCAATAAGGAAACGACTTCAATATGGGTAAAATAAATATTAAAATGCTTTTATAGAAAAATACTCACAATTACAAGCTGTTTGCATTGAACCGAACCATGTTTTATCCAGTTCACAAGTCATTGTTAATCCTGGTCGATAAGCGACAGTGCCAGTTGGACAAACGAATCTAAAATTTTGTTGCAAAACTAGAAAATTGGTTAATTAAAATTAATTTCTTGAAAACGTAATGACGTGTTAAAAAAATTTCCACGCTGGTATTCTAGGATTTTGCAACATTTTTTCCCTTTCGACCAACTTTAGCACAATCGATCTGAACGAATTTTTCGGTTTTAGAAAATTTTGAAATTCTAATACATTTTCGTATTCCATACCTGCATGCATCGTTGTACTTCAGTGCATCACAATCAACTTGTCCGACTGCAAATGAAACAACTGGAGAATAAATATCTGAAAACGAAACAAGAACCACTTGCATTATTGTATTTTGTCGTTACAATAAGAATGCTTCACTTAATTTTAGAAAATTTATGGTCCTGGGATCAACTTACAAGTGAATCGAATAATTTGCGCTTCGAAACATTGAACCGAATTCCTCAGCTCTACCTGGTATGTTGACAATTATAACTAGTTCATCGTTTCAAAAAACAGGGGAAAAATCCATGCCTCTATTTCGTAAACTTTCGTTAAAATCAAAGCAAGACTGACCTCCGTAAGTTGGCGCTAGATGGGTCCATTGTCCGTCTTCGCCACATCGAGTCAGATCAGACCCTGATATAATCTCTTGCCCGGAAGGACATAGAAATCTATAAACAATTTAAATTTTATTAATTCTCTTAAATTTAATTTAACAAGTTTAGTCAAGTATGGGTCACTGATGGATCGGTCTGACAGAGCGCGGTTCATCAGTGACCCATGCTTGAAAAAAAAATATCACATTGAGTTCAAATTTCAATTACACAAATGATTTTACTTCATATTACGTGTCGCAGGTGCAAAAATTTTGTACGAAAATGTACTCGCAGGTTATAATGAAAACAAAATGTATTTGATGTGCGCCTTATTTTTGTACGTTGTTTTGTTTTACCCAACCCAAAAAATAATTTTTTTTATACCACCCTAATGCACATGCATGTTTAATTTCTCTTCGGCATAGTGATTTAGAGATTGCTCATAATTCTTGCTATACCACTCAAAATTATTTTGATCAAAGCAGGTTTCGAGCGCCGTCCGTCTGTGCCTATGCCTGCTTATGATAAGTTTTATATTTTGGATAACAAACAACATTGTGTTGGAATGAAAAATGAATTTAGTAAAGCAGGCAACTCAATCTTGTCTTTATTTAGCTTTTTTTACACGAGTGGAATATATGATAATGATGGAATATATGATATGTATGTATAGATATGATAATACGTTTCTTAACAGATAATAGTTAGCCAAAAAATTGATTTCTTAGGCATATTTTAAAATGCGATCGATTTCACTGCGTTTTTTCACAGTGTAGGCAAAAAGAATTTTTCTAATTAAATCGGTGTTGCTGATATCGATATTAACATCAGTCTGATCACACCGATATATTACAGAATTGATCAAATATATATATAAAAAATGACTATTTTCATTAACTCAGCATCTACAATTTTTTTATATCCACTGATTGGAGCGAATTACCTGACCGAGCCCCTGTACAAGCGGACACTTAAAGACGGACAGGGTTGAAGTTGTTGGAAAGATACACTGTATCAAAAAAAGCAACAAAAACACTGGTCTTCGACAGCAATTTTACTTGAAGGCTTTGAAAAAATTTTTAAATTGATTTTTTTTGCCAAATATATAATAATTAGCATAAATCTCAACATGGTGTGATTTTAACTTTATAATATGCAATTAATGCAGATTACCAGTAAATTTACCGTACTTTTGTTACAGTATACGATCTCTCCAGTTCGGTTCATCCTACCCAAGCTATTGCACCTTAAATTGAACTATGGGCATGGATTTACATGACGACTCGACTGCTGACAACCACAAGGCGATTTGTTGTCATGTATTCTTTTGTCCATTTGATAATAAGCAAAAAAAAATTTATTGGTTTTACTAGAGAATAGTGGTATAAAAAGACTGTACCGTACTTTTGTTAAAGTATACGATTTCTCCAGTTCGGTTCATCCTACCCAAGCTATTGCACCTCAAATTGAACTATGGGCATGGATTTACAAGACTCGCCTGCTGACAACCACAAGGCGATTTGTTGTCATGTATTCTTTTGTCCATTTGATAATAAGCAAAAAAAAAATTATTGGTTTTACTAGAGAATAGTGGTATAAAAAGACTGTACCGTAATATACGATTTCTCCAGTTCGGTTCATCCTACCCAAGCTATTGCACCTCAAATTGAACGATGGGCATGGATTTACGAGCCGACTCGCATGCTGACAACCACAAGGCGATTTGTTGTCATTTTTTGTCCATTTGATAGTAAGCATTTGTTGATGAGATTCATGACCGCACCATATTTGGCCAAAAATTGAATTGAATTTTTTTAATACCGCCAAGTAAAATTACTGTCAAAAACCAGTGATTTTGTTGCATTTTTTGTTACAGTGCGTGTTCTTGATTCAGAAAACCAGGTTCCGCGAGGAAGAAAAAAAGAATCAATTACAAAATAGTTTCATTTATCAAATAATACTTAAAGATTCCCTGAATACAGTCATATATGTGCTCTATATACAAATGATGGCATTTCGCATTAGACGTGCTCGCCGAACTTGAAGGTTGCGTTTTTACAATTACTAACTAATTTAGTATATGTGTATTTCGGTGTTGGGCAAGGCTAGGTTCAAGAGTATGAGGAACAAATGGGAGCTCAGGGGATGTTATAGCCCCGACATAAAAACTACTTTTTTAATTAGGAAAAGCAAAGAAAGAAACATATATATATATATAATTCAGCACGCTACTGTTATTGGTTACACATACCTACCGTTGCTATTGCTATCGTAATTGTTATAATATTAACTAACATGCGATAGTAAATATTTTATCCCGTTGTTTACGCTCTCCTCTATCCCTTTGTTTTTCACTTTTGCACCAAAGAAGTCAGCGTCACTGGCAGGCACGCGCGTAAGAGTGAGGATAATAATTGTCGCCTATGTTTCAGGATGCAGAGCTACAACATAAATTATTTTTATTTGATTCGCTTTACTTTTACTTTTAACCATTAATTAAATATTTTATTTTAAGTTACTTTGGTCTTATATGTTTGCGTATAAGTTTGCGGTTAGATCTTTGACATTTAAGTGACCTTCATTTAGCTCCTTTTAGAACTAGCTTTCGGCATTGACGATATAGCCTAAAGATATTCGAAACTGTTTTATAATTCTGTTGTTTTATTCTTGCTGGAAAGGGAAAGTCGAAAATATGGCTTGAACATATGACAAACATATTGAGATACCAGTTCCAGATCCGAGGTTGTGGTTTTCTTGTAAGCGTTTTACTGCCTATTCCTGTGCATTGGTGGAGGAAGCCACAACTAGCGGTAACATAAACAACCGTGCCTATTTCTTAGGCGACTAAAAGGCACAAAAAAGTGGTATATAATTTTACCATCGCCCGGTCCAGAACAGATACCACCCACCGTGCTTCATCATGGAAGTTCCGTTTGGAATGTTTACCCCTTAGTAGCTCTTTGCTGATTGAACCCACCATATCACCAATTTTTTTTTTTTGTTGTTTGTCACTGGTAGCGCTAGTACTCAAGTTTTCTTCGTCAAGTTTTCTTCGCAGTGTTGCAATCTTTGCTTTTACGAGCGCGCCTATGCTGTCACAAATATGTTTAGACATGTTTTTTAACACGCCTTCCAGTCGGGCAGTTACCTGATTTTCGTATTGTATTTTATTCTGGTTAGGTATGTTTTAAGACATTTAGAACTGCAATTAGATATTAAACTAAGTCGATTAGAATCCAATAAGTTGTCGAATGCTTGTGAGCTGGAAGCTACATAGTCAGGTATGTATTTGACATTTTTATATTTTCTAGTTAGCATTAGAGTTTAATAATGATAATAATACTTCTTATTTCGCGGTTGTGCTGTGCTAATTATATTGCTATACTGTATATTTTGCGCTGTCAACATATCCTTTAGATTCTTAGGAAATCGGTTAGTATAAATCAGGTTGACATAATCTTAGTTTTCTTCGGGTGACTTAAATCTGTCTGCTAGGCCTGCTCAGTTCAGGCGACGTAGTCAATAATCTGATTCTGCCATATTGCTGTGAATTCGATTTTAGATCCATTTTTATAGTAATCTATTTCATGCTATTTTATTAATCTATCAAGCATGGGCCATGGGTTATTTAATATAGGTTGTAATTGGACTAATAGGTTAATTGTGCTGTACACTTCTCAGTGTATATTTTTATCTAGGAAACCATACTCTTTTTGCATACGACTCGCTTTGCCTACAAAGATACCAATTCCAATTTGTCACCTACACCGATGAATGGGCTAGTTAGTTGGTTTCTTTTAGACACTGCTTCCGGCCTTGTTCATAGCAAATTATAATAAAAAAGCGGCCTGCAATCCTCCTCACGCATATCATTATCCTATACAGGCTTGCGTACCTTCAAGCGTATTTTCAACGCTTTCACCGATTGAACTAACCGACCATTGAATTTTTGAAAAGAGTAGGCAAACACATACTATGAGCAAGTGAGGTCACCATAAAAATTGTATTATTAATATGTATTATTATTAATTAGGTATGTACTGATGCGCTATGTCTTTGGGTGAGTAACAACAATGACTGAATGTGATGCAACAATAAATAAAAAAAATCCGAATACAAATAATCAGCCGTAAATTGGATGCAATAATAATATTCATGTGAAATACGATGCTCTTACATAAGCTTTTATATTCAGAAATATTTCGTACAAACTTGTTTTACTAAGAACGGAATTAATGCGCTTTGTCTTTGGGTGAGTAACATCAATGACTAAATGCGATGCAACAATAAATAAACAAAATCCGAATACGAAATATCAGCCGTAAATTGGATGCAATACAATTATTCTTGTGAAATACGATGCTCTTACATAAGCTATCAGGATGAGACCAAACGAAAACTGAAGTAAAATAAACTATCTTAGAAAAATAGCTGAATTTCTCTGCATATACAGTGCTTGGAAAGGCAAAGTAAACGACAAAAAAGACGTTGTTTATCAACTCATCGTCAATGTCGTAAAAATAAGAGCCTGAAAATAATTCCAATCTTCGTCATAATCGAAAGTCACAGTCAACACGTTATGCAACCTCTCAGTATAAGGTCGACAAACAAACATATGGACAACTTCACATATATTAAGAGTTAATATTTCCAGTATAAGATAACGATTTTATATTAATAATTGATCTGAATTTTCCAGTGAGTGAGAGTTTGTATGAAGGTATGATATGTCCTAGAACAGGGTTTCCCAAACTTTTTGGGCAATGGATCCCTATATTTCAATGTAGTGATTCGCGGACCCCAATCTTATTTCGCATTAATATTCCGCGCAACCACCGATAAAGGTTAATACAAATAAAATAAAGTAACACTGAATCGTGTTTATTAATCGAGATTGACAAGACCTAACATTCTTTAAATAATTTATATTAGTAACCAATCACAGCGGCATTTATCTGCGACAATGGACGTACGGCACCGTACAATGTCAAGCAGGCCAGGGGTCCGCGGACCCCACTTTAGGAAACCCTGTTCTAGAAGCACCAATCCGTTGTCAGGGAGAAGAGTCATTGTTATAGAAAGCTATGTTTTTTGATTTGTTATCGTCAACAAAACGCTGGAACTTTCTATCCACTTTCCTTTCTATTCATCATTTCACACACGCGGTGTTTATTACAGTTCACATTTCAAATGCTCTTGTCAAAGTTTATTTAGGTGTACAAACAACCAAAGCTAATCTATATGAATCGTAATTAATACAATGTTGAATGATTCAGCGAATTATCAATTTGATCTTAAAAATTAAAATGTTCATTACAATAGACATTGTTAGTGTATTAAAATCATTGTTTACTATTAAGCACGAGCACATACTTGAAAAATTCCATTCATATATATTTTGTCCACATTAGTTTTGGTAAGTATGAGTCACTGATAGATCGCGCTGTCAAGGCACGGTTCACCAGTGACTTATATTGAACAAAATCTGACTGGAATATATATTTGCAAATTATTTAACTCAGTTTCTGGACTTCATGTGGGTACATCTGTCCATTTGTGTGGAGTTTCTTAACCTTTGACGTCGGCATATTTGCCCTTAACCAATCGTGAGCTGTGCTAACCACAAGAATGGAGATGGGTATTTTTATGGCGATTTTCCCGCTAGTGTACCTACACCATTATTACGTCGCACATTTTCAGCGCGATGACGTTTTATTCTAATTGAAATAGGTAATGTATTCAATAATTGGAATTAATATTTTAGAATGTATTCGAAATAGTATATCTTACGGTTTTGGTTGTTCCTGTTTCGGAATTGTTAGATATATACCAAAGAACATTTGGCACTCAGATTTATCAAATTCGGGCCCGTACGTACGGCGTTACAGTTAAATACAGCCAAAGATGAGTATGTCGTAAGAAAATTTCAGTATTGGCAAGGAATGAATTACCTTTCACCTTTTGCCAGAAACGTTTAATTTTGACATAATGATTGAGTGATTGCCACCAGGGAAATTCATAGTGAATCTAATTGCTCAACCGGTGATGTGCAAACGATATTTATATTTTGCCAACGTTTCGAATGTCTATACAGACATCTTTCATCAGTGCAATGGAATGGTTAAGTCATCGACAATACTATATACTGTAAAGGGGGTCGTTCTAAAATAAACTAGTAAAAAAAGATAAAATATTCTGAGTAAAAAGAAACATAAAAGGCTTAAGATAAATGTCTAAACCTATCTGGGTTGAAAGATAGTCTGATAAGCTTCTGGAAACATGCAAGTCTTCTTATCATTCATTGTCTGTGATATGCTGTTGATATGATATGATTCTAAAAATAGCCTTTTCTTGTAATGATCTTTTCTCTCTAATATAGTAGCTTCTTCCCAATATATTCTGTGTTCATTGCAGTATGCATGCTTGGATAATGTGGATTTTTCATTATCACATTTTCCTACATCCCGCTGGTGTTCTTGACATCTTGTGGCAAAACTTTTCTTTGTTTCTACTATGTATACCTCTTTGCAGTCTTTACATGGGATACAATAAACTACTCCCTTCCTTTTCTTTGGGTCAACTTTGTCCTTCACTTTAGATAGTGTATCTCCTAACTTATTAGAGTGTCATACAGGCCCTCTAATAAGTTGGACAAAGTTGTCCCTAAGAAAAGGAAGGGAGTAGATTATTGTATCCCATGTAAAGACTGCAAAGAGGTATACATAGGAGAAACAAAGAGAAGTTTTGCCACAAGATGTCAAGAACACCAGCGGGATGTAGGAAAATATGATTATGAAAAGTATGCATTATCCAAGCATGCATACTGCAATGACCACAGAATAGATTGGGAAGAGGGTACTATATTAGAGAGAGAAGATCATTACAAGAAAAGACTATTTTTAAAATCATATCATATCAACAGCATATCACAGACAATGAATGATAAGAAGACTTGCATGTTTCCGACAGCTTATCAGACAATATTTCAACGCAGACAGGGTTAGACATGTATCTTTAGCCTTTCATGTCTCTTTTTACTCATAATTTAGAGTATTTTATCTTTTGTTTACTAGCTTATTTTAGAACGTCCCCCTTTAAAGTATATAATATTGTCGATGACTTAACCATTCCATTGCCCTGATGAAGAACGTCTGTATAGACATTCGAAACGCTGGCAAAATATAAAATATCGTTTGTAAATCGCCGGTTGACCAATTAGATTCATTATTTTGACATGTTTGAAATTGATGAAAAAAAAAACAATCATTGATATGTAAACGAATCAAATTCTAGCAATTGATCTCGGTAAAATCAAATTGAGCATCTGCAGTAAAGTGCATAACGATTAGATTAAACGAGTTTTCATGCACTATGCGGAAGATTTCCAATGGGTAATATATATGTTCAAACGCGAAATATAGGAACGTTTAGGAAACTTAATAACGCTATCATAATTAATTAATACTATCAAGAGATATTTTGTTCATTCAGATCGAAATCAATAACAATTCTGGATCAGTTGAAAAGTTTTTGCATCGTAGAACTGAGGTTGACATCCTAGACATGCTTGACAATGTGCATCAGGATATCTTGGACAAGAAGCTCCAATACATCCTCTATCACATGTTTGAGTTAATTGTGAGTTGATTCCAGGTTGACATGTTGCTGAAACGAGAAAATATATGAAAATTTAATTTATAAATAAAAGATTTTTATTTTTGTGCTAGTGTCACAGACGGATCGCGAAATAAAGAAAAAAAAATTAATTCAAGTAAATATCTTTTGCGTGGTAAGGTTTTTAATGGATCACGCCATTCGACCTTTACAAAAGTTAATATATCTGTTAATTGAAGAAATAATAGTGTATATTCGTAGATATATTGAAACAAAGGAATTATATTGAACAAACACGCATTAACTTTCAGGTTATTATTCGAAATAGATATTTGCATTCCAAAAGATTCGGATTTGTCCCGTCCATTTCCACGTTTAATAATATCTTATTTTGCTTGCAAGTTTAATTTTACAAAGAAAATACTTTTTGTTAAAAAGCAGCCTCCAGAGTAAATCAAATTATGTTCGTTTTCAACTTTAATATTAAATAACTTTAATATTAACTTTATTATTAAATAATATATATATATATAGAAAAGGTAGATTTTTTGAATCGCTCGGGACAGATACCACTCACAGTTTATTACAGTGGTTTAGAGAGATCAGTGGAACGACTTTCAAAGCAAAATAAACTTTGCAAATTTTGTATTTGGGTTAATTCAGTACTTTTTCTATAATTGTCAACATATACATACCGGTCTGCCTGCACGGTACTCGTCTTCCAATACTGTTGTAAAAGAACAAGAAACATCCACCACAACTAGAGACACCACATTGAGCTTCAGGAGAAGTTAAACATTTTAATCCATTGCACATATGTGCTCCACAGCTTGGGTTGGGTGGAAGGGTCGCAGGGCATTGACCTGGAAAATAAAATGTAACATATGGAATTCTGCATATAGGAGTGTTATTGTTTGATTTATTCGAAATATCGAGTGTAAAATCAAATTTTGAATAGATATTGCCTAAGATGTTTAAACTTACAGAACTGATCAATATGAAAAGAAACAATCTCAATTAAAACGATGTGAATTTAAAATTGATCATATGAAGTTTTCAAAAAAATGCAATCATTTTCAATTCCAAGAATAGATTGTTATTATTTGGGTTTGCTGTGGCCTGGCTTCACCAGCAACCGAAAGGTCATGACATCGTTCCTAAATTTTGAGGAGAGAGGCAAACATATCATGCATTTTAAAATGATATTGTATTGTTTGTACCAAAAATGACAACAGGATAAACAAGGTTGTTTGAGAATTGTTCTATCTATTTGTCTTTTATTCGTTTTCACGTTTTAAAACTTCTGTGTCTTCGATGGTTCGTTGTCAAAGTTTACTTACAATAAGGCAATGCTATATCATATGCCGGATATTTTGAATTATAGAATCTTCCTCTACATCCACATCCTGGTCTGCATAATGCATTTAGATTCCCTGGACATCTTGAAACAGAACATGCTGGGACGCTACAAGTTGGACATCGGGGTGGAGGTGGAATACGTCGAGGTGGAGGGGAAGATGTTCGTCTTCCCATTGTTGCAAGTAAAAGCAACAACATAGAACGATCAATTCCTGTAGTAAATAATTGTCCCCTTAAACAAAAAATCTAAAAACCATATATGTTAAATCAAACAATACTGTAGCAAATACACAGTAAAATCACTCGTCATGTGCAGTAATTACATATTTCCAAAGTTAAAAAACGCCATGTTGATGAGATTTATGCCAATTATGGGCTGTTGATGGACCGCACCGTCGCTGTGCGTTCCCTCAACACCCTGTATTTGTTCAAATGAGTCAATTTTGAATCTTTTTTCAATGCCGCCAAGCAAAATTACTGTCAAAGACCAGTGATTTTGTTGCATTTTTTGTTACAATGTGTGATTCAGTCCTCTTTGGGATGTTTTGTACTTAAGTATACTTTCAACCACAAAATGTTTAGTAGCTATTTGCCAGTGATCGATAGCTTGCAAGCCCTGCAAATTTGCAGAGAACAGAACATTTAATGAAACTGGAATTTCCGCTTTACCAAGTGAATATCTACCAAAAACTTTCGTTTACTGATTATGATTCATTGATTGGCAGATAAAATTTGATTCGAAATTATTTCATACCTTTTTTAGGTTTCTTGGGTTCTTTTGGTTCAGGTATGCATACTGCTCCACATCTGTTTGGACAACATATTTTTCCTTCACTGCATTCATAGTCATCATCACAATCTTCGTCACAGGGAACTATGGCACTCACCGAAGGACATCTTTCGTCGAAAACTTTTTTTTAGAAAAAAATTAATTCAATTAAATAAAATCGAAGAATATAGGAGCTTCTACAGCGACGTCTCGACCAAAAATTGTTTCCATGTTAAAGACTAAACTTTTGCGACAAGGGATATTCATAGTGATTTTAATTACGCTGCATGTATTTGCAAATCAGTGGTAAATCAAATAGAATAACAATGTTTTCATGCGCTGATGAATATCACGTCATATGTTGATATGTGGTGACTTTCAAAGTTTGAATTTCTGTTTTTAAGCAAATTTAAATCATACTGTGTTTACCTCCTACGGTTATTATTATTCATAAAATATAAGTTAAATAATTTGATACTAAATATGAGATTCTGGCGAAACACTGTATTCTGTTATAAAATCACCTCTACACTCAGGTGTTGGTCGCGACCATTCTCCTGTTGCTTGGCATGTTGTTTCTTTTGACCCAAATAACTTAAGAGGAGGATTGCAAATGAATCTAGGAAACAAAATTATAATTCCGCTCTAGCTTCTCGTTTTATGTAATAGAAATAACTGATATAATATCGCACCGACGGCACGTAATCCGTCAGTCGTTCATGCTTCAGGATAAGTCTATATACTTACAAACGATTAAGGAATATGAAACAAATAGGCGAATTACTACGCAATATGAACATAATCCTTTAAAGTAACTTTTGGTAACCCGGGCAATGTTTTAAACCAGCGATTCATTCTGAGGAAAAAGATAACGGAGGGATCTCGTACTTTAAAACTGTATATTTAAGAGGTACTATCCCTAATTACTAAAATCAAATTGTGTGTTAAAAATCAAGTGAAAAAAAAAACAATTGCATTCTACCGATTATGATATTTTCAGATGAAATTATCCACTGAGCACAGGTCGCTGAGCATTGAATTACTCAACTCGTGAAATGCACAATATTGTTGATGTGGATTAGCGCTTTCTATAAAATCTATTAACGATCGTTAATCGTTAAGGTACTAATTAGAAAATTCAGTTAGTATTTTACAAATTTTTTGATGCCCAAAAACAACTTACTCGCATGTACTTGCATAATTTGAACCACTAGTGCACATCTTCACTCTTCCATTTTCCAACGATAAAGCATCACATGTCACATCTAGAAATAAATCTGATATATACCGATACAGTTTTTGGGCCAGACATTCTAGAAATTGAATTTGTCAATAACGTGCTGCAGACTTGGCAGAACATACCAAATCGGAAAAAAAATTGTCAAAAGCATTTTGGCAAGTATTTGTCAATTCTGGATCGCGTCGAAAAGGGATTTACACTTTATGGAACTACACTCCACGGAATGGCACCCGGTGAAATCGCGCGCAGTGTAATGACACCACGTTGAATCTCCTTGGGTGCAATTCCAAGCGGGAAATGTAACTAAGTACTATTTACTTTGCCTGCAACTTTACATGGGTGCAATCCCACTGAGTGCAAATCTACTAGGCGTTGTGCTTGCTAAGTACAATCTCACTTGGTGCATTCTACTGAGTGCAGCCTTACCGGGTGTAATTTCAGGACATGCAATTCCACCCGGCGATATTCCTCGTTTTTTAAATGCAAGTATACCAGTCGCATGCTCCACAACAAGTAATTGGGAATTTTATTGTAAACAACGAGCGAATTAGCATTATGTCGGAAACATCAAAGCACGCTGGATCTTCAGCAAGCAAAATAAGGATAATGTAATATGGGTTCAAACTAAATCATTTTTACCTGTACATGTTGGCATCATTTCATCCCAAGTTCCATCACTTTGACAAGTTAACATAGATGGTCCCGTCAATGTCTCTCCAGGGTAACAAGAGAACCTTGGAAGATCAACAAAATATATACTTCCAACAAAATCCAAGCTAACATTTTTAATAGAGATATACCGATACCAGTTTTATGCCAAAATGAGCCGATATCTGTACAACAGATACTCAAAATTACCGATACCGGCCGATACCGATATTCATCACAAATTCAAATATGCTCAAAGTACATCCTTAAAATTGAAATTTGTCAAAAAATTTCAGTAAAATTTTCTGTAAAATAACTAATAGCAAAGAAACACACCCATAGTGGAGGGAATGAACTTGAGGCAACAACACAAGATATTGCACAAAGAAGAATATTGCAGGACCCCATACAAATAGAAATATTCCAAATCAATGAAGAAAAAACATTCAATCAAATTGGGAAAATTTCGCCAAATCAAAAAGCGAGTATATATTTGGTTTTTAAATATGTTTGTTCAACTATTATTTTTATATTTATATTCCAAAGGCTAAATTCCCCATATCAATGTCAACCTTGAATCTAAGAATTGTGTCCTAGGCATGGTAATAATTTTTTTCAGTAATCAAAAGTAAAGACCGGAAGGTCGTAGGGAAAGAACGTAAGTTTAACAACCCATACCAAGCTTAACAATCCACACCCAAGTATGACCCTGATCCACTTTATGCACTGTTGATCCAATCATTATGCAATGTTTGATATTTTAAGGAGTGTGCTGAGGCGACCGTTAGTTAAATTATTCAGGTACTGATTTAGGCCTCGGTTAGAGCAAATTCCTCAAGATCGGCTATTTTGCGGCCGATACCGATACATCGGTACTTCCCTAATTTTCACTCTAAGCACGAGTGAAGAAAGCCTATATAGTGAATGGCTACTCTGAATCGACGTATCAGAATCTCATTTTTGTAGTAAGTGTTATTCGTAATAGATATATTTCACTCTTTCTTGTATTTATACATGTATAATATGATAAAACAAATATATATATATATATATATATATATTATCTTACTATAGCTGAATCCTTTTACTACTTTGTTTTTAAGTATGGGTCTCAGCTGGCATAGCAGTCATCTATCTATGGCGCATATATGAAAAAAAATGCATGGGAGAGTGGACACTATTTTTCTGAGATAACGATTTAAGTATTAATAATATTTGTATGAAAATCCTTACCTGCAAGCACTCGGATATACAAAGCCTCTAGGTGTACACACCATATTTCCTGGCTGTGGATCAAAATCCAGGTCGGGACATGTGATTCCTGACAACAATAATAAAAATATTAACATTCTCAAGCTTCCAAAAATTTTTTTTTCTACTCGAAAAAAATTTCCCGTTTTCAAGAATCTCGGGTTTTAATACTGCATTTCAAAATATAAAAATTCATTTTCAGTGATTCGAAATTAACATACTGTTAAAAAAAAGTATACATTTTCAGAAAGGAGAGGTAAATTTTGCCGATTCTAATATTCGATTCGAAAAAATTATTGGATTCGATTCTGAATTCAACAGTTATTCATTTTTGGCCACCCTTAATTTATTTCCTCAGAAATCATTCGAAAGATGTAACAATGTGCATTTTAACAAGACATACTTTCACAAATAAAATCAGCATCACTCCATTGTCCATCTTCCTGACATTCTGAAAAATCATCTCCAACACTTTTGTAGCCGGTATCACAGATAGGACTGAAATTAGTAGTGTAACTCAAGATTAAAATATGATTATATTGAGCAGTATTTCAATCTTATCTAGAAGTAAGTTTCTTAGATTTTTAATCATGCTACTACACTGTGACAAAATTATAGTAACCTATTTCTACTTTTGAAACAATTTAATACCTTGTTTGAAATATTTGATTTGTCGATGAATACAAGCCACCTAGTTATTTGAACCAGATTCCAAATTAGGTAAATATACCTTTTTTTACGTAGTAAACTAACTGCGTGAAATCTAAACCACATATTTGTGAAAATGGGCAAAACTATTTTAAAAAACTCGATGAAAAAGGTATACTTGGTATAATTAAAATTGCCAACAATATTAAACAATAACCTGCATCGGCCTAGGTATTGGTAACTGTCACAGTATGGTTCTCCGTAAGGAAAAGATTCATATTTTCCACATTCAACAGCTGAAAGAATAAACGAGTATGGTAATGCAAGATTCGCCATGAAAATCAGTAATTTGATTTCGTCAAAGTGGTTAAATATGGCCCCGGCAAGTCTGGGTCGTTAATCCATGCCACCACTCCACCAAGGGTGTGATAATTTGGGTAAGCTAAGCCGAACATAAAAAAGATCATATTTTTGAAGGAATTCTAACCCTTTCCGTCTATAGGTGGCCGCTTGTACAGGGCGTCGGTCAAGACGATCCCCTTCAAGAAGTGGCTATAAAAAATGCTACAAAGATGTGTCACATACTTAACAAAACATTTTTGCCAGAAAGCTGAAAGCTGAGCTGCCGAAGATCCTATCGTGCGCATTTCTGATTGGGGAATTCTAATCAGATAGTTTTTTGAGTTGGATCGACTCGCTAATTCCATGTAAACAGCAAATTCACATTTTTGGTTTTACTATTTTCATTAATTATCAACGTAAAGAAATGTATAGCTGCGAATTAACACCTCATCTTTAAGGGCAGAAATCAGTTTAACTGAAATCGAGAATATTTTGTTGTGAAAAATCCAATTCATTTAGCAAGTTTCCGTTTCTATGACCGGTGAACACCTGATTTGATTCAATCAATAAAATCGAAGCGATTCGAATCCTCGAACTGAATTCCCCAGCTGAAGCCATGACATCAACTTTTAGAACAATGAGGTACTGTTACTTTTTAGACTGTTCAAATGGAAAATAGATATCAAAAAGTAGAATCCGCGATTTGATACGCAATAAACAATGAATGAACAAAAATATGGTAAAATACACTCACGATTACAAGCTGTTGGCATTGAACCTGACCATGTTTTATCCAGTTCACAAGTCATTGTTAATCCTGGTGGATATGCTACAGTTCCCGTTGGACAATCGAATTTTAATATTGGACGAAATATTACCTCAATAAGTGATTTAGATTAGGAAATATGGATCTAGACAACACCTCGTAATTTTTATAATGGGATTTTATGGGTGTACAATAGTTCTACTCATATATGTACAAAAATATTCGGACATTATTTAAACAATGTAAGGATACAATAAAGATACAAGCGAACATTTTCCATTTCCCAATTACTGACAAACCCAAATTGCATAACAAGTTTGCAATAGCCGTGAAATGTGTCATATTTCAAAATTCGCGCGTCATTTCTTTGATCGTTCTGGCAGACGGACTTAACTAAAGTTAGCAAAATTTTCAAGACAACATTTTGCAGTTTCACTATACTCACGAAATTCGTTTTTATAGTCTCTAAGTTCTTTATATTTTCAGGACGGGGTGACTGTCGAATTATTTGCCATGTCTTATTCGCGAACCTAAATCGAGGTATTTACACACAGAACAGCCCGATGTGTGTGAGAATTAACGGCGAAGTGCCTTGCTGGAGGGGGCTTGTGAAACGGCCAAGCATCGAACTATCGATTTGTGGACAATAGCTTCGCGCTTTAGTGACTGAGCCACAAAGCAGTGTCTAAATTCTTCTGTAGTCAGATGTGAACTATGATATATAGGACTGCCCATTTTTGTAATACTTTTGAGGTCTTTCCGATTATGGCTATTTTAAAGTAATTAATAATATTTAATTCACACCTGCATACATCATCATTATAATTGGAACCATCACAATCAGGTTCTCCAAGTTGAAACGTTATCGGTGGGCAATATATATCTGAAAACAAAAAAACACTCATAAAATTCAATCAGAAAACTAAATCTTGCAGTAGCTTATTTCGTCATTCGGAATATTTGAATATTATTTTGGAAAATATGACTTACGGTCCATGTGTGATTATTACTTGGCAGAATAAGATTTCCGAATATGTGGAGTTTTTAAGTAGAATGTATATATATTTGGCTGAAAAAGACTTCTGCCTTACTTACTTTACTTACACTGAATTACAACCCATTATACTAATACTGGTATTCGCGCTAAACAGAACCGAAAGGGGCTAACGGCCACCCAAATTCCAGTTGGACAGTATAAAATGAAGCGCCAGGAACTGCACTCGAAGTGGAAATTATTATAATAACTGAACCTTATTGATAGAGTTCAGCGAGTGGCATCTGTCCTGTACAGTAGTGAAGTTAACCAGTAAAAAGAAGTAAAAAAGTTAACTGACCACCACAGTTGGGTGGAGCGTATGTCCATTGTCCGTCTGCACCACATCGTGTCAAATCTGAACCTGATGTAATTTCTTTCCCCGTGAGACATTTGAATCTAGAAATCGAAAAATTTGTCGTTCTACAATTTTCTTGAAAGGATTAATTGATTAAACTTGACGACGCAATCCAATTTTTTTCGAATTTGTTTCGTTGATTTTTAGGTATTTAGTTGGTAAGCATAAGATGAAACCAAAGTTAATAAAAGGATTTTACAAACGCATTACAAACGCAGATTTGCGATGTCGTAAAAAAGCCTTTGAACAAAAATAGCATATCAAGTTTGCATTGAAAAACAAAATATAGGATTGAAGGGCAGCCAAAAAAAATATTTATAAAGGGAATATTTTGATTTTCAACAGCAAAATAGCTAATTGCTTTTGCTAGGCACTCAGTGAAGCTTAATTTTATTGTACCTGCTTACATTCATATTAGGTCCCACAGCAAAAAAATGGCTAAACATCATTAGTCAAGTATGAATTACTGATAGATCGCGCCGACGAAGAACGCTCCGTCCATGACTTGAGCATGACAAAACAAAATTTTGAATTGTGACACCTTCAAATATACGCCTATTTTTTAAGTCTTGGTGAACAAAATTTGCTAAAATTCTTAAAAAAAAAGATGTGAGGTGTTCCTGTGGCAGGATTTTTTTTTTTAATACAAGTTTACTGGAAGTGAGGCCGGCAGCAGTGCTTAAAAAAACCAGCTAACGATCACTTAATTAACAAAGAGTTACTAGAAGTTGTACCAGCACATGCACTCTAGGCGTAAAACATTCTAAGCGGAACTAAACTGCTATGGTAAAGTGCAGTGCGTGGTTTCTGCCCTGGACGATGGTGAATTCATCTCCCACTTCTTACATGACCAATAACATTACAAAATCAACCTACACACAGAAAGTATTAAATTTGACACTATTTTCCGGATCGCATATTAATTCTCCATCGAACGTAATTTCAGGACACGTGATTTCTGTAAAAAAAAAGAAATGTGATAATATAAGTTCAATAAATAATTTTTTATAGTTTAGTTCAAGTTCGGGTTATTTCGTTTATTTATCATTCGGACAAAAATTTACATGTTTTAGCAGTAATGCACTCTACTCAAATGAACATAGTGCAAGCAATGTTGCAAGAAGCTACTACAAAACGTAATACCAACAACTGCCCCATAAGCGGCAACATCTCATTAAAAATTAACGGCATGTTCTGCCCTAGCGTGGTATTTCTAGATTAAAGCATATAGTTTAACTAGTATACTTAGTCTACAGGGTTCAATTTTCACTACAGTGTAGGCGGAAGTAAAACCAATAAAAACTTTTTGTTTCTTTTTAGTCATTTCGTACAACGTATACGTTATAGCGATTTTATATCCAATATCTATACAGAAATAATTACAATCTCGTCTTATAAACTTCACTGACCTGTACACGTAGGGCTAAGAGAGTTGGCATCAGGAGACCAAGTCCCAGGATTGGTAGTACCAGTGCATTCAATATCAGATTGGATATTGGATTTATAACCTTCAATACAATCGAAGCTGAAATATGAATCAAATCCTAATTAGTTATGACTAACAGTTTCTATTAAAAAAAAAAATATAGGATTGTCAACGTATCTGAGAAACTCTGAACGATTCTATATAGGGCGGGACAAAACCGACCACAATGAATTCGAATCTGGTTCAAATGCTTTTTTCGAATGAAATCGAATCGCGATTTTCACATATATAGCAAATTTTCCATTTTTAAACTCACCATTTTGCTCCATCATCAAAGTTAAGAAATCTATTTTTACGTATTCACTTACAATGCCGTCTTCATTTTTTGGGTCACAAACAAATTGTCAAAATTTAATCGTTAAAATATGATGATATTTCATCATTTCTGAGGTATCTGTGTTGATGTCTAGTTCGAATAAGTGGTTCGAATAATCTGTCACCAAATCGGATTGTCCAACCCTACCTATAACCTATTCATTTGTGTATAGAGTGCTAGGTGAATCTTAATCATTTGAAATTCGAATCTAATTTGGATATATTTTCTCTCATCGGATCGTTTCACCTAGTTCTTATAAATACTATCCCACAGACTCCAATCTCCATCCTTATTTGGCCTTTTTACAAAAGGACGTTTTTTGCAGTTGAGAATATAAAACTTTTCAACGCTATCACTAGGTCACCGATACCAACCTGCATGTAGAACCAAAAGAAGTTCCTGCATTACAATTCCAATCCCCTTCCAAGATGGGCGAAGTTAATGCATAACATGTGATTGCTGAAACAATCAAGTAATCAAGTAAACTTATAATGTCAATCTTCACTTCAGTACTATGAATGGATGAAAATCAGTAGTGTGCGTTCATTAAGTGAATACACGACATATAATTCGTGATTTGATCTGGAGACGTGGGACCTCCAAACCATCAAAAAAGTCAAGTCAGAATTTAGAAAATTGGCACCAATAAAAATGTTGTACCTGCAACTGCAGCATAAGCGACAACATTTTATAAAAATCTCCCTGTACTTTTTTAATCGTGGCATTTTTAGATTAAAGTACAGCGCTTAGCTAGTATAATTAGATTACGCTATATTCACCGATTTCTCTGTTTAAAGTTTTAACTAAAAATACAACTAGGAAAAATAGGTATATTAACGTAATTTATACTAGGTAACTGGTCTTGACCTAGGTCCCTGGTATAAAAAAAAAAAACTAGACAGAAAAAACGCACCTTATCGGTGCGTTCCATCAACAGCCTACTATTGAAAAAAGACGATTTCATAGTTTTAATCACTATAGTAAGCTTAATGACTGTTAAAAAGCAGTGATTTTACTGCATTTTTTACTACAGTGTAGGCAGAAATAAAACCAATTAATATGATTCGTTTTGGTTGCATCATACAACTATAGCTGGGCAATTCGATCGATGATTCGAATCGATTCGAAGCACGATTCATTCGAATCAATCGTGAATTGTTCATGGGAACAAAAACTTGGTGCGTGAACTGACATTTTCATTTTTAACGACAAAACCCTATCTATTTTGGTCAAATTTGATCAAAATCGATTATATTTTGTCGATAAAACATTGTTGCTTATAGTGTGAATTAAAAGTACACCTTAAACAATAAATTTCTTTTTTTTGCAATGGGGACAAGTTATAATAGTAAAAATGGAATATTTGGTATTCACAAAGAATGAGTTATTCGATCCGATTCTAAAAAACTATTCCAATCAGATTCGAATTCCAAATGATTCGGTTTTGCCCGGCCCTACTTATAACACATACGCTAGACCAATTCTTAATCCCTTACCTATACAGGACTGAATACAACTCATTTTATAAACTTAACTGACCTGTACACGAAGGGGTTAGAGAGGCGGGATCAGGAGACCAAGTCCCAGGAATGGTAGTACCAGTGCATTCAATATTAGATATATAATTGGTTTCATAACCTTCAATGCATTCGAATCTGAAATTATAAATATAATCCTAATTAGTAATGATCACCAGTTGCTATGGAAAAATTCGTCCATCATCAAAGTTAAGAAATGTATATCTACATATTCATCTATAATTCCGTAAATAACTTTTTACCGATAATAGTTCCATCAATTCACTCTTCATTTTTCAGAGCACAAACCAATTGTCAAAACTTTTGTCGTAAAAATATTATAATTTTTCATTATTTTTAAGGTATTCCCTACTTCCACTATACTATTCTACTGTATTTCCACCTATTTCTTATAAATACTATCTCACAGACACCAATCTCCATCCTTATTTGGCCATTTTTACAAAATGAGTTTTTTGGTAGTTGAGGTTATAAAACTTTTCAACGCTATCACTAGGTCTCCGATACCAACCTGCATGTAGAACCAAAAGAAGTTCCTGTATAACAATTCCAATCCCCTTCGAAGATGGGAGAATTTACTGTAGAACATGTGATTGCTGAAACAATCAAGTAATCAAGTAAACTTATGATGTTAATCTCAACTGCAGTACTATGAATGGATGAAAATCAGTAGTGTGCGTTCATTAAGTGAATACACGACATATAATCCGTGATTTGATCTGGAGACGCGGGACTTCCAAACCCACAAAAAAGTCAAGCTAGAATTTAGAAAATTGGCACTAATAAAAATGTTGTACCTGCAACTGCAGCATGAGTGACAACATTTTATAAAAAATCTCCCTGCACTTTTTTAATAGTGTTGGCATTTTTAGATTAAAGTACAGCGCTTAGCTAGTATAATTAGATTACGCAACATTCACCGATTTCTCTGTTTAAAGTTTTAACTATAAATACAACTAGGAAAAATAGGTATATTAACATAATTTATACTAGGTAACTGGTCTTGACCTAGGTCCCTGGTATGAAAAAAAACTAGACAGAAAAAAACGCACCCTATCGGTGCGTTCCATCAACAGCCTACTATTGAAAAAAGACGATTTCATAGTTTTAATCAGTATAGTAAGCTTAATGACTGTTAAAAAGCAGTGATTTTACTGCATTTTTTACTACAGTGTAGGCAGAAATAAAACCAATTAATATGATTCGTTTTAGTTGCATCATACAGCTATGGCTGGGCAATTCGATCGATGATTCGAATCGATTCGAAGCACGATTCATTCGAATCAATCGTGAATTGTTCATGGGAACAAAAACTTGGTGCGTGAACTAACATTTTCATTTTTAACGACAAAACCCTATCTATTTTGGTCAAATTTGATCAAAATCGATTATATTTTGTCGATAAAACATTGTTGCTTATAGTGTGAATTAAAAGTACACCTTAAACAATAAATTTCTTTTTTTTGCAATGGGGACAAGTTATAATAGTAAAAATGGAATATTTGGTATTCACAAAGAATGAGTTATTCGATCCGATTCTAAAAAACTATTCCAATCAGATTCGAATTCCAAATGATTCGGTTTTGCCCGGCCCTACTTATAACACATACGCTAGACCAATTCTTAATCCCTTACCTATACAGGACTGAATACAACTCATTTTATAAACTTAACTGACCTGTACACGAAGGGGTTAGAGAGGCGGGATCAGGAGACCAAGTCCCAGGAATGGTAGTACCAGTGCATTCAATATTAGATATATAATTGGTTTCATAACCTTCAATGCATTCGAATCTGAAATTATAAATATAATCCTAATTAGTAATGGTCACCAGTTGCTATGGAAAAATTCGTCCATCATCAAATTTAAGAAATGTATATCTACATATTCATTTATAATTCCGTAAATAACTTTTTACCGATAATAGTTCCATCAAATCCCTCTTCATTTTTCAAAGCACAAACCAATTGTCAAAAATTTCGTCCTTAAAATATTATAATTTTTCATTATTTCTAAGGTATTTCCTACTTCCACTATACTATTCTACTGTATTTTCACCTATTTCTTATAAATACTATCTCACAGACACCAATCTCCATCCTTATTTGGCTGTTTTACAAAATGAGGTTTTTGGTAGTTGAGGTTATAAAACTTTTCAACGCTATCACTAGGTCACCGATACCAACCTGCATGTAGAACCAAAAGAAGTTCCTGCATTACAATTCCAATCCCCTTCCAAGATGGGAGAATTTACTTTAGAACATGTGATTGCTGAAACAATCAAGCAATCAGGTAAACTTATGGTGTTAATCTTCACTGCAGTACTATGAATGGATGAAAATCAGTAGTGTGCGTTCATTAAGTGAATACACGACATATAATTCGTGATTTGATCTGGAGACGCGGGACTTCCAAACCCACAAAAAAGTCAAGCTAGAATTTAGAAAATTGGCACTAATAAAAATGTTGTACCTGCAACTGCAGCATGAGCGAAAACATTTTATAAAAATCTCCCTGCACTTTTTTAATAGTGTTGGCATTTTTAGATTAAAGTACAGCGCTTAGCTAGTATACTTAGATTACGCTATATTCACCGATTTAGGCAAAAATAAAACCAATTAATACGATTTTTATCCTTTTAGTCGCATCTTACAACTGTGGCTGGTCAATTCGATTCGGTGATTCGAAACACGATTAATTCGAATCAATCGTGAATTGTTCATAGGAACAAAAACTTTTTACGTGAACTAAAATTTTCATTTTTAGCAACAAACCCAATCAATTTTGGTCAAATTTTGGGACCTCCACCCCCAGCTCATTCATAAAAATAACAAGAATTCATAAATTTGTTTAATTTACTTCTGTAAAATGATGTGAAATAGGTTTTAAAAATATCTTGCCTCATCTTATCGTTACTTCGTAGCATTGAATTTATTTTGGCACCCCGGGCAAAACTATAACGTGAAACAGGCATTTATTATTTATATTTGAAAATCATTCCAATCAAAATACAAGTGATTGGGGTTTGTTGTGTGGTATATCCGGAACGGATTATACAATCAAAATTATAATAAGCATGATTCACATATAGATGGCGCTGTGGCGTCCCTATTTCAAAAAAGTATACATTTTCAGAAAGGAGAGGTAAATTTTGCCGATTCTAATATTCGATTCGAAAAAATTATTGGATTCGATTCTGAATTCAACAGTTATTCATTTTTGGCCACCCTTAATTTATTTCCTCAGAAATCATTCGAAAGATGTAACAATGTGCATTTCAACAAGACATACTTTCACAAATAAAATCAGCATCACTCCATTGTCCATCTTCCTGACATTCTGAAAAATCATCTCCAACACTTTTGTAGCCGGTATCACAGATAGGACTGAAATTAGTAGTGTAACTCAAGATTAAAATATGATTATATTGAGCAGTATTTCAATCTTATCTAGAAGTAAGTTTCTTAGATTTTTAATCATGCTACTACACTGTGACAAAATTATAGTAACCTATTTCTACTTTTGAAACAATTTAATACCTTGTTTGAAATATTTGATTTGTCGATGAATACAAGCCACCTAGTTATTTGAACCAGATTCCAAATTAGGTAAATATACCTTTTTTTACGTAGTAAACTAACTGCGTGAAATCTAAACCACATATTTGTGAAAATGGGCAAAACTATTTTAAAAAACTCGATGAAAAAGGTATACTTGGTATAATTAAAATTGCCAACAATATTAAACAATAACCTGCATCGGCCTAGGTATTGGTAACTGTCACAGACTGGTTCTCCGTAAGGAAAAGATTCATATTTTCCACATTCAACAGCTGAAAGAATAAACGAGTATGGTAATGCAAGATTCGCCATGAAAATCAGTAATTTGATTTCGTCAAAGTGGTTAAATATGGCCCCGGCAAGTCTGGGTCGTTAATCCATGCCACCACTCCACCAAGGGGGTGTGATAATTTGGGTAAGCTAAGCCGAACATAAAAAGATCATATTTTTGAAGGAATTCTAAACCCTTTCCGTCTATAGGTGGCCGCTTGTACAGGGCGTCGGTCAAGACGATCCCCTTCAAGAAGTGGCTATAAAAAAATGCTACAAAGATGTGTCACATACTTAACAAAACATTTTTGCCAGAAAGCTGAAAGCTGAGCTGCCGAAGATCCTATCGTGCGCATTTCTGATTGGGGAATTCTAATCAGATAGTTTTTTGAGTTGGATCGACTCGCTAATTCCATGTAAACAGCAAATTCACATTTTTGGTTTTACTATTTTCATTAATTATCAACGTAAAGAAATGTATAGCTGCGAATTAACACCTCATCTTTAAGGGCAGAAATCAGTTTAACTGAAATCGAGAATATTTTGTTGTGAAAAATCCAATTCATTTAGCAAGTTTTCGTTTCTATGACCGGTGAACACCTGATTTGATTCAATCAATAAAATCGAAGCGATTCGAATCCTCGAACTGAATTCCCCAGCTGAAGTCATGACATCAACTTTTAGAACAATGAGGTACTGTTACTTTTTAGACTGTTCAAATGGAAAATAGATATCAAAAAGTAGAATCCGCGATTTGATACGCAATAAACAATGAATGAACAAAAATATGGTAAAATACACTCACGATTACAAGCTGTTGGCATTGAACCTGACCATGTTTTATCCAGTTCACAAGTCATTGTTAATCCTGGTGGATATGCTACAGTTCCCGTTGGACAATCGAATTTTAATATTGGACGAAATATTACCTCAATAAGTGATTTAGATTAGGAAATATGGATCTAGACAACACCTCGTAATTTTTATAATGGGATTTTATGGGTGTACAATAGTTCTACTCATATATGTACAAAAATATTCGGACATTATTTAAACAATGTAAGGATACAATAAAGATACAAGCGAACATTTTCCATTTCCCAATTACTGACAAACCCAAATTGCATAACAAGTTTGCAATAGCCGTGAAATGTGTCATATTTCAAAATTCGCGCGTCATTTCTTTGATCGTTCTGGCAGACGGACTTAACTAAAGTTAGCAAAATTTTCAAGACAACATTTTGCAGTTTCACTATACTCACGAAATTCGTTTTTATAGTCTCTAAGTTCTTTATATTTTCAGGACGGGGTGACTGTCGAATTATTTGCCATGTCTTATTCGCGAACCTAAATCGAGGTATTTACACACAGAACAGCCCGATGTGTGTGAGAATTAACGGCGAAGTGCCTTGCTGGAGGGGGCTTGTGAAACGGCCAAGCATCGAACTATCGATTTGTGGACAATAGCTTCGCGCTTTAGTGACTGAGCCACAAAGCAGTGTCTAAATTCTTCTGTAGTCAGATGTGAACTATGATATATAGGACTGCCCATTTTTGTAATACTTTTGAGGTCTTTCCGATTATGGCTATTTTAAAGTAATTAATAATATTTAATTCACACCTGCATACATCATTATAATTGGAACCATCACAATCAGGTTCTCCAAGTTGAAACGTTATCGGTGGGCAATATATATCTGAAAACAAAAAAAACACTCATAAAATTCAATCAGAAAACTAAATCTTGCAGTAGCTTATTTCGTCATTCGGAATATTTGAATATTATTTTGGAAAATATGACTTACGGTCCATGTGTGATTATTACTTGGCAGAATAAGATTTGCGAATATGTGGAGTTTTTAAGTAGAATGTATATATATTTGGCTGAAAAAGACTTCTGCCTTACTTACTTTACTTACACTGAATTACAACCCATTATACTAATACTGGTATTCGCGCTAAACAGAACCGAAAGGGGCTAACGGCCAACCAAATTCCAGTTGGACAGTATAAAATGAAGCGCCAGCAACTGCACTCGAAGTGGAAATTATTATAATAACTGAACCTTATTGATAGAGTTCAGCGAGTGGCATCTGTCCTGTACAGTAGTGAAGTTAACCAGTAAAAAGTAGTAAAAAAAGTTAACTGACCACCACAGTTGGGTGGAGCGTATGTCCATTGTCCGTCTGCACCACATAGTGTCAAATCTGAACCTGATGTAATTTCTTTCCCCGTGGGACATTTGAATCTAGAAATCGAAAAAAATTTGTCGTTCTACAATTTTCTTGAAAGGATTAATTGATTAAACTTGACGACGCAATCCAATTTTTTTCGAATTTGTTTCGTTGATTTTTAGGTATTTAGTTGGTAAGCATAAGATGAAACCAAAGTTAATAAAAGGATTTTACAAACGCATTACAAACGCAGATTTGCGATGTCGTAAAAAAGCCTTTGAACAAAAATAGCATATCAAGTTTGCATTGAAAAACAAAATATAGGATTGAAGGGCAGCCAAAAAAATATTTATAAAGGGAATATTTTGATTTTCAACAGCAAAATAGCTAATTGCTTTTGCTAGGCACTCAGTGAAGCTTAATTTTATTGTACCTGCTTACATTCATATTAGGTCCCACAGCAAAAAAATGGCTAAACATCATTAGTCAAGTATGAATTACTGATAGATCGCGCCGACGAAGAACGCTCCGTCCATGACTTGAGCATGACAAAACAAAATTTTGAATTGTGACACCTTCAAATATACGCCTATTTTTTAAGTCTTGGTGAACAAAATTTGCTAAAATTCTTAAAAAAAAAAGATGTGAGGTGTTCCTGTGGCAGGATTTTTTTTTTTTAATACAAGTTTACTGGAAGTGAGGCCGGCAGCAGTGCTTAAAAAAACCAGCTAACGATCACTTAATTAACAAAGAGTTACTAGAAGTTGTACCAGCATATGCACTCTAGGCGTAAAACATTCTAAGCGGAACTAAACTGCTATGGTAAAGTGCAGTGCGTGGTTTCTGCCCTGGACGATGGTGAATTCATCTCCCACTTCTTACATGACCAATAACATTACAAAATCAACCTACACACAGAAAGTATTAAATTTGACACTATTTTCCGGATCGCATATTAATTCTCCATCGAACGTAATTTCAGGACACGTGATTTCTGTCAAAAAAAAGAAATGTGATAATATAAGTTCAATAAATAATTTTTTATAGTTTAGTTCAAGTTCGGGTTATTTCGTTTATTTATCATTCGGACAAAAATTTACATGTTTTAGCAGTAATGCACTCTACTCAAATGAACATAGTGCAAGCAATGTTGCAAGAAGCTACTACAAAACGTAATACCAACAACTGCCCCATAAGCGGCAACATCTCATTAAAAATTAACGGCATGTTCTGCCCTAGCGTGGTATTTCTAGATTAAAGCATAGAGTTTAACTAGTATACTTAGTCTACAGGGTTCAATTTTCACTACAGTGTAGGCGGAAGTAAAACCAATAAAAACTTTTTGTTTCTTTTAGTCATTTCGTACAACGTATACGTTATAGCGATTTTATATCCAATATCTATACAGAAATAATTCCAATCTCGTCTTATAAACTTCACTGACCTGTACACGTAGGGCTAAGAGAGTTGGCATCAGGAGACCAAGTCCCAGGATTGGTAGTACCAGTGCATTCAATATCAGATTGGATATTGGATTTATAACCTTCAATACAATCGAAGCTGAAATATGAATCAAATCCTAATTAGTTATGACTAACAGTTTCTATTAAAAAAAAATATAGGATTGTCAACGTATCTGAGAAACTCTGAACGATTCTATATAGGGCGGGACAAAACCGACCACAATGAATTCGAATCTGGTTCAAATGCTTTTTTCGAATGAAATCGAATCGCGATTTTCACATATATAGCAAATTTTTCCATTTTTAAACTCACCATTTTGCTCCATCATCAAAGTTAAGAAATCTATTTTTACGTATTCACTTACAATGCCGTCTTCATTTTTTGGGTCACAAACAAATTGTCAAAATTTAATCGTTAAAATATGATGATATTTCATCATTTCTGAGGTATCTGTGTTGATGTCTAGTTCGAATAAGTGGTTCGAATAATCTGTCACCAAATCGGATTGTCCAACCCTACCTATAACCTATTCATTTGTGTATAGAGTGCTAGGTGAATCTTAATCATTTGAAATTCGAATCTAATTTGGATATATTTTCTCTCATCGGATCGTTTCACCTAGTTCTTATAAATACTATCCCACAGACTCCAATCTCCATCCTTATTTGGCCTTTTTACAAAAGGACGTTTTTTGCAGTTGAGAATATAAAACTTTTCAACGCTATCACTAGGTCACCGATACCAACCTGCATGTAGAACCAAAAGAAGTTCCTGCATTACAATTCCAATCCCCTTCCAAGATGGGCGAAGTTAATGCATAACATGTGATTGCTGAAACAATCAAGTAATCAAGTAAACTTATAATGTCAATCTTCACTTCAGTACTATGAATGGATGAAAATCAGTAGTGTGCGTTCATTAAGTGAATACACGACATATAATTCGTGATTTGATCTGGAGACGTGGGACCTCCAAACCATCAAAAAAGTCAAGTCAGAATTTAGAAAATTGGCACCAATAAAAATGTTGTACCTGCAACTGCAGCATAAGCGACAACATTTTATAAAAATCTCCCTGTACTTTTTTAATCGTGGCATTTTTAGATTAAAGTACAGCGCTTAGCTAGTATAATTAGATTACGCTATATTCACCGATTTCTCTGTTTAAAGTTTTAACTAAAAATACAACTAGGAAAAATAGGTATATTAACATAATTTATACTAGGTAACTGGTCTTGACCTAGGTCCCTGGTATAAAAAAAAAAAAAAGACAGAAAAAACGCACCTTATCGGTGCGTTCCATCAACAGCCTACTATTGAAAAAAGACGATTTCATAGTTTTAATCACTATAGTAAGCTTAATGACTGTTAAAAAGCAGTGATTTTACTGCATTTTTTACTACAGTGTAGGCAGAAATAAAACCAATTAATATGATTCGTTTTGGTTGCATCATACAACTATGGCTGGGCAATTCGATCGATGATTCGAATCGATTCGAAGCACGATTCATTCGAATCAATCGTGAATTGTTCATGGGAACAAAAACTTGGTGCGTGAACTGACATTTTCATTTTTAACGACAAAACCCTATCCATTTTGGTCAAATTTGATCAAAATCGATTATATTTTGTCGATAAAACATAAAAATTGTTGCTTATAGTGTGAATTAAAAGTACACCTTAAACAATAAATTTCTTTTTTTTGCAATGGGGACAAGTTATAATAGTAAAAATGGAATATTTGGTATTCACAAAGAATGAGTTATTCGATCCGATTTTAAAAAACTATTCCAATCAGATACGAATTCCAAATGATTCGGTTTTGCCCGGCCCTACTTATAACACATACGCTAGGCCAATTCTTAATCCCTTACCTATACAGGACTGAATACAACTCATTTTATAAACTTAACTGACCTGTACACGAAGGGGTTAGAGAGGCGGGATCAGGAGACCAAGTCCCAGGAATGGTAGTACCAGTGCATTCAATATTAGATATATAATTGGTTTCATAACCTTCAATGCATTCGAATCTGAAATTATAAATATAATCCTAATTAGTAATGATCACCAGTTGCTATGGAAAAATTCGTCCATCATCAAAGTTAAGAAATGTATATCTATATATTCATTTATAATTCCGTAAATAACTTTTTACCGATAATAGTTCCATCAATTCACTCTTCATTTTTCAGAGCACAAACCAATTGTCAAAACTTTTGTCGTTAAAATATTATAATTTTTCATTATTTTTAAGGTATTCCCTACTTCCACTATACTATTCTACTGTATTTCCACCTATTTCTTATAAATACTATCTCACAGACACCAATCTCCATCCTTATTTGGCCATTTTACAAAATGAGGTTTTTGGTAGTTGAGGTTATAAAACTTTTCAACGCTATCACTAGGTCTCCGATACCAACCTGCATGTAGAACCAAAAGAAGTTCCTGTATAACAATTCCAATCCCCTTCGAAGATGGGAGAATTTACTGTAGAACATGTGATTGCTGAAACAATCAAGTAATCAAGTAAACTTATGATGTTAATCTCAACTGCAGTACTATGAATGGATGAAAATCAGTAGTGTGCGTTCATTAAGTGAATACACGACATATAATCCGTGATTTGATCTGGAGACGCGGGACTTCCAAACCCACAAAAAAGTCAAGCTAGAATTTAGAAAATTGGCACTAATAAAAATGTTGTACCTGCAACTGCAGCATGAGTGACAACATTTTATAAAAATCTCCCTGCACTTTTTTAATAGTGTTGGCATTTTTAGATTAAAGTACAGCGCTTAGCTAGTATAATTAGATTACGCAACATTCACCGATTTCTCTGTTTAAAGTTTTAACTATAAATACAACTAGGAAAAATAGGTATATTAACATAATTTATACTAGGTAACTGGTCTTGACCTAGGTCCCTGGTATAAAAAAAAAACTAGACAGAAAAAACGCACCTTATCGGTGCGTTCCATCAACAGCCTACTATTGAAAAAAGACGATTTCATAGTTTTAATCACTATAGTAAGCTTAATGACTGTTAAAAAGCAGTGATTTTACTGCATTTTTTACTACAGTGTAGGCAGAAATAAAACCAATTAATATGATTCGTTTTGGTTGCATCATACAACTATGGCTGGGCAATTCGATCGATGATTCGAATCGATTCGAAGCACGATTCATTCGAATCAATCGTGAATTGTTCATGGGAACAAAAACTTGGTGCGTGAACTGACATTTTCATTTTTAACGACAAAACCCTATCCATTTTGGTCAAATTTGATCAAAATCGATTATATTTTGTCGATAAAACATAAAAATTGTTGCTTATAGTGTGAATTAAAAGTACACCTTAAACAATAAATTTCTTTTTTTTGCAATGGGGACAAGTTATAATAGTAAAAATGGAATATTTGGTATTCACAAAGACTGAGTTATTCGATCCGATTCTAAAAAATTATTCCAATCAGATACGAATTCCAAATGATTCGGTTTTGCCCGGCCCTACTTATAACACATACGCTAGGCCAATTCTCAATCCCTTACCTATACAGGACTGAATACAACTCATTTTATAAACTTAACTGACCTGTACACGAAGGGGTTAGAGAGGCGGGATCAGGAGACCAAGTCCCAGGAATGGTAGTACCAGTGCATTCAATATTAGATATATAATTGGTTTCATAACCTTCAATGCATTCGAATCTGAAATTATAAATATAATCCTAAATAGTAATGATCACCAGTTGCTATGGAAAAATTCGTCCATCATCAAAGTTAAGAAATGTATATCTATATATTCATTTATAATTCCGTAAATAACTTTTTACCGATAATAGTTCCATCAATTCACTCTTCATTTTTCAAAGCACAAACCAATTGTCAAAACTTTTGTCGTAAAAATATTATAATTTTTCATTATTTTTAAGGTATTCCCTACTTCCACTATACTATTCTACTGTATTTCCACCTATTTCTTATAAATACTATCTCACAGACACCAATCTCCATCCTTATTTGGCCATTTTACAAAATGAGGTTTTTGGTAGTTGAGGTTATAAAACTTTTCAACGCTATCACTAGGTCTCCGATACCAACCTGCATGTAGAACCAAAAGAAGTTCCTGTATAACAATTCCAATCCCCTTCGAAGATGGGAGAATTTACTGTAGAACATGTGATTGCTGAAACAATCAAGTAATCAAGTAAACTTATGATGTTAATCTTAACTGCAGTACTATGAATGGATGAAAATCAGTAGTGTGCGTTCATTAAGTGAATACACGACATATAATTCGTGATTTGATCTGGAGACGCGGGACTTCCAAACCCACAAAAAAGTCAAGCTAGAATTTAGAAAATTGGCACTAATAAAAATGTTGTACCTGCAACTGCAGCATGAGCGAAAACATTTTATAAAAATCTCCCTGCACTTTTTTAATAGTGTTGGCATTTTTAGATTAAAGTACAGCGCTTAGCTAGTATACTTAGATTACGCTATATTCACCGATTTAGGCAAAAATAAAACCAATTAATACGATTTTTATCCTTTTAGTCGCATCTTACAACTGTGGCTGGTCAATTCGATTCGGTGATTCGAAACACGATTAATTCGAATCAATCGTGAATTGTTCATAGGAACAAAAACTTTTTACGTGAACTAAAATTTTCATTTTTAGCAACAAACCCAATCAATTTTGGTCAAATTTTGGGACCTCCACCCCCAGCTCATTCATAAAAATAACAAGAATTCATAAATTTGTTTAATTTACTTCTGTAAAATGATGTGAAATAGGTTTTAAAAATATCTTGCCTCATCTTATCGTTACTTCGTAGCATTGAATTTATTTTGGCACCCCGGGCAAAACTATAACGTGAAACAGGCATTTATTATTTATATTTGAAAATCATTCCAATCAAAATACAAGTGATTGGGGTTTGTTGTGTGGTATATCCGGAACGGATTATACAATCAAAATTATAATAAGCATGATTCACATATAGATGGCGCTGTGGCGTCCCTATTTCAAAAAAGTATACATTTTCAGAAAGGAGAGGTAAATTTTGCCGATTCTAATATTCGATTCGAAAAAAATTATTGGATTCGATTCTGAATTCAACAGTTATTCATTTTTGGCCACCCTTAATTTATTTCCTCAGAAATCATTCGAAAGATGTAACAATGTGCATTTCAACAAGACATACTTTCACAAATAAAATCAGCATCACTCCATTGTCCATCTTCCTGACATTCTGAAAAATCATCTCCAACACTTTTGTAGCCGGTATCACAGATAGGACTGAAATTAGTAGTGTAACTCAAGATTAAAATATGATTATATTGAGCAGTATTTCAATCTTATCTAGAAGTAAGTTTCTTAGATTTTTAATCATGCTACTACACTGTGACAAAATTATAGTAACCTATTTCTACTTTTGAAACAATTTAATACCTTGTTTGAAATATTTGATTTGTCGATGAATACAAGCCACCTAGTTATTTGAACCAGATTCCAAATTAGGTAAATAAATATACCTTTTTTTACGTAGTAAACTAACTGCGTGAAATCTAAACCACATATTTGTGAAAATGGGCAAAACTATTTTAAAAAACTCGATGAAAAAGGTATACTTGGTATAATTAAAATTGCCAACAATATTAAACAATAACCTGCATCGGCCTAGGTATTGGTAACTGTCACAGACTGGTTCTCCGTAAGGAAAAGATTCATATTTTCCACATTCAACAGCTGAAAGAATAAACGAGTATGGTAATGCAAGATTCGCCATGAAAATCAGTAATTTGATTTCGTCAAAGTGGTTAAATATGGCCCCGGCAAGTCTGGGTCGTTAATCCATGCCACCACTCCACCAAGGGTGTGATAATTTGGGTAAGCTAAGCCGAACATAAAAAGATCATATTTTTGAAGGAATTCTAACCCTTTCCGTCTATAGGTGGCCGCTTGTACAGGGCGTCGGTCAAGACGATCCCCTTCAAGAAGTGGCTATAAAAAATGCTACAAAGATGTGTCACATACTTAACAAAACATTTTTGCCAGAAAGCTGAAAGCTGAGCTGCCGAAGATCCTATCGTGCGCATTTCTGATTGGGGAATTCTAATCAGATAGTTTTTTGAGTTGGATCGACTCGCTAATTCCATGTAAACAGCAAATTCACATTTTTGGTTTTACTATTTTCATTAATTATCAACGTAAAGAAATGTATAGCTGCGAATTAACACCTCATCTTTAAGGGCAGAAATCAGTTTAACTGAAATCGAGAATATTTTGTTGTGAAAAATCCAATTCATTTAGCAAGTTTTCGTTTCTATGACCGGTGAACACCTGATTTGATTCAATCAATAAAATCGAAGCGATTCGAATCCTCGAACTGAATTCCCCAGCTGAAGTCATGACATCAACTTTTAGAACAATGAGGTACTGTTACTTTTTAGACTGTTCAAATGGAAAATAGATATCAAAAAGTAGAATCCGCGATTTGATACGCAATAAACAATGAATGAACAAAAATATGGTAAAATACACTCACGATTACAAGCTGTTGGCATTGAACCTGACCATGTTTTATCCAGTTCACAAGTCATTGTTAATCCTGGTGGATATGCTACAGTTCCCGTTGGACAATCGAATTTTAATATTGGACGAAATATTACCTCAATAAGTGATTTAGATTAGGAAATATGGATCTAGACAACACCTCGTAATTTTTATAATGGGATTTTATGGGTGTACAATAGTTCTACTCATATATGTACAAAAATATTCGGACATTATTTAAACAATGTAAGGATACAATAAAGATACAAGCGAACATTTTCCATTTCCCAATTACTGACAAACCCAAATTGCATAACAAGTTTGCAATAGCCGTGAAATGTGTCATATTTCAAAATTCGCGCGTCATTTCTTTGATCGTTCTGGCAGACGGACTTAACTAAAGTTAGCAAAAATTTTCAAGACAACATTTTGCAGTTTCACTATACTCACGAAATTCGTTTTTATAGTCTCTAAGTTCTTTATATTTTCAGGACGGGGGTGACTGTCGAATTATTTGCCATGTCTTATTCGCGAACCTAAATCGAGGTATTTACACACAGAACAGCCCGATGTGTGTGAGAATTAACGGCGAAGTGCCTTGCTGGAGGGGGCTTGTGAAACGGCCAAGCATCGAACTATCGATTTGTGGACAATAGCTTCGCGCTTTAGTGACTGAGCCACAAAGCAGTGTCTAAATTCTTCTGTAGTCAGATGTGAACTATGATATATAGGACTGCCCATTTTTGTAATACTTTTGAGGTCTTTCCGATTATGGCTATTTTAAAGTAATTAATAATATTTAATTCACACCTGCATACATCATTATAATTGGAACCATCACAATCAGGTTCTCCAAGTTGAAACGTTATCGGTGGGCAATATATATCTGAAAACAAAAAAACACTCATAAAATTCAATCAGAAAACTAAATCTTGCAGTAGCTTATTTCGTCATTCGGAATATTTGAATATTATTTTGGAAAATATGACTTACGGTCCATGTGTGATTATTACTTGGCAGAATAAGATTTGCGAATATGTGGAGTTTTTAAGTAGAATGTATATATATTTGGCTGAAAAAGACTTCTGCCTTACTTACTTTACTTACACTGAATTACAACCCATTATACTAATACTGGTATTCGCGCTAAACAGAACCGAAAGGGGCTAACGGCCAACCAAATTCCAGTTGGACAGTATAAAATGAAGCGCCAGCAACTGCACTCGAAGTGGAAATTATTATAATAACTGAACCTTATTGATAGAGTTCAGCGAGTGGCATCTGTCCTGTACAGTAGTGAAGTTAACCAGTAAAAAGTAGTAAAAAAAGTTAACTGACCACCACAGTTGGGTGGAGCGTATGTCCATTGTCCGTCTGCACCACATAGTGTCAAATCTGAACCTGATGTAATTTCTTTCCCCGTGGGACATTTGAATCTAGAAATCGAAAAAAATTTGTCGTTCTACAATTTTCTTGAAAGGATTAATTGATTAAACTTGACGACGCAATCCAATTTTTTTCGAATTTGTTTCGTTGATTTTTAGGTATTTAGTTGGTAAGCATAAGATGAAACCAAAGTTAATAAAAGGATTTTACAAACGCATTACAAACGCAGATTTGCGATGTCGTAAAAAAGCCTTTGAACAAAAATAGCATATCAAGTTTGCATTGAAAAAACAAAATATAGGATTGAAGGGCAGCCAAAAAAAATATTTATAAAGGGAATATTTTGATTTTCAACAGCAAAATAGCTAATTGCTTTTGCTAGGCACTCAGTGAAGCTTAATTTTATTGTACCTGCTTACATTCATATTAGGTCCCACAGCAAAAAAAATGGCTAAACATCATTAGTCAAGTATGAATTACTGATAGATCGCGCCGACGAAGAACGCTCCGTCCATGACTTGAGCATGACAAAAACAAAATTTTGAATTGTGACACCTTCAAATATACGCCTATTTTTTAAGTCTTGGTGAACAAAATTTGCTAAAAATTCTTTAAAAAAAAAAGATGTGAGGTGTTCCTGTGGCAGGATTTTTTTTTTTTTAATACAAGTTTACTGGAAGTGAGGCCGGCAGCAGTGCTTAAAAAAACCAGCTAACGATCACTTAATTAACAAAGAGTTACTAGAAGTTGTACCAGCATATGCACTCTAGGCGTAAAACATTCTAAGCGGAACTAAACTGCTATGGTAAAGTGCAGTGCGTGGTTTCTGCCCTGGACGATGGTGAATTCATCTCCCACTTCTTACATGACCAATAACATTACAAAATCAACCTACACACAGAAAGTATTAAATTTGACACTATTTTCCGGATCGCATATTAATTCTCCATCGAACGTAATTTCAGGACACGTGATTTCTGTCAAAAAAAAGAAATGTGATAATATAAGTTCAATAAATAATTTTTTATAGTTTAGTTCAAGTTCGGGTTATTTCGTTTATTTATCATTCGGACAAAAATTTACATGTTTTAGCAGTAATGCACTCTACTCAAATGAACATAGTGCAAGCAATGTTGCAAGAAGCTACTACAAAACGTAATACCAACAACTGCCCCATAAGCGGCAACATCTCATTAAAAATTAACGGCATGTTCTGCCCTAGCGTGGTATTTCTAGATTAAAGCATATAGTTTAACTAGTATACTTAGTCTACAGGGTTCAATTTTCACTACAGTGTAGGCGGAAGTAAAACCAATAAAAACTTTTTGTTTCTTTTTAGTCATTTCGTACAACGTATACGTTATAGCGATTTTATATCCAATATCTATACAGAAATAATTCCAATCTCGTCTTATAAACTTCACTGACCTGTACACGTAGGGCTAAGAGAGTTGGCATCAGGAGACCAAGTCCCAGGATTGGTAGTACCAGTGCATTCAATATCAGATTGGATATTGGATTTATAACCTTCAATACAATCGAAGCTGAAATATGAATCAAATCCTAATTAGTTATGACTAACAGTTTCTATTAAAAAAAAATATAGGATTGTCAACGTATCTGAGAAACTCTGAACGATTCTATATAGGGCGGGACAAAACCGACCACAATGAATTCGAATCTGGTTCAAATGCTTTTTTCGAATGAAATCGAATCGCGATTTTCACATATATAGCAAATTTTCCATTTTTAAACTCACCATTTTGCTCCATCATCAAAGTTAAGAAATCTATTTTTACGTATTCACTTACAATGCCGTCTTCATTTTTTGGGTCACAAACAAATTGTCAAAATTTAATCGTTAAAATATGATGATATTTCATCATTTCTGAGGTATCTGTGTTGATGTCTAGTTCGAATAAGTGGTTCGAATAATCTGTCACCAAATCGGATTGTCCAACCCTACCTATAACCTATTCATTTGTGTATAGAGTGCTAGGTGAATCTTAATCATTTGAAATTCGAATCTAATTTGGATATATTTTCTCTCATCGGATCGTTTCACCTAGTTCTTATAAATACTATCCCACAGACTCCAATCTCCATCCTTATTTGGCCTTTTTACAAAAAGGACGTTTTTTGCAGTTGAGAATATAAAACTTTTTCAACGCTATCACTAGGTCACCGATACCAACCTGCATGTAGAACCAAAAGAAGTTCCTGCATTACAATTCCAATCCCCTTCCAAGATGGGCGAAGTTAATGCATAACATGTGATTGCTGAAACAATCAAGTAATCAAGTAAACTTATAATGTCAATCTTCACTTCAGTACTATGAATGGATGAAAATCAGTAGTGTGCGTTCATTAAGTGAATACACGACATATAATTCGTGATTTGATCTGGAGACGTGGGACCTCCAAACCATCAAAAAAGTCAAGTCAGAATTTAGAAAATTGGCACCAATAAAAATGTTGTACCTGCAACTGCAGCATAAGCGACAACATTTTATAAAAATCTCCCTGTACTTTTTTAATCGTGGCATTTTTAGATTAAAGTACAGCGCTTAGCTAGTATAATTAGATTACGCTATATTCACCGATTTCTCTGTTTAAAGTTTTAACTAAAAATACAACTAGGAAAAATAGGTATATTAACATAATTTATACTAGGTAACTGGTCTTGACCTAGGTCCCTGGTATAAAAAAAAAAAAAAGACAGAAAAAACGCACCTTATCGGTGCGTTCCATCAACAGCCTACTATTGAAAAAAGACGATTTCATAGTTTTAATCACTATAGTAAGCTTAATGACTGTTAAAAAGCAGTGATTTTACTGCATTTTTTACTACAGTGTAGGCAGAAATAAAACCAATTAATATGATTCGTTTTGGTTGCATCATACAACTATGGCTGGGCAATTCGATCGATGATTCGAATCGATTCGAAGCACGATTCATTCGAATCAATCGTGAATTGTTCATGGGAACAAAAACTTGGTGCGTGAACTGACATTTTCATTTTTTACGACAAAACCCTATCCATTTTGGTCAAATTTGATCAAAATCGATTATATTTTGTCGATAAAACATAAAAATTGTTGCTTATAGTGTGAATTAAAAGTACACCTTAAACAATAAATTTCTTTTTTTTGCAATGGGGACAAGTTATAATAGTAAAAATGGAATATTTGGTATTCACAAAGAATGAGTTATTCGATCCGATTTTAAAAAACTATTCCAATCAGATACGAATTCCAAATGATTCGGTTTTGCCCGGCCCTACTTATAACACATACGCTAGGCCAATTCTTAATCCCTTACCTATACAGGACTGAATACAACTCATTTTATAAACTTAACTGACCTGTACACGAAGGGGTTAGAGAGGCGGGATCAGGAGACCAAGTCCCAGGAATGGTAGTACCAGTGCATTCAATATTAGATATATAATTGGTTTCATAACCTTCAATGCATTCGAATCTGAAATTATAAATATAATCCTAATTAGTAATGATCACCAGTTGCTATGGAAAAATTCGTCCATCATCAAAGTTAAGAAATGTATATCTACATATTCATTTATAATTCCGTAAATAACTTTTTACCGATAATAGTTCCATCAATTCACTCTTCATTTTTCAGAGCACAAACCAATTGTCAAAACTTTTGTCGTAAAAATATTATAATTTTTCATTATTTTTAAGGTATTCCCTACTTCCACTATACTATTCTACTGTATTTCCACCTATTTCTTATAAATACTATCTCACAGACACCAATCTCCATCCTTATTTGGCCATTTTTTACAAAATGAGGTTTTTGGTAGTTGAGGTTATAAAACTTTTCAACGCTATCACTAGGTCTCCGATACCAACCTGCATGTAGAACCAAAAGAAGTTCCTGTATAACAATTCCAATCCCCTTCGAAGATGGGAGAATTTACTGTAGAACATGTGATTGCTGAAACAATCAAGTAATCAAGTAAACTTATGATGTTAATCTCAACTGCAGTACTATGAATGGATGAAAATCAGTAGTGTGCGTTCATTAAGTGAATACACGACATATAATCCGTGATTTGATCTGTAGACGCGGGACTTCCAAACCCACAAAAAAGTCAAGCTAGAATTTAGAAAATTGGCACTAATAAAAATGTTGTACCTGCAACTGCAGCATGAGTGACAACATTTTATAAAAATCTCCCTGCACTTTTTTAATAGTGTTGGCATTTTTAGATTAAAGTACAGCGCTTAGCTAGTATAATTAGATTACGCAACATTCACCGATTTCTCTGTTTAAAGTTTTAACTATAAATACAACTAGGAAAAATAGGTATATTAACATAATTTATACTAGGTAACTGGTCTTGACCTAGGTCCCTGGTATGAAAAAAAACTAGACAGAAAAAACGCACCCTATCGGTGCGTTCCATCAACAGCCTACTATTGAAAAAAGACGATTTCATAGTTTTAATCAGTATAGTAAGCTTAATGACTGTTAAAAAGCAGTGATTTTACTGCATTTTTTACTACAGTGTAGGCAGAAATAAAACCAATTAATATGATTCGTTTTAGTTGCATCATACAGCTATGGCTGGGCAATTCGATCGATGATTCGAATCGATTCGAATCACGATTCATTCGAATCAATCGTGAATTGTTCATAGGAACAAAAACTTGGTGCGTGAACTAACATTTTCATTTTTTACGACAAAACCCTATCTATTTTGGTAAAATTTGATTATAATCGATTATATTTTGTCGATAAAACATAAAAATTGTTGCTTATAGTGTGAATTAAAAGTACACCTTAAACAATAAATTTCTTTTTTTTGCAATGGGGACAAGTTATAATAGTAAAAATGAAATATTTGGTATTCACAAAGAATGAGTTATTCGATCCGATTCTAAAAAATTATTCCAATCAGATTCGAATTCCAAATGATTCGGTTTTGCCCGGCCCTACTTATAACACATACGCTAGGGCAATTCTTAATCCCATACCTATACAGGACTGAATACAATCTCATTTTATAAACTTAACTGACCTGTACACGAAGGGGTTAGTAAGTAGGGATCAGGAGACCAAGTCCCAGGATTGGTAGTACCAGTGCATTCAATATTAGATACAGGATTGGTTTCATAACCTTCAATGCATTCGAATCTGAAATTATAAATATAATCCTAATTAGTAATGGTCACCAGTTGCTATGGAAAAATTCGTCCATCATCAAATTTAAGAAATGTATATCTACATATTCATTTATAATTCCGTAAATAACTTTTTACCGATAATAGTTCCATCAAATCCCTCTTCATTTTTCAAAGCACAAACCAATTGTCAAAAATTTCGTCCTTAAAATATTATAATTTTTCATTATTTCTAAGGTATTTCCTACTTCCACTATACTATTCTACTGTATTTTCACCTATTTCTTATAAATACTATCTCACAGACTCCAATCTCCATCCTTATTTGGCTGTTTTACAAAATGAGGTTTTTGGTAGTTAAGGTTATAAAACTTTTCAACGCTACCACTAGGTCACCGATACCAACCTGCATATAGAACCAAAAGAAGTTCCTGCATTACAAGTCCAATCCCCTTCCGCGATGGGAGAATTTACTGTAGAACATGTGATTGCTGAAACAATCAAGTAATCAAGTAAACTTATGATGTTAATCTTCACTGCAGTACTATGAATAGATGAAAATCAGTAGTGTGCGTTCATTAAGTGAATACACGACATATAACTCGTGATTTGATCTGGAGACACGGGACTTCCAAAGCCACAAAAAAAGTCAAGTCAGAATTTAGAAAATTGGCACCAATAAAAATGTTGTACCTGCAACTGCAGCATGAGCGAAAACATTTTATAAAAATCTCCCTGCACTTTTTTAATAGTGTTGGCATTTTTAGATTAAAGTACAGCGCTTATCTAGTATACTTAGATTACGCTATATTCACCGATTTAGGTTTAAAAAACTAAAAACCAATTAAATACGATTTTTATCCTTTTAGTCGCATCTTACAACTGTGGCTGGTCAATTCGATTCGGTGATTCGAAAACACGATTAATTCGGAATCAATCGTGAATTGTTCATAGGAACTGAAAACTGTTGAAAAAAACTTTTTACGTGAACTAAAATTTTCATTTTTAGCAACAAAACCCAATCAATTTTGGTCAAATTTTGGGACCTCCACCCCCAGCTCATTCATAAAAATTTACGTGAACTAAAAACAAGAATTCATAAATTTGTTTAATTTACTTCTGTAAAATGATGTGAAATAATTTTTTTTAAAAATATCTTGCCTCATCTTATCGTTACTTCGTAGCATTGAATTTATTTTGGCACCCCGGGCAAAACTATAACGTGAAACAGGCATTTATTATTTATATTTGAAAATCATTCCAATCAAAATACAAGTGATTGGGGTTTGTTGTGTGGTATATCCGGAACGGATTATACAATCAAAATTATAATAAGCATGATTCACATATAGATGGCGCTGTGGCGTCCCTATTTATCAGTGATCCATGCCTAATAAAACCAAGTTATGCCTAATTTTAATGTATATTGAAAAAATTTCACCAGTGCACAGTGGATCATTCAAATTCCATGTTCCATCGGCTGTACATGTCAACGGATCAGAGTCGCTTAGCCCGTATCCGGTTGAGCAACTGTATCTAAAGTAAACAACAACAGTCGTGTAAGTTGAAATAGTGATGCTGGAGAGAGAGTTGATAATAAACGTATCAGAACAAAGATATATATATATATATATATATAAATATATTTCTCATTCATGGCGAGTGAGAACAGTGAATCATGAACAAAGTTGATGCATAAAATATGAAATTCGACCCATATTGCAGTTATACAAATTTTTTAACTGGGAAATCAAAAAAAAAAAAAAAAATTACTTACGAACACGGATTCTGATTGTAGTAATATCCAACACAATTCTCTCGACCATTGGTATTATCAAAGCCAGGATTTCCACAATCTGCGAAATAATCGGGGTAGTATTCTTAAGTGTAGTAAACTGTCAGTTGCTATTGGTGAAGTTCCTAGCAATTCTAGTAAACAGAAACTATTGGATAAAAACCTATTCTCGGCAGAAAGGGCTTGCTTGTTTGATAAACTTATATCTGACCCTGAGCAGGATCAAATCATTTAGATTACGAATTTGATTCGATTAATTTGTACTTCGAGTCAAACCACCAGGCCTTATTCATACTCTCAAAAAGGAGTCGGACGTGGGCATAATTCGACGATATTTCTTACATCAAAGTATGGCGTCATAATGCGGCTCCAGTAAAATAGAACCTCTATAGTCTATAAATGCGCTATACATATTTAATTTACTATATATTATAGGGCTTGTGGCACCGCCTGGAATTATTGGAATCGGGGTGAAATTTTGTTATCATGAAGTTTTAATTACGTCAGGACCATCAAAGATGCGTAGATCGAAGCGCATTTTTAACGCTTTACAGATTGTGCTAACCGGGCAATCGTCTGTTACCAGACGCAGGGAATGCATCAGGTTAGGGCAATGCTTCCGCCCGAATCTACGGTTTGAATTCCTCCCTATCCCAAACCTAATACCGACATAAAATGTAAAATTGAAACACAGTCACGAGATAGCGCTTGCATATTTTTGCTTACATTGGGGGATTTTACAAACATATTTAGTTTGTTTAGAACATTGTTTATCATTCCATTTTCCGTTGAATTGCTGTCGCATTTCCACACAGTCCTCAATATTATTACGATCATTTGGCTCGCCGTCCTTCCAATTATTATATACAAAGGAACTTCCATCTTTCCAAACAAACGATTCTACAAATAACAAGTCGAAATTGGCATTAGTCTAACTCGGTGATTTTTAAATAGAGCCATAAAAGTAATTTTACTTGCTGGTATTGAAATAAACCTATTATAAGCCAATTATTGTACTGTGGATGACACACGCCCAGCGCCGAGGTTCGGTCCAGCAACAGTCCATGCTTAACATGTTCCGGAAATAAAGGCGGCTTCAAAATTTCAGAAATTAACAAAAATTGCAAATAAACGCTATATTTACGGTACTGTCTACACAGTGTCTGTCAAAGATGAATCTTAGTTTGAATTGCACTTGGACAAAAGCACAGTAAATTTACTGTACATTTGAAGTAATTGCTGTGTTTTCAAAAGTCCAAACTGTCATGTTGATGAGTTTTATGTCATGAATGAAATGACGGTCCGCCCCTTGGAGGCGCGATTCACCAAAATTCTATATCATGGGCCAAAAAATGGCGATTTTATTGTTTTATTTCATTAGCATTGAGTAAATTTATTTGTCAACAAACCATTATTTTATTTTCATTTTTGCATTGTATCATAACCGAATCTGCGTGCATTTGGAAATTTTGAATATGCACAGAAAAATGACTTTCCGTAGGTGCCTACAAATTTTATTTCTTTATTTCTGCAGAAAAATAATCACTTCGCGACAAAAAATATTAAAAGAAAGCAAATGATACATTTATGGGTACAAAATAGTTATGGCAACCAAATGTTTACTTAAGCTGAGTAAGGGTAACTAATTTAACAGAAAACTGCGTGAAGTATTAACAGGTAACCTAATTTCACTTTTAACAATAGATAGTACCTAGATTGAAAACTAGGTTAATGCATATATTTAGTGAATTAACTATTTAAAAGTTGAACTAGGTAAAACATACATCAGTGAAACTACTTTGGAAAGATACTAGGTAAAATGGGTATACTAGAGATAAGCTCGAGACTTTTACCTAGATTTAGCAACACTATTATAGAGCTTCAGTAGTTTAGAGAGGAATCTTTTTCACACAACCTGAAGATTTTCTTATTAATATGACGTCTCAACCAAAAGTTTGCGATTTTCGTATTAGGGGAAAACTTTAAATAAATATGTAAGCGCACGGAAGCGATCCTAGCTTGTGTAAACTTGACAAAACTATTTCTGTTTTCTGCGTAAGGCGCTATTATACTGCATTAAAATTACAGTAAAATCGCCGTTTGTTGATAGTAATTTTCGACTTACTCGGTGGCTTTGAAATAAAACTATAAAATCGTTTTTTTTTCGCCAAACATGGACTGTTGATGAAGCGCACTGCCAAGGTGTGGTTCAAAAACGTTCCATACTTGGTCTAAACACACTCCAACAACAAAGCGGTGCTCAAACTTGATTATATATATATTTTTTATAGCCACTTCGGGGATCACCCTGCCCAAAATATATATAGTGAACGACATCGATGGGTTCCGTTGGGGCACTTCTTCCGGCCTTGATTGGAGAGAATTTCCGGAAACATATTTTTATCCAAAATTTAAATGAAATATATAAGTCAGTTTTAATTCTATTGGACAAACCACCTGTTTGTCCCATGGGCACACGAGACTCACGAATTTTTCAAGAAAATAGTGTCAAAATGTTTCATACGTCCTAATCGTTCTAATCCAATCCACTTGCTTCCTGGTAGAAATCCATATACATAATTATGCTCCTCTAGTGAATGGATTGATGCAAGATTACTTTGTGAGTCCAAACTTTGACATGCCGCTTGGGCGTCACTGAAAACGATCAATATTAAAATATTTTTTAGTCATAACCTAAGTCTCAAATACAGTTGATGATGGTTTAATCTATGCAAATATTTAAGAACTACATACTCACACTGTAACAAAAAAATGCAACAAAGTCACTGGTCTTTTACAGTAATTTTATTTGGCGGTATTAAAAAAATTCAAAATTGAACGGACAGTGATTTCCATCAGCAGACCATATTTGGCATAGACGCATCTATATGGCTTTTTTTTAACTTTACTGCAAATAACCACTAAATGTACTGTACTTTTTTTAAAGTGCAGTATGTAATACACATTGGCAAAAGTATTGCAAAACTACCGCTCATTTTCAATAAGTGTATACCGGTAATTACAAAACTCAAATATGAATAGTTGATGAGATTTATGCCAAGGATGTCCTACTGATTGACGCCTGTAACAACGCTTCAAAAAATTGTATCAACGTATTTCCTGTGTGACGTAAGAGGTGACTGAAAGGAAGTAAAGAATTGGTAGATGACTTTATCATCGTCCGAGGAAGATAATATTCACTGCACTTTACCATAGTGGTTCAGTTTTGTTTTAGATTTTCCATTTGGAGTGCAGTTGCTGGTACTACATCTTTTAGTATCTCTTTACTATTGTGTGGTGGTTAGTTGATTTCTTTTAAGCACTGTTTCTGGCTTTGCTAAGAGTGAATTTTAGTAGAAAAAATTCAATATCTCGTCGAGAAAGTCGATTCTTATTTTATTTATTGTTTATTTCAATATATCCAGATAAAATTATAGTGAGAAGTGCACAGCAGGTTATCTTCGCATACAAATGTATAATCCTATCACGTTTAAAAAAAAAATTCAAAAACTATAAGCGCGCTTTCTGATTGTTTCTATGTGTACCTACACTTACTGACCACATTGAATTGAATAACCCATGATTTTGAATAATGAGTTTTTATTTCATGGATGGCACCTTTATAAACAATACTTAATAACAATAGACAATAGAATATTTTTGAATCACAATACTCTAATCAGGTAAAAATAAATATAAAAAACATACCTGTACGATTTCTGGGTGGTGGAAAAATAATAACAATAACCTTCTCGTTCTTCCCAGTTTGCGCCAGTTTGCGCCGGGCAGGAACAATCTAACAATCAATCAAAAATGAAGAATTCCAATTATTTGCATCATTGAAAATTAAAGAGCAAGTTGTGGTGAAGCAACAAATTATTAATGCCTAATTCGGGGAATTACGACTTGCTCTGAGAGCAAATGATTTCTGCTTTATTTTTGTACAAATAAAAAGAAACGAGATTTTCAAAATTTTATGTCATTTTGGTATTACGAATAGATTGAACACTTGTCATTGAGTTCACTAAAATATTTATTATCGTATCTTAAGAATCAGAATTTATTTATTTACTTCAATTTATTATGCTTATTCGCAAGTTAACTCAGAAACTTAACTTAATTCAGAAATTAACACGTATGATGAAATACTGAATAAATTCAACGTTGAGTGAGAATTTTGAATATATCGTAATGTTTCCATAATACTGCTCTCCCCTGATTAGATTAATCAAGTGAAATAATTACCAAGGAAATTGATTGACAGTAAAATTGATTGCTTTGACTTTGATAATACTTTTTTTCTGTTTTTTGGTTGATATTATATTCAAAAAATTGCCATATTTTATGTGTGTTTTATTTTAATCAGCATTCCTCCAGTGATTTAAGCTTACTCGTTCTTGACTAAATACAACGAGTATCTGGTTATAAATCAATGCTAGTGAATTGATGGACACATCGCCGGTAATGAGGAAAAGCAAGTTTTTGTTACCGCCGTTGGTAGCGGTTAGGGCTGGGCAAAACGGAAAGTAAATCGATTGCAGAACAGAAGTTATAGTTTATTTAGCAAGTTTTTGTTCCTATGAGCAATTTACAATGGATTCGAATGAACTGTGCTTCGAATACAATTGCCCAACCTTAGTTACGGCAACCAACCACTTTCATGTCTATAAACCGAAAAATCAGTTAACCAGTTAGACAAAACCCTTTATTTCGTCATGGCTGAAAAATTACAGCCTGATAACAGCGGAACGCAAAAGCACTCTAATTTACGGACCAAGATCAAATTCTCATTTATGAGTTTAAATTTATTTTAGAGCCTAAATCGCTCAACTGATATCACTCCATGCGCAACAGAAGCATGTAAAGGAAATCATATAGATTTTGTCAAAGAATAGCTACTCACCTATGAAGGAAATAAAGCAACGGAACACCGATATAAAAATCCAGATACGCATCGCACGCTCCATCAGAAGACTTAAGCTGATTGCACAAGTTAAAAATGACTTCGAAAGCAATAACTTGTCATTGATATAGCAAGACCCGTTTTACTGGCCAAATATTCCTCAAGGGCATGTTACATTAAAATATATTTAAACAAACGTCGATCAATTATTAATCGAAAAGTTTTTCACTAAAAATTGTCGGAAAGTTGAAGAACATTCTCCTTAACAGATTCATATCGAATGTCACAGCGAGATTGCGTCTCAATAGGCCGAAACATGTGTTTCCCATACTTGATATAGGAGAGTTCCCCAAAACATATTGCGAGATGTTAAAATGTCTGTTTACGAGAAATAATTTAATAACAATATTATTATATTTATATCATTGGACTAGTCACGTTTTTAATAATTTGACTTATGGAATGATTATCATAATTCGATTACAGGGCAATCACTAGACTAACATCACCAGATGTGCTAACCCATGCAACCAGGGGCACTTATAGTATAGGATGAGCCGATCATGAATTTTATTTTTCATGCATGGAACGTGTCTCATCGACGTGATCCACCAGTAAAACATACTTAACAACAAATGCTTAACAGAAAGGGCGGAGCTACAAAATATAGCACAAAGAACTGCAATTTTATCGGAAAACATTCCAGTGCAGCGAATGTGGTTTGCTCAGAACAATGTTTGTACTTTTTTCATTTTCGTCGCTTCGCACGGCACGCACCTAAATTTTGGCACTATAAAATAGTTTTATAGTTCACAAGATATGAAATTCTTGGCATATCTTATCAGCATGCAAATCTATATTCAACGTGAGAAAATATGAATTGTTTTTAAATGTTTATTTATATATTTATATATAATATAATATATATAATATATAATATATTTTTCTTGTGTTTCTTTAATGAATATTTGATCTTAAGCAGAAACAATGATAAAGTGTTCGTTCCAGGCATCCGACATTTGTTTTGCTAACAATAAGCCTGCAGGCAGTCATTTCTTTTATTGCGAGGTTAAAAATATCGTTATTACGAAAAAATCACGATTGCATCTTATCACTAATTTGAGTAGATCACCAACGATCACCGACTGTCACCGTCGTGGCGCGATCCTTCGGTGATTAGTACTTGACAAAACATAATTCTCTAATTCTCATTTCCGCGCTCGCTCTTGCTGAGTTTCCTCGAGTCTGTTAATGAATTTGAGAATATGTTTCGTTTGGTCCGGTGACGTCAGATATTTGCGCATTTGGGATAGACTTTTTTATGACTTTCCAAGGCTGTCGTGAAAAACCAAATCTGGAAATTTTGAGTTCAAATTAATTTTTTTCGGGATCGAATTCTAAAATTCTGAAACATATATATATATACATATTTGACTTTTACGAATCATGCTCAACAATAAAAAATTCGATTCATCTGAAAATTTATCTTGTCAAGCATGAGTCACGCGATCCAACAGTGGCTCGTATTTGACAAAACATTTTAGAAAAAACTTTTTTCCGACTGGAATTTTACGTTTTTATTTTCTGTTCCTCGGTGTTTCTTCCACTGTAAGAAATATGCATAAATTGACTGTTCATTTTAGTAATTTAATATTTCGGAAATTCAAAACGGCTTCGTTGATGAGGTTAAAGAGCCAAAAATAATTTTTTTAATTTTATTTCAATATCACCGAGTAAAATTACTGTAAAAGAGCAGTGATTTTATTGCATTTTTGTTACAGTATAGATACGAAAGGAACAATTTTAACGTTTAATTAAAATGAAACAGATATAAACAACTTGTTTAAAATATCATGCTTTTAGACAAATTTTAACATTCCAGAACTTTTTTTTTCTTTTATTTTACAACTTTTAACCATAAATTATATAACAGGATATGGTTATCTTGTCCAGGTCAGTAAGTCAGTCTACTTTTTGAACAGATCGGATGCGCTCAATATAATTATGTGTCTGTCTAAGCTATTTATATACATTCCAATTATCACGCGTTTATGTTATATGAGAATTTGAATTGCTCTGAAATATATGATTGGGGGTAACACTAATGTGTTATCCTGTGGGAAGGGAAACTGAAAATATGGCTAATTAAAAATATGAGGAATCACGACATCCCAGGCAGATGCCAATTCAAGATCGGAAGTTGATGTTTTCGTATCTAATGGTTTAACCGATTGTTTCTGTACATTGTGTGAAAGCATTAACGAAATCCTTATATGATCTAGGAGTTTAATGTACGAAACAATTTTTAAATTAACGCGAAATATGAAATACCAAAACGATTGCATTTCGTCATTAAAAATGGCTAGTTCAAACCGAATCAAATGGAATTCTCAAATCTGATTCGAATTAACCTTAATATGAAGGGCACAAATTTTTTTTCGAACAGGATCGAAAATCCCTAATGCAATCGTTTTGTAACAGCGTATGTCACATGATTGTGCATTTCAGAAAAGAAGCAATTCTGCACAACAGTGGCGGTCATCAAAAAAATAAGATGACGCGGATCGTATCACCTCCAAAAATAATGCTTTTCTACAATTTTAAAAGAAAACAATATAATAAACAAAGAAAGAAGTCATTGTTTGATTGATTTTTTGAATTTGCAATATGAAGTTTTTTACTAAGCCTTATGAAACTGCCGATAGCGCTCATTCGATTTAAGTTTAAAACTTACCATCTTCAGCTATTTTGTACGAAATTCTTGTAATTTTATCTTATTTGGCAGAATATATTAAAAGAACTAAATATTTCTAAACATTGTAATTACATATTTAGATGCGTAACAGCGCTGCGCTGGTGATTAAGCCAAGTATGGGCTGTTGGTGGGCATCTTCGCGGTGCATTCCATTTCGATATGCCCCACCACGTAAAACTGTCAAAAATATTTGGGGTGCAGTGGCACGCGGGCTGGACAATTTAGTTGTCAATTTTTAAAACCGAATCATTTGGACGAATCGATTGGGGTGCAGGCAGGGCTGGACAAAACCGAATCATTTGGACTTCGAGTCTGATTCAGATAATTTATTCGAAGCGAATCATTCATTTTATATCAATAATGGATATGCTATTTTTACTATTACAAATTTTCGCCATGATGAAAATCAAGATATTTATAGTTCGAATTAATGCTATTGGCATCATAAAAAGTCTTTTCGATTCGCACTCCATGTCTGAGAGCAAAAAGTTTCATAATTTGACGACAAAATACAATCGATTTTGGTCCAGTTTGACCAAAATCGATTATATATTGTCGTCAAAATGAAAATTCCGCTACATTTTGCAAGTTTTTGTTCCTATGGACATATCAACACGACTGATTCGAAGCAATTGATCTTCGAAGCGATTCGAATTACCGAATTGCATTGCTCACCTTTAGTTGTAGATATTCTGAATTCAACTATATTTAATGAAATACAACAAATAACGACATGCGAAGCGTAATTTGACAACTATTATAATGCTCCAATATAAGAGACCGCGCTCAAAATACGTGGCGCTATAATATACAAATGCATGAAAATTACTCGAACATGAATTGATTAGTTAAATTTTTATTTAATTTTTTTTATTTTACAATACTTTATATTTGGGCATTTCTTTACTTTATTTTTGCTTTGCGTTTATTGTGTTCATAAGCGTACGAAGCACAAACGCAAAAAACGAAACGCGCAATCAGCGTTAACTTCACAGCAAACCCTCCTGTTTCATTGGAAAACGTAAGCAAATGCATGCAGAGCACTGCGCTTGCGTAAAACGAAAGAGTAAAATAAAACAAACCTAGCAAATGTAGACTCTATAAATTTGCATTACGTCATTGATTTTGCAATTACAACCTGTGAGTTGGAATCGCTTAAAAAACAGTGATAAAAATGTTAAATTGAAGACGTACTAATTATGCATAGAAAGCATATAGCACGTAAATATGGCGATTGCGTCTAATCAAAGAATATTGCGTGAAAAACGTAGGAAATCAAGATTATATCACCATGGTTGCAGTTCAGTTTTAAATAAAATGTTACAAACTGTTAGCTCTTAAAAAAAGAAAAACGCGATTCGTTGCTCTACGTAAACAAATAGCTGTGTCGATTTGCTGAGCACAACAAAATTGGAAAAAAATTCAAATTTTAAACCAAATGTTTTCGTTCAAATGTTAACGACAGAAATACAACAAGCAAAATCAATTAGAAGACTTTTCTTGAAATCCTTGGACGATTAAAAAAAAACCACGAATCGATCCTTAGTTGCAGTATTAAAATATATTTTGACTTACCACTCCGCTTTTGCAAATTTGATTGCAAAATAGATTTGTCATTCCAAAAACACATGGTCATTAAACCTTATTTAACTGTCATTTTTTTTTTGCAGAACTGTGTACTTTTTTTCAGAATACTTTTATCAAAAAATGTTGTAACATTATAAAATGAAGCATTTTCATTCTAATAGTGCCTTCCATAGTAGGGTTACTTGAGCTCTTTTTCTTCAGGGCAATAACCAGAACAATCGCGTGTTGTGAGGAATACATTCATAGCGGCAATTATCTTCTTCAACTTGACTCACGAGAGAAGCGTTATAAGCAGATTAACTATAACGGGTGTTGGGGATTATTGTAAGTAATCCCCATTGCGAGTTTATGAACTCGAAGACTTAAACAAGACATAAACATAGTGTCCCCAAACAGAACAACACAAATTAATAGGTACAAACAAAAATTAGAGAATTCAGGAAAGAACCAAAAACTAGGGCGGCGCAAAACCGAATCATTTAAAATTCGAATCTGATTCGAATCCTTTTTCGAATTTTGAACTCATGTAAATATCAAATACCCCATTATTACTATTACAACTTTACTCCTTTGGGAGATTCAAGAGATTTATAGTTTGTTGTGTATTTTCAATTAAAGCTAAGAGCGATAATTTTCATATTTAAACGACAAAATATAATTGATTTTGGTGAAATTTGACCAAAATCGATTGTATTTTGTCGTTGAAAATTAAAATTCTAGTTTATTAAGCATTCTTTGTTCCTATGAACGATTTTCGAATAAAATGTGCTCCGAATCACCAAATTGAATCGCCCAGCCCTAGCCTAAACTTATGAAAAACTTTGAAACATGACAAAAATAACAAGGGCCGCTCTCCTATTAAAAGAATAACAGTATAAAATAGCCAACACTAAAACACAGCTTCTGTCGTGTAATTTAATTACACGTGTCAGCGAATTCCCCGTTTCTATTGGCTTATATGAGCTACATATCTCTGACGTATATCTCTGACGTACAGCGTAAGGTCAGTAGTATATGAATGTGCTGTATGTAGCGCTGGGCAATTCAATTCGTTGATTCGAAATACAGTTTATTCGAATCAATGGTGAATCGATCATTGCAACAAAAACTTTCTAAATGAGGTTGAATTTTACATTTTTAACGACAAAATGCAATAGAATTTTGACCAAAATCGATTGTATTTTGTCGTTAAAATGAACATTTTCGCTCTTGGATCGTAGTGTATTTGAAAATACATCGCTTTTAAGTCTATTTAGGCAAATGTTTGTAATTCGTAACTTCAAATCTCCTAATTACCATAATGTAGACAATAATAGTAATAGTGAAATTGGATATTTGTCGTTTATATGGAATCAGCGATTCGATCCGATTCGAAATAAATATTTTAATCAGATTCGAATGTCAAATGATTTGGTTTTGCCCAGCCCCAGTTGTACGCTAATCATTGTCCGACGCCTTGTCTATGATCTGAAGTCGTATTATTTACATACAATTTTTACATAATTTTTCATAATCTGTTTGTTATATCGATTTATCTTGACTTAATAAATAATACCAATAACGTATTATTACATGGCTTCATAAGTGGGATTCGAGCCCACGCCTCCATTCGCAGACTAAACTTGAGTCTGGTCAACGTATCATCACATGTTGTCAGAATTAGTGAACAGATTATCATGAATCGATTCAATACTCCGACAAATCTTTGTCTTGAAGGGAATTTGAGCGAGCATTGGAGAAAATTCAAACAACAATTTGAAATATATTTAGAACCTTCAGGTGTTATCTCAAAGTCTGAAATCACGAAATGAGCGATCCTTCTAAACTTCGTTGGAGAAGATGCGGTTGAAGTTTGTAATAATTTCAGATTTGCAACAATTTTAATTTTAAAGAACTTCATGATGTCTAATAATCACCATTACCATTATTGACTCCTGAAAGCTTTTCGCTAAATTTATCTCGTGAATGAGTTTTTTTTATAGCCACTTCTTTGAGTGGGTCACCATGTCCAAGGCCTTGTAACAGCGGCCACTTATAGGCGGACAGGGTTACAATTACTGGAAAGATATGATCTTTTCCTGTTCGGCTTAGCCTAATCAAGTTATTACACCCTGGGTTGAGTGGTGGGCGTGGATAAGCGAGCCGGACTCGCCGGGGCTCGAACCCGAAGTCTTCAACCTGCGATGCCACCATGTTTAACCACTAGGCCATCGCGCCACAAGAGTTAATAATAAATGCCTCTTTTGTCTCGAAATAAAGACTCTCCAATCAATATCTTTGGTGAATTTTTGAAGACTCTGCTGACATTTCACGGGTTCAGCATCCTCTGTATTCTTAAATCTGTCCAAATTTCTTGATGACAACAAAGGTGTCAGTACACGTTTATTTAAATTTTGCCAGATTTAGCCTCCTTTTTTGAGCTTCTAAATATACCACTAGCTGCTGGTACTACACTGTTTCAGCTTTATTTCTGTTTCGAAATTGGCATTATTAAAAAACTGAAGTTATTCCAAATCATTCACGTGCTTAGACTTAAGCCATACACCATCCAAGTACTGAGGGGTAAGCTCCTTACAGAATAGTAATATATTTCCTTTCAATACTGCGGCATTGAAAGCCGAGAATACGACTCCACCATATGGCGAACCACGACATCTCGTGCAGTTATCTGTTACGAATCCGAGGTGAAGATTTTTCGCTTTACGTATTTTCTCATTATTTTCTGTGCATGGATCTGGTTGGTGGAAGAAGCCGTATGCAGCGCTTACGTGAATCACCGTGCGCCGATGGGGCGTCCAGCAGATGGAATGCTTCATGGACGGCAGGATTAGCTCAATTTCAGTGATTGCCGGTTAGGATTGGCCTTCAGAATATTGGACCCGGTTCGGATTCAGTCTCTAGATTCGGAAAATGAATAGCATTTTGTGGCATTAGGAAAGAGGAAAAAATTTTGGTTCAGGATTTTATCAGGATCGTGATATTTTTATTACGGATCGTATCAAGTTTGGAATCAGGGCGCAAATTGGGATTCAGGATCGGATCTGGTTTCTGTATCTCCCGACTCCGCAGACCTCTCCATCAGGGAATTCGAACGCATGGCCCCAGTGATACGCAGCTCGAAACGTATTCCCAACGCTAACAATAAGAACTAAATAATAATAAAAAAGTATTCCCAACGCTTTACCGATTGAGCTAACCGAACACCATATTGAGCTTAACCACTGCTTTCAGCCTTGCTCAGAGTACTTTGTTGTAGCTCGCCGTATGATTTTGTCGTATTCTAGCCTATTCTTTTATATGGGCCAGCAGCGTAATCCTATCCTGAGGTCCTAATCAAGTTAGATATCATGACGTCACCATAATCGCGGGAATATACCTTTCTAAATTGAAAGAGGGAATTGGGAAGGAAAGAATATTGGTAAAATTCGACTTTGGAATCACCTCTTCTCACCGAAATTAGCGAACTCGCTTTTTTTTAATCCATATTCGAAGTCGAATATTTCCTCTATATTCATTCTACTGGTGCAGATATTTACAAATGTTATGTATAATGATAAGTTCAATACGAGCCTATATTCAAAAGTTATCGGTAAAAGTGAATGGTCTTTGATTTCGACTTTGAAATTTGCTCTACCCCCGAATTGAGCGAAATCGGCAATTTTGGCAACATTTGAAGTCGAATATTTCCTTTTTTTCATTCTGCTGGTGCTAATATTTACATATGGTATGTATAATAATAAGGCATATACGAACCTATTTTCCAAAGTTGTTGGCAAAACGAAATATTTGTAAAATTCGACTCTGAATTCTTCTATACCGTCCGAAATGTGAGAAGCCGATAATTTTATCCATATTCGAAGTCGAATATATCCTCTATTTTCTATCTGCTGGTGCTAATATTTATATTCCATGTACATCAATAAGATTTATACAAACCTGATTTCAAAAGTTTCTGGAAAAAATGAATATCGTCAAATTCGACTTTGAATTCACCTGTCATCGCCGAAATTTGCGAACACGCCAATTTCACCCATGTTCAAAGCCGAATATTTTCTTTATTTTCATTCTGCTGGTTCTGATATTCACAAATTCGTCGTATAATGAAAAGTTTTATACGAAACAAATATTAAAAGTTGTCGGCAAGGAAGAATATTCATAAATTCGACCTTAAAATAACCTCTTCTCGCCGAAATTTGCGAATACGCCATTTTCACCCATGTTTGAAGTCAAATATTTATTTTCATTTTCATTCCGTTGGTACTAATATTTACAGATGTGATATACAATAATAAGTTTCATGCAAACCTACTGAAATTTGAATTCGAAATCTCCTTTACCCTCCGAATTAAGCGAAATCGATAATTTAACCCATATTCAAAGTCGTATATTTCCTTTATTTTCATCCTGCTGGGGCTAATATTTACACACGTGATATATAAAAATAAGTTGCATACGAACTTACTTTCAAAAGTTGTCGGCAAAAAAGAATATCAGTTGAATTCGACTTTGAAATCTCCTCTACCAATCGAAATTATGGAACTCGCCATTTTCACTCATATTCAAAGTTGATTAATTCTCTATTTTCGTTCTGCAGTTCTAATATTCACAGACGTGATATACAATAGTAAGTTTTATACGAACCTATTGGCAAAAATTGACGGCTAAAGAGAATATTAGTAAAATTATACTTTGAATTCTCCTCTCCTCTCCGTATTGAGCCAAATCGACAATTTTACTCATATTTGAAGTCTAGTATTTCCTTTATGTTCATGCTGCTGGTAGTAATACTTATATGTGTGATGAATAAAAATAAGTGTTATACGAACCATATTTCACAAGTTTTATACGAACCTATTGGCAAAAATTGACGGCAAAAGAGAATATTAGTAAAATTATACTTTGAAAATTCTCTCTCCGTAATGAGCCAAATCGACAATTTTACTCATATTTAAAGTCTAGTATTTCCTTTATGTTCATGCTGCTGGTAGTAATACTTATATTTTTGATATATAATAATAAGTGTTATACGAACCATATTTCACAAGTTGTCGCAAGAATGAATATTCTCATGATTCGACTTCAAAATTAAAATTAGCAAACTTTGAAATTTCATCTATATTTCAAGTCGAATATAGCCAAAATTTTGTTTTTTGCTGCAGCTAATATTCACATATATTTTGATATATAATATTAAGCACGACCATAAGCACGACCATAGCACGACAACAGCAATCCAGTTAAGGTCACAATAAAACTTAATGAGAAGCGACCACTAGCGGATATTAAATATATAACAGTAAGGATCTGTTCAACCAGGACAATTTGCATTTTGACCCTTTTTATGAATTAAATGAGATACATACAAACCGTGGATGAAATATTAGACTTGAACCGCAGGAAAATCTTTCGACTACCATGGCCGGTTTCGAATTTGATAAACTGTTTTAGTAGTCTGCACTCCTTACAATTTGTTTTTGTTGTTTTTCCCTGTCACAATTTGATCACAAAACGTTGTTGTTTTTAATTCGGTAGGTACGGTAACGCAGACATGTAAATTGCTAGAACGCGGTATGTGCGTTGGAGATAATTTAATAATTAACAATGGCCTAATACAACGTCAGAGAACCATTGATGGTTTTTGTTTTTATGAGTTTTGTCTTTCTTTTTACGGATTGATTTTTTTGGAGAGCATGCGCGTATGTTTACGTTATAAGCCGCATATAAGGATTTGTTTGCTTTCCGGGTGACTCCGTGCCAAGTGTGTATCGTTGCGATTTGTAGTTTATGTTACCGCTAGAGTTCCGAAATAAATTGTATTGTATTGTTGTAGGACCTTATTTCAAAAGTTGACGGCGAAAATGAATATTCGTAAAATTAGACTTTGAAATTTCATTCCCCCCTTCCGAGATTAGCGTTCTCGCTGATTTTTATTTTTATTCGAAGTCGAATATTTTCTTTATTTTCATTTTTCTGCTGCCTATATTCACAGATATGACGTATACTAATAAGTTTCATAACACTTTTCGCGTGTAGGAAATATCTGAATTTATTTCTGTCACATTCTGCTATCTTTCTGCTGGATTCACAGTGGATCAGGGCTCAGAGCGTTCTCTCTGTCTCTGTGCAGCGTATGTTGTCTTTGTGTTTTCTATACTTGTATCCCGTATCGAGGAGAGTTCTGAAATGAATCTGTTTAACGAAATATTAGCAGTCTGTTTTATTTTCTTGGAAATTTCAGTATCAGTCAAAGGTGAGTTGGCATACCGGTGGCCTTGTTGTATTTTTGAGTCTAGTGAAGTTTAGTACCATATTCCCGAATGTCATTAAAATAAAAACTGGCAGAATATTCTCATCCTAACTAGGGGGCGCCAATGCTGCAAGCATCTGGCATTGTCTCCCGGGTTAGGATGAGTCGCTTGCAACATGGAAAATTTTATGATAATCGGTACTAAACTTCATGAGACCCGTATTTTTCAATAGTGGTGACTTTGAATATTCAAGCTCAATACTGATTATTAAGTTAGACTAGAGGTTTTCATGCTTCGGCTTTTCTGAAATGTTTTTAATTTGCAAACCTTGGTTTATCATATTTTACAACTTCTTTTTCAATTCGCCACATTTCTGACGAATTCCAGTCTCATATGCAGTATGGTTACGCAATATAAGTTACCCTGTACCTGGTAGGCATAAAATAGTACCGGTACTAAAATTGTTTTGTAACCAAAGGCATGTTATCGTAAACACACAAAAAATTTCCGTCCTTTTTGTTTAAAGATGCAACCCTTTGGGAGGCTATCACATAAGACTTTGTGTAATGTGTTATTTTGGTGTGTAATGTGCTATTTTGGAGAATTTTTGTTCAAATTTAAAATTACAAAATCATTTTAGGGGGACTGTCCCTCCCTTCAAAAACCTTGGGGGAAATGATTCCCCCACGTCTAAATCCGTCACCATGCATACGCATGTGTGACTTTCATGTTTCATAGTTTCCTTGAAATGGTTTTCTGGGTTGAATTTCATGTTTTGAAAGGAGCTAAAAAATATGGGGTCTAGTGAAGTTCAGTACCATATATCCGATTATCATAAAAATTTCTCATGTTGCAAGCGACTCATCCTAACTCGGGAGACAATGCCAGATGCTCGCAGCATTGGCGCTCCCTAGTTAGGATGAGAATATTCTGTCAGTTTTTATTTTAATGACATTCGGGAATATGGTACTAAACTTCATGAGACCCAAAATATGCAGGTATACTTTTGGTTATTTTTGACTATTTTTAACTTTTTCTGCAACAAATGCCATCGAAAATAGGGATAAACCATTTTTTAGGTTAGGTGTATCTAGACAGGAAAACAGTTTTGTTTAATTTGTCCCACTAAATGTACTTTTTATGAATTTTGAATTATAGACCATATTTGGCTATCTTAGATAAAAATTTACCATAATTGGCTTCTAAAAATCTATCTTTCAGCCAAATCATGTTTTTGGCAAACAATGAGTACAAATTTGCCGTTTGTCCTGTGTAATCAATCATAAATCATAAATTAGTCAATTTGACTTTTACAGTGGTTTAAAATATTAAAATAAAAAAAAGGAGTGCGTTTGTATGAAACAGATCAGTTTTGATGTCTTTTTCAACAATTTTCTGGGAAGATACTTTTGTTAGTTTATTACAATATCTCAAATATTCCTTTCTGAACTCGATGTTCAGAACTATGGCCATCCCTGTGTTACTATTAACAACTACATATTTCACAGGTTCTTGCTCGAGTCATTTTTCTTGTATAGATCATCCATATATACAGTGTTGTTCAAATAACGAGTGTTGCACATGGACTGACTATAATGCTGAACATTTTGGTAATGATGATGGTGTAAAAGATTATGCGCAAACTGGTGGAACAATAGCGTATGTTTCAGTAAAATATTTGTATATTTATGTATATTTGAAAATGTATATTTATGCTGTGTACCTTTTTTATATATATTATTGTATCTCAATCAGATATTTATATAGTTGCATAGCCTGTGCCACAGATGGACCGTGCCTTAGCGGCACGATCCATCAGTTATCCACACTTGGCAAAACATATTTCGATGAAAAGTCTTCTCCATCTTACCAGTGTAAAAATTTATTATTAACTGCTGAATGTTAGAAATTCATCTGTGATAGCATCACACTGGGGAAATGTCATTTCCTTTTTATGCCAAAGAAAATATCACCCCTAAGAAGATACTCCCCCAAAACACCATGAATTTGGCAGGTTTCCAAGAATCTAATTGACTTTTTTATTATGTCTCAAGTAAAATCCCTTAAAATTTGGTACCACATCTGTATGTGTTAGGTAATCATTTTTTGAGTAGCAGATGAACATCACTATAAGAGCATATAGTTTTTATAGCGTTATAGTTTTTAAACTGATTATCATCAGTAATATCAATGCTAGACATAGCATGTTTAACCATCCAAATGCAACATTATTTCGAATTTTTGACATGAATCGAGCAAAACGAGCAATGTATGGTCTATAGTGAATATTGAATACTGCTACCATTTCAATTGAACTTTAATAAGGATAATCCTTCTCATTGACATTACTTTTTCTTCTGACCATTATCATTTGATGAGAAATATTATACTGGTTCCTAATAGAGATGGGTTGATGTATGGGAATCGGTATCGGCAATTATCGGTGATTTTTAAAGCATCTGTATTGGTACTGGTATCGGAAAATTTTCTTCGCCGATACCGCCGATACCAAAACCGTTACCGTCTTTACAACGGATCGTACGAATACGCTTTATTTACTGATAATAAATGGAAAGACCTCACATTACACTGCTTTGAAATATAATTAAAACGGGGCATGCCTCGTGTGAACAATTTTATTTACACTTTGGTTTTATGAAATAAAACCCATCAATCCACTGACTGTATGCTCTTTTTGATGCAGAAAAAGTTAGGTATAACGTTAGTGTTGGGTATCACGTTAGTTGTGTAACGACAAACTTTTGCACGCGATCTTTGGACCCATGTATGCTTGAAGATTTTGGTATCGGCCCATCTCGAGTTCCTAATCATTATTTTGTTTAGCATAGGTCACTGATGTACAACGCTTGACACACGCACGACACATCAGTAACTCTTGCATAACAAAACTTTTTTCATATTAAAACTCACTCAACACAACTTTTTTCATATTAAAACTCACTCAACACGAGGCTGAAAGCAAGGCCTAAACGGAACGGCCAAAAAGTAATGGCCACTTGATCACAATGATCTGCAACAAGATATAGTGAGAGCATCTGCACTTTAAGCGCTAAATATCCCAAACAAAACTGAACCGTTTTAGTAAAGTGCAGTGAGTGGTACCTTCCACTTAGCACTTGATGGATCACTTCACTCTGGTCTATCAGTTCTATAGGATATTCACCCGTAAACGTAAAACGCAAAGTTCTGTCACTAAACTAATAACCAATTGATCATTGCTTTCAGTGTTGGGATCATCATTGCGATTGTTGTTGCTATTGTTATCGGAATTGTTGCATGTGTTGTTGGATGTGTATTGTGTTGTCGAAGATCTTCAAACAACCCAGGTCAAGTACTTGGGGGAAGGAGAGTTGTTACTACAACTACAGTTGTTAATGCTGCTCAACCAGGTAAAAGGTCTTAATTTTTGTTCTAGATGCGAGTTGTATTTGTGATCTCATTACTGTCTGCCATTAATCATCAACAATACATTAGCACATCTTTGTGGAGTACCTATCTTCTAACAAGATGCCTAAATAATAGTTAGAAGATAGGTACTCCATAAAGATGTGCTAAAATATTGTTGTTGGCAAGTTCCGATAGTTTTTCAGATTAGGTGCTATTTGCAGTCTTTTTTGTGAGTATTGCTTTAAAAAATTATGATTGTGTTGGTCATGACAAGCGCAGTAATTTCGGAGTATAATTTGTTCAGTTTCAAATCAAAAAAGAATGATTCATTTCTAAATTTCACGAGGTATTATGAGTTGTATTTGTGATCTCATTACTGTCTACCATTAATCATAGTTCATAACAAGGTCAAAAATAATATAAAACGAGTAATTCAATCACACAATGCTCTCTCTGTATAGAATATAGAGTAAATTGATATGTTGTAACTAGTCCTGGGAAACTATTTGGCTATTCGAAGCACGAATTATTGAAATTAGTCGCGAATCAACCATATGGGTGAAATAAGTTAAATTTTAACGACAAAATACGATCAGAACCATTTATGATTTTGATAAATTTGTTTTTCTAACCTTGTAAACGAAGGTTGCATTGGTGAAGTTTGGATTGATATTATAGTTACATATAGTTTTCAGGTACTTTGTTGCTATCTATTAATTTTCATGATGGGGCAAAACATAATGTTCAAAATCAGACATTTGTTATTTATATTGTATCAGGGATTCGATCCCATTAACAAAATAATATTCGAATCAAATTTGAATTTCAAATGATTCAGTGTTGCCCAGCCCAAGTTGCAAATAATTATTCGAATCTCGACTTGTTTTGGTAATGGTGGACATGGTGTGGGGAAGATGTCGTTACCAGTGGTTGCATGAACCAACATATGGTTGTTAGCCGTCGTATAGTTCTTTCCGTCAAATGCAGCATATAATTGTACCCAATACTAATTTCCTAATGCTTTACTCAACCGAGCTAATGGATCATCCTAAAATCCATATATAATTAACTTCAACTCTATGTCAAAATTTGAATTCTATTCCTTGCCTCTTGTCAACTGAAATTGTTTTCAGGACCGGTTGTAAATGTGGTGTGTTGTTTTTTATATATATTGTTACTTCCATCGCATTATGTCCTACAAAAGCTGATAAAAACTTGTGGTTTTGCCGCAGAAAGACTTATGTTGATAATTAAAGTATTAAAAATTGATACTATCGTATAAAAACAAGGTCTTTGAAAGGTTAATGTTTATTACTATTTATGCATTCAATATTGTTTCAGGTCATGCTCAACAACCTGGTGATCTTGTGGGACAACCACAACCTAAAGTACATTATCCAGTCGGTCCCGCACCACCATACGGCCCAACTGGTCAACCTATGGCACCACCACCATATCAACCTAACTATCCTCCAATGCAAGGAGTCCAACCCTCTGGTGCTCCTGGATATCCCCCAATACAGATGCCTCAAGCACCACATGGTGCTGCTCCATATCCGGTTGATGCAGGGGTTCAACCACAGCCAGCGTATGCTCCACAGGCCCATTCAGGTATGCAGCAGCCCCAACCACCATACCCCGTGAAAGACTCTGTTCAAGCCACCGCACCACCAATGCCTTGATTGACATATGCATTTTATATAAAATATGCGTTTCAAGCTTCTATCATATCAAGGCAATCAATATGTGGCAGTTTTAAAAATTAAACCAACCAGTTGGTGTGTAGTAAAAGTGTGAATCGTCTAAATGAAAATTTGGCTTCAGTAAACTGCAGAAAGGCCAGCTCTTTTGCTAATCATTGTCGAGGAATGGCAATATTTCAATATATTTCGCATGTTTTCAAATTTACTCAGTCTGAGGTGGTTTTATTTCAAATCATTTTTATTTCTGTTTCACAATTTTATTTTCCTTGTTTTAAATTCATATTGCAAAATTGAAAGTATTACGTAAATGCCACAGTTCAAATCAGTTCATTTTTAATCGCAATTTTTTTTATTACACTTTCAATGGGTTAAAGTTTACCTTCGCTTTATTGAATGATACATTGTATTTTTTCCCCTTTAATAGCAACTGCCGAGATTTCGGTCATCTTCAATCATTCTAGTACAGAAATTGCTATTTTTCCTCTTTCATGGCTCTGTCTGTCTGTTAGCAATGTCAGCGGTCGGAAAATATTCAAAAAGCATGAGAGTACAAATATGAAGTTCAACAAAATGGCTCATGTTTCGCATTTTTCAAACTCAAAATTTTGTCAATGACAAATAATGAATTTTCGCATAGAATGACATAGCAGTGTTTTGCATTGCTGATTAGAAAAACGCAAAATGTTGAGTAAAACTTGAAATCCTGCCTGAAATCTTTGCTAGAAATTTATTAGGCCAAGTACGAGTCATTGATCACCATTTGTAACTAATACTTGACAAAGTCAAGTTATTATAAATCACCTGATGTCCATTGTGAGTTTAGTATTCTAGTGTCTTACAATTGCACTGTCAACCTCTAGTTTGGTATTCATTTTTTAGGTCTTGACTTTTTGACCCCTATATTATTTGTACATGAGCAACTTTTGTCACATTTTGCAAATCAAAAATAGTTTTATGTGAACTTATTCAACGGATATCAGGATATTTCTCCGCTTTTTCTAAACAAAAACATCAAAATATCAACCAAATTAGAGAATTATAGTCAGACGTTCACATGTTATGTGTGATGCTTTTACAATGCGTTCCAATCAGAAATTTTATTTTGTCAAGCATGTGTCATTGTACGTGGACAAAATGTTCCTGTCAGGGTCTCGAGCATCTTTAGGGAGTTTTGTATTTGCCTATTTGATTATGTTTTTACTTTTTATATTATTTTCACTCATTTTCATTGAATATCAGGATTATGTTTTATGTTGCATTCATGATAAAATGTTTTAAAAAATATAATTCGTCTTTATATTGCATGAATCCTTAGCTTGCATTATTTATTGGTGAAATTTTCGTAATAATTACGTTCTTGTATAGTACTGATCAATATCGGGGATACTCGAGTCACCTTTTCGGTGTCGGCTCGTCTTGGCTTAATAACTGGACTTGACTAAATCCAGGCACGACTTGAATCGGAATTGAAGTAATTTGCCATTGCCATGAAAAATATATTTTTAGAAATAGACTCTTGCAGGATAGTAAAATTAACATTTTATTTCGCCAAACGTGCAAGACAAATGGATACGGTTTTATCATAGGTCTAGCCACAGCCTCTTTTCACCACCTAATTCTTAAAGTTTTGCTCGATCATTATCTGGTTATTCCTGGGCATAGTATAATTTCATTTAATGTTGAAAATTTAAATCTCGCAAAAAGTTGAAATTCATGGAAAAAATTATTACAAACTGCAAACAGTTTTTCAACCTTCCCCATTCCCTACTTGTGGAGGCAAGTACGGAAGGTTTTTGGATTATCGTATTTCTCATTTTCCTGTGCATATAACCTGGTTGGTGGAGAAAGCCGGTCTATTTCGGGAGCATTTTTAAGATGGATGTACCGTACCATTAACCTAGTTTTCATACTTGATACCCACATTTTTTAACCAGGTATCTCGCTAATTTTTGTAAGCACCTAGTTAAATAAAGTACCTTTAACTAGTAAATGAAACCAGGTAAATGTACACAGAAAATAAACCCGGTAAACCATACCAACTACTTTTAACTAGAATTGCCAACACTAGCTAATATACAGGAAGAAAAATTAAATGTTTTAAAAGTGGGGTGGTAAGAAGAGGGATCTGTTATTTAACCTAGAAAAGCTGGAGGTCAATTCAGTAAATGAATATAAAGAAAATATTTTTAGATGAGTCTATTCAATTTCCCTTGAATGCAATACGGGAGGTACAGGTTGTCTCAAAGATACACACATTTACTGGTCATTTGCACTAATATCTCCAAGGCAATATTTCAAAGTTAAAAAACAACAGAAATGAGATTTATACCAATTATGTGCCGTTGATGGCCCGCACGTTCGCAGTGCGTTCCATCAACGCCCCATATTTGTCCAAAAAATATCAATTTTGATGTTTTGCAATACCGTCAAGTAAAATTACTGTCAAAGAACAGAGATTTTGTTGCATTTTTTTTAAAGTGTAGAAAAAAATTTTTCGCTTTCTGCTAATATAATTTCATCACAAAAATCATAATATTCTTTCATCCCCGGAACATTTCGGAGTTAGTTACGCCAAACTGCGTCAACTATCACATATGCGCGATATTAAAAATTTGTCATTCTGTAAACAAAAAATTCGCGAATAATGCCAGTAGTGTTTATCTCCTTTTATTTGCATTGAAACTACTATTCTAGACCAAAAGAATTTTCTTTGATCCAATCAACGTATTGAGAGACACGAGCATAAACTCCCGGAAACCTGGGTGCAGCACATCCGAATCCCCACGATACGACTCCAGTTAGTACGTCACCACACATGGCTGGCCCGCCGGAATCCCCCTGAAAAGACGAAGGACATGTTAGGTTTTTGTTACCAAAGTAAATTTTGCAATCTTGATATTATTTGCTTTTCTTCAGTTTTTAGCTAAGAAACTTCCCAATAGCTTTCATATGAATATTTCAAAAACTAGTGAAATACATTGGGCCTTCAAAATAAAATAAAAAATAAAGCTGTATCTGAAAGTATGTAGTAGCAATTAACCTATCAACAGTCCATAATTGGCAAAATGTTTTACTTGGGTTTTATTTTAATATTATTAATCAAAATTACTGTGAAAAAGCGGTGGTGTTGTTGCATTTTTATTACAGTGTAGGTTGGTTTGAAGTGATGAACGAACCAGTTGATAACGTTATCACATGCTAACCATCTGTGGCCCATGTTTGATAGAAATATTTGTATTACTGAGTTCAGAGACGGGTGTAAACAAGTTTAAATTTTAGGATTTTTTTTTAGAATCCGACCAAAATTTGATACCTCAGGGGCGGAAAATACGGCTGTTAAACCAGTGTGTTGAATTAAATGACGCTACACAAAATATGTCAGAGTAAACGTTTGGGCGAGGCTTTTTTGTTAAATACGTGTTAGCGATGGAACGCGTATAAAAATTGTTAATATTTTTTTGGAAGGAACGAAAACTCGTTTTTTCATGCAAAAGATAAGAAAAGATGAGAATTTTTTTGACATATATTTTTCTACTGTTGCAGAATTAAAGCAAATTTACCGTTCATTGCAATTTTTTTCAAAATCTGAAACTTCTTATATTTTAGATTCCTGTCCCATATGTTGCTATGGGTTGTTGATTGACCGTGTGGGGACGGAGCATTCCATCAACATTCATAATTGGACAAATAATTGGATTTCAATAGCTTTTTTTCAATTTCGCCAAGTAAAGTCACCGTCAAAGAGCTGCCGCTTTTTGTATTTTTGTTGAACTATTAGGGCTGGGCAATTCGCAATTCGATTGGGTGATTCGAATCGATTCGAAGCACAAATTATTCGAATTCAATGTGGGTCATAGGACCAAAAGCATGCTAAATAAAGTGCATTTTTTTCATTTTTAACGACAAAATACAATCGATTTCGGCCAAATTCGACCAAAATCGGTGGTATTTTATCGTTAAAATAAAAATATATCGCTTTTAAGTCAGTTTATGCTATTATTTGTAATTTGTAACTGTATATTTCCTAATCATCATAATGGGAACTATAGTAGTAATATTAAAATGGGATAATTGTTATTTTTATGAGATCAACGATTGGATCCGATTCGAAAAAATATTCCAATTAGATTCGAATTCCCGAAGATTCGGTTTTGCTCAGCCCTATGCACTATGCTAAACATGATGAACTAGAATTATTCAAGCAGCAGATACACAGAATTTATTAAACCAATAAGACCATAACTATACCATTATGAACTAAATATACAACTGTAAAATAGAAACAATACATTAAGCACTGAATAGTGACACATATATTCGTTCCAATATTCGTTTTTCGCGCTATAGTATGGTATCTTCTTCTTCATATATTGTAGGGACTCATCTGCTTTTTTGTATGTCCTAATGAGATTAAGTTCACCTTTTACCTGGCAGGAATCTTTACCGTCTGCTGCAAGGCACATCATTCCGTTGGTGATAGATCCTGTGTAAGGCCTGTTGCATTCTGCATTGGAAACCACAAAAAGATCAACTTTTTGAAGATATGGCGATACATCTGAAAAATAAATTATATTTACTTTATTTTTATAGTTATTCATATCAGAGACGTTTATTCGTTTGAGTATTGCCGTGAATGAGAATTTACCGTGCGTTTGCAGTAATTGTGTATTTCAACAGTTTAATTAGAAACCACGGCGTCGGTGAGATTTATTCCTAGTTTGGCCTGTTGATGAACCGAAACTCTGACGACACATTCCATCAACATCCCAAAATTTGTCAAAATAATTTATTTTGTTGTTTCATCAAAATATCACCGAGCAAAAATATCAATTTTGCGGTTTTTTGTAACGGTATCCAGCGATAGCGAGACAATAAACTATAGCTCTGAGGAATCGGACCTTATATTTTTTAAGTATGAGGTATAAAATATTCTATAAGGCATTTTATGCGAGATTCGGTTAATATTTGATATTTTAATTGCATATTTTGACTACTACTCACATCTCACATTACATTGCACACTACTCACATTATCCTAAGTATAGTTTTATCAGCCAGAATTTACAAATCTCGATCGCGCCACGGAAGTGCAGTCCATCTGTGGCTTATGCTTAACGAAATATATTTTCAGATTGGGACACAAGAATATACTTTTACATGGATTCAATTAACAAGTTATTTCAACACAGTCTAATAACGCACCATAATACCAAAATATTGAAACGTTTTTCCAAATGCGTCTGTATTTGGACAACAATTGTTACATCTGAAATATATTAACGATATTATTTTTCATTAAATTACTTAATGACATGGACGGCAAATTACAACATTTTGGCTTAATTGCGTTTTGTAGTAGCTCTTCTCCATATAGCGACGTTGGTTGATTTCTTTTACGCGTCACTCCCGGGCTAACATTTTGCGAATTTCAAAAGACAAAACCAATTTAATCAGATTCGAATTCTCATTGATTCGGGTTAATCTAGCACATAATCCACATCGTAGTAGTAGCAAGACATAAGTACACCAAGAAAACGTTTAAGCTGTAAACGTGCAATACTGAATGATACTCACAGCCACCGGATTCAGTAGTCCCCCATCCGCTTACGGTGCAGAGAGCTCCAGGCTCGGGGAAATCTATAGAAGGAGATTGTTTCGGTAACTGGGCAACTTGTACATAATTACTTAGAAGCACGGTACCCTCCGTTTCAAGCAACATGACGTCATTATCAAATGTAGCAGAAACGTAAGCTGGATTTGGTGTTTGTGTTTTAATTTGATATATATGGACACCCTCAATCACATCATCGTAATATCCCATCGCTAATCTCCAAGTGACCCATTCACTCCGGCTAAAATATAATAAAAACTTATATTGAGGGGGTTTAATTAAATTTTCATATTTTTTTTTAAGCGTGAGTCATTAGTGGATTGCGCCGATAACTTCAATTCTCTTTCTGTATAACATTAGATTTTCAACACAACGAACGCCAGTGCGATGCTAAAATATCACCTCCTATACTCCCCCATCTATGTCATGTATTTCACTAACATCGGAGTATAGAATGGATATCTCAGCATGCTCGACCGTATTCAACGGCGTGTGATCAACATGATTGGCCCTAAACTTTCTTCCGGTCTGCAAGGTTTGGTACACTGCCGCAACGTTGCCTCACTCTATTTATTTTACAGATATCATAATGGTTGGAATTCCTCGCCTTCTTGCTGCTTTCCTGATCGTGTTGATCTACTAGGCTTTAAAAGTCGCGTTAATAGACATCTATCAGGGATGGGGGTTCCTTAGTTCCTCTTCCTGCATTAAATGTAGCTCTTTGCACTTTAGTGGTTTCAGAAGAATTTTCAAGTTTGATTCGTCTCCCGTGGCTTTGCTCTGAGCAAATTTCAATAAAAAATTAAATCCTACGTTAAAATATTTCGATAAATATATCACCCTTGTGAGTCGGTATTATATTGCACATTCTGTAAGAAAAATGCGATAAAATCATTGCCCATTGAGATTCATTTCACTCGATGATATTAAAAGGAAATTCCAGAATCGACCATTTCGGCCAAAAAGCGTTCCATCAACAGCTCATACCTGGCAAAATCTCATCAACAACGCATTTTCTAAATCTTCAAATTCAGAAACTAACCTTCCTTGACAGTGAGCAGCAGTCAATACCCAATTTGTATGAATCAATGTACCACCGCATCTTATACTGCCTGTTTGATATTGAATACGAACTTGATATGGAATTGGCCCTTTTGCGTCTTCTCCTCCGACAATCTTGTCGGCTTGGGCGACTAGAATTTAAAATATAAATTAATTAATATAATAATATAAATTATTAAACGGTCCTCTTATCCCTATCCAGTTTTTATATCAAGTTTCGTAGTGGCTCTGTTTTATTTTTTTTTTGTTTGTGGGTTTTCGAAATATTTGCTATAAATACCCAACAAGCGTTAGGTAGTTGGGTGGGTGTAGTATCTGTTTGTAGTGGCCATGTAAATGTTCTACGTTTTAGCTACCCGAGAAGTGCCTTGCTGGAGGGCAAGCTCGGTGGTGAAACAATCAAGAATCGAACCATCGGTCTTCCGGACAGTACGATCGCGCTTAACCGACTGAATCACCGACCCAGGCTATAGCAGTAATTCGACAGTTAGCCAATTCCGTTTTGGCGCCGCTTCTGGTCGTTGCATACGTGAAACTTCAATAAAATAATGTCAATTGAAATGAATAATAAGTGAAATACCAAACAAATGACCAGTATGAAACCTAACGCACAATTCCCAATAAATACTCGTGTTGGCAATTGTAAATGAAAAAGTATCGAGATTATCTAATATACCTAGTTTACCGAGTTTATCATTAAGTACTTTTACCTAGTTTTAAGGTTATTTAATTTACCTACCTATAGTTTAACTATTACAGAGTTTTCGGTTTGGAGTAGTAAATTTAGTAAAAAAATTGGTGAATTTACTAGGTACCTCGTTCAAAAAAGTGGATACCCAGTGTGAAAATTAGGCAAATGATGTATTCATTGTAAAAATGTTTGTAGGTGAACAATTCGGTGATTTCGATCTTCAAATCTATCAAAAATGTCTCAAAGGGCTCAAAACGACGATAACCTAGTTTTCTTGGTTTTTAATCTATATGTATTACGTTGTTTTCAAATAGAAACTAGGTTACCTAATATTATTTTTTCTAGTTTTTCTGGACAATCTGCTTTACTTTCCCTAGTTTAGGTTAAAACGGTCGATATCGGTCGAAATTGAACAACTTCACTACAGTCACTGCGAAGGTCCGTGTCTAATGGTTGTTAGGTATAAGCCCCCCCGGTAGGTTCACGGAGAGCCCTTAGCAAATAATTCGAAAACCCTAAAATAAAATTGAAGAACTTTAGTTAATTTATAGTAGTATATTGAAAACTATGCTTCTGACTTCTGCTGTTGTTGTGTAATAATGATACAAATATAGTCACAGTATTCCACAGAAGAATTTGCGTTTAAATTTTTCCGAAATTCGAATCGTGGAATCTCGTTGGCAAAAATTTATGTGCAAATTATTTTTGGGTTGAACTTTAAACATTCGAAAATATGAGCACAATGAAATATCCGATTTACATTGATTTTAAAAATATTTTAAATACTCACCGGCTGCAAGAAGCGAAAACGCCACAAATATCTTCATTTTGCTGATGCTGCTTGTGGTCATACTGGAAGGTAAATTTATGAATGGGAGAAAGCATAAGGCGTTCACACATTTTCAAATTATTTCATTTCTTACCATCAGATATTTTCTTCTTGCTAAGCATGACCCAATGACGGAGAGAGATAGAAAATTTCTACCTGGACATTCTTCATGCCCGAATTAGAATAATTCCTATCAGATTGTTGAAAATAAGCGTATTACGAACATATTTGCTGGGTACTTACACTATATGACGCACAACCGTTTATTTTTGTTTTCCTTTTTTAGTGTGGGAATAAACATATGTGAATGTTTAATGTGATGTTAACAATAACTAGATAACTATACCGAAATGAATTGATATTTGTTCAATTCGATGTAATAAATGGTTCTTGTTGAAAAAAGGTTACCCTGGTTCTTGATTTGCCTACGCAAGAACGCATATAAGTGTCAACAAACTTTGTTCAGTTCATACTTGATTAAACATAAATACCAACACGGCGACACAATTGCCCAAGTCAAATATTGACTAAATTTAATATTGTTAAGCGTGGGTCAGTGATGGATCGCGTCAGACAGGCGCAATCCATCTGTGGTTCATGCTTGAAAAAAAAAAATGTTGATTGGAATCTCTAATCAGGGAATCTATAGCGATGTATCGGGTATCCATATCAGTGAATATCGGCTTAAAAAGTTAGCTATAGCCATTGATGAGCGAATTATTGCCACAAATCTTCTTGTACATTTCATAACAAAACATTTAAACTTTTGCGGCTCTGAGAAGAATTCACTAAAAGTATACGAATATTACAACAATTTTAGCATTTTTTTGTAATAGTTCACACTGCAAAATTGCGCATGCCCTGGGCATGCAAATATTTATTTATATAAATATCCGGAACTTGAAAATTAAAACCTTCCGCATCTTACATCTCTGTAGATCTAACGACATCAGTCGTTTTAAAAATTAAATATATAATAATTTCTTCGCCTTTTTGTTATTATTTGTAGTTTTGAAGTTGTCTGCCAATATTATTTTGAAAATATTGTATGTACTAAATGTGCAAAGCTGCACACTCAATAAAAATAAAACAATAAAAACTAGTATTCAAATGTGCAATGTGTAACAGAATATGTCCAATAAAGACGCCGACTATCGATGTAGTGCAATTTGCCGTTTTAGTCAAATATAACAGTCATTTTGTTAACGATTTCAACAGCACACTGAAACAGTACATTTTTTAACATTTGAGTGCTTTGGGATTTTAGAACGCATTTGTGGTGAGTATGAGTAATATATTGGAATCGGGGATTTTGAGTATCCGTATCGTATGGTTCGTTTGTATCGGCATCGTTCCTTTTTAGAATATTGTTATCGGTATTAGCAGAAAAAGTAGTAACGGTATACTGAGAATCATACATACATGGCATACTTATTTCTAACAAGAATTAGCTCATCCAGCTATCGATGATGTGCCACGGGCAGCTGCGGCAAAATATCTTAAAGTTGGAGATCTGCTTGAAAATCGAAGCCCTAACACTGAAAAGGGGTTGAGAACTAGTACCAATGTCCTATGTTATGTAAATGATGTGAAGAACCAAGCAAATGTGCAGTATACTGTAGGCCTACACCTTGTCAAGTTAGTCTTGTCAAGTTTGTCTTGTCTACCTTGATATTGATAAGTTGCTATTCGAGTTGGCCTAAGGATTTACTACTTTAAAATTGGACGCTTTTCTAGTGGTTGCCGCAAAGCAAAATTCCTACATGCTATTCTTCAGGTGCTTTCTTTTCATTTTCTTCCTTTCAGTCATTTTATTTTGCCGTTTATTTTTGTTTTTGATTTGCTGTTTCTGTCTACAGCCCTAACTTTTGGTATTTTGCATTTTCATTTACCGTTTAAAGTTTAGTTTCTGTTACTACATCCTCCAGTTAAGATTAGTAACTATTTGCTATCAAAAGCCCATTAGTTGATTCCTTTTAGAGAAACTGCTTTCGGCCATGTTCAGGTCGAAATTCAAAACAAAAGAGAGAAGAACCGACTCATATTTGACAACGGCACTCCATACCCGGCGAATGAGACACCATAGTTAAAGGGGTATATAATACCTGAAAAATATACATAAGAACTCAAAAGAGAAGGGTTGGTAACCTCATGTCACCAGGGATGTGGATTTGTCACAACTCATGAGTATATCTAAGTCACCAGAGATGCGGATTTGTCACAACTCATGAGTATCCCCATGTCACCGGGATGCGGATTTGCATGAGATTTTGTCACATGAGTATTGTAAATTGTAATCATGAGTATTGCTATGTCACCATAAGGGGCATGTAGTATTGTAATATTGTAATCATGATGCTTTGGAACTGAAATATAAAACTTACAATAGGAAAACACAGCGAATGGACTAAGTCTATGGACAAGATTAACTCTTATTTTTTTTTCTGTTGACCTTTCATTAATAAAAATAAAAAATATTGACAAAAACAAAAAGAATGCATTTTTCATGAGTAATTTTATGTCACCGGGGATTTTTAGGAATACTCATATTTGACAAATTTTTTTTAATATTCACTTTAATCTGACAAATCCGCAGACATGAGGTAGGACTCAAAACGTAGAAGGGATAGGATGATGACCTCAGTGTCATTTTAATATCCTGCGATGAGATGTTCCTCGGAAAGCGTGAGGGAATACAGCTTAACCATATGGCGAACCACGACCTCTATCGCCTTTTCCGATTCCAACACGGTTATTTACTCTGCTTGAACTTTTAGCATTGTAACATCGCCATGCTCCTTCCTTCCCAAAGAACCATCGTCACACGGAGTCACAGTATAAGGACACCAGCTCAATTCTTTTCCGATTCCGCACGGTATTCATGATACTGCTTGAACTTTTGTAAATGTTGCGATGGTCTAGTACTTAACATGTCGCAGTTGGAATAGCATCGCTGGTGGAATATCTTCGGTTCGAGTCCCGACGAAGCAGGATCGTTAAACCATGCCCGCCCCTTAACCAAGGGTGTAATAACTTGGGTAGGCTAAGCGGAATAGGAGAGATAATATGTTATGACTATAAAAAAATGAAGAAGAAGGACTCTGTTTTTGATTGAATGGCCGCGCCTGGGTTGAGTAATTGATTCGAGATTTTCCATCTCATAGTCGTCTTTAACAAATGCCTTTTTTATTTTCCGAAATGCTTTTAAGAATGCTTTAAACTAGCAAGCATGGTTAAGATAGACCATACAGCTCGACTCGATTAGAACAGATATGAGCCTACTGAGTTATCAATATTGTCCCTACATGACACTGATTTTCTACTTTTTTCTTTAGTGTCATTGACATGTGACTCACCGAAAAGGAGTGTTAAAATAAATAAACTATTACTTTACCGATTACCAAACAATTTATTTTTCAAATATGACAAAAACAAAAATTATTTCTTTTATTTTAAATTAATCTACGTAGTTACGTAGAAATAGGATGTAGCTTAACCATATGGCGAACACGACCTCTGGTGCAGATACCGACAATAGCCACCTCGACTCGACTCGCGACTCGCTTTATCATTTTAGAAAACGTGTAGCATACACGACCGACAATAGCCAACTATATCAGTTGTAAACTGACTGATAAGTCGGATAGCTGTATCGCACAATGCATACACACCCGCAACAAAGGCCCCCCTCTCAGAATTTGTTTTTTAAATGTTTTTGCTAAGTATGAGTTAAGTCCATGTCCACCATTTCAATCAAGCAAGGCCCGGTCACTAACAAACCACGTCTTGAGACAAGAAAGTCACGTTGTACTAAAGAATGCTTTTGACATATATATGCTATAGTTTTGACGCGCATTCAGCTCTCATAGATATCTGGATGTTACGCTAATAAATAGTCTTCCAAAAGCACGTTACATTTGTGTTTCGTGCTTAATAAAATACATTTCAGATATATAGTGAAGTATTATAATGTTTTGTATTCTTGAACAACATAGACCGAATTGCGCTACTAACTCAACCAATGACATTTTATGGAGTAATTTCGGCTAAAATTATCCTAAAAAGAATACAAGTGTGAATTACAACCGTCGAATCAAATGTTTAGTAGGCAGATTCTCTACGTGGTGTATGCGAAAATCGAGGGCGTTAGCAAAAACGCCCACAGAAGTTATTGCGAATAAGTTGAATATTTTCCTTTTTCATACTTCATAAGATCATTGATGTGGGCCTATACGTAGTCGGCGATAATCCTGAGAATAACTCATAATTGCGGCGCGCACCGCCGAGATGCGATGCATCAACAGCCCATATTTGGCATAAATCTCATCAACATAGCGCATTTTCACTTTAAGAATATTCAATTACTACAAATGGCGAATAAATGCACTGTACTTTTGTTGCGGTGTACAAAAAAGTTACAGAGAACGATAACCAGCTTTATCGTTTTTCACGCTTCAGAGGACCTCATGCCTATTTTTGCTTTTGAACGTTGGCACATTTTTATGGGATTTAGTTTGTGGTAAAAGGTTTTGTGTTATCGGGGTAACTTTGAGCTATAAATGACCCGTGTATTGAGAATATATATATTATGCACTACATCTGTGGGATATGTCTACGGCATAATTATATTTTCGTGTGGTAGGTGGCAACCATGCGCATCCCTGAACATTGCTAACCAAATAATGTTTCCTGAAGTTTTGCCATTACGTACCAGTTACATAAATGAAAAGCAAGAAAAGCCACAGAGCTTTAGAGTTTGTATAAAAAACGCAATAGAGATTTAGCGATAAGTGCTACTCGTTTTCGGAAGTATGGTAAAAAAGAGTTATACTGAGGAATAGAAGATAATCTTATTGCGATTCGCAATATTAGTCGATAATATTGAATAAATATTTTTATGTTTTGTTTTTGCCACAGAAAGTACCATGATTAGGGCTGGGCAAAACCGAATCATTTGGAATTCGAATCTGATTCGAATAATTTTTCCGAACCGGATCGAATCACTAATTCTATGTAAATAACAAATATCCCGTTTTTACTATTATAATTTGCCTCCATCATGGTTATCAGAAATTGATAGTTTATATAGTTTTTGTTCATTTCACACTACGTTGTCTAAGGGCAACAATTTTGATATTTTAACAACAAAATGCCATCGATTTTGATCAAATTTGACTTTAATCGATAGCATTTTGTCGTTAAAAATGAAAATTCTAGTTTATTTAGTAAGTTTAGAACGATTTATGTTTGCTTCGACTAAATTGTGATTCGAATCGATTCGAATCACCGAATCGAATTGCCCAGCCCTAACCCCGATTGGAAGCATTGGCATTTTACCCTTGCAATTTTTGCCGTTGAACCAGCACCAGAATTCAATTGGTTAGGCTTTTATTTCCTAATGTTATTTATTATAATTGATTTGAAAATACGTGTATGCAGAAAAAGCCTTTTCTGTTTGAAAATATCCCTATTTTAATTATCATTCATCTCAAACATGGCGCGCACACACAACCCCAAGCATGGGTCACAGAAGGACCGCGTCTCATCGACGCGGTTCATCAGTAACCCACGCTTAGCAGAAGACGTGTTGACTTAATTTTTCTGATTGGACGCATGGTTCATTCGTGACGCATGCGATATGAACAATTCCTAATTATGTATAAGAGAAACACAACTAGTGTACTTAGAATGGCGTCGATTCCCTTGGTAAAACTAGGCTATATTGCTCCATCCATTCATATTAATATTTACCAAGCATTTCTATTGATTGCCCCCAGCTATTACTTAATAAAGCATGTTTCGCAAAATACTTTTCGGTTGTATTCAAGGAGCAAAATGTTTATAGATATGGTTTTGAATAAAATGAAATAATATCTGGCTTCTTCTAAAGGTTGTGAGATAGGCCGCTGTCAAAAAAATTTAAATCAGGAAACGTGTAATAAAGCAACGGGATATCTAATAAATATACAGAAAAATCATATTTCCTGAGTTGCTTTCAAAAACAACAATGATTCATACGCTGCGTGGATGTATATAGGTTGGGCAGGTGCCAAGGATGGACCGGGACTCAAAGATTCACTCCATTTATGTCTCTTGATTAGCTATGTATGTGGTTATGTGAATCTTTTTATCAATGGGATGCCACTTCATACATCCATTTCATTCAAAAAAATTAACGTGCAAATGTGTCTGTGTGTTTAATTAGAGACAACTTATATATTTATTCAAGTTATGAGATTTAGAGCTGAAGAAAGACGTGAAATGGGCCGGCATAAAATAAGAAATTAGGAATAAATAAGCAAAAAAGTAAGAGAAATTGTGACTGGTCAAATTTTAATATTGAAAGACAATATCATCGCTGAAGGTATAGTAAATGTATGAAAAAATACAAAAGCAACAGTACGAGATACGAAAGAGATTTGTGAGGGAGTCCCTATCCATTCAACTTTTTAGGCAAAGTCAAAATTTCATGGATCGTAAATAGTGTTTGGTAACATAGATAATTTTTAAGTTTTAAAGAGTCTAATATTGACTTATTTTTCTATAAAAATTTTGTAGCTTTACGCGCCACTTCACGAGGTTTTCAAGTACGAAAAAGCTTGTACAGCACTTCAAGCGTTATATTTATAAGGTAGAGCAATCGTGTGCCATAGTTGAACCGCGTCTCAACGGCGCGTTCCAACTGCGGCACGTGTTTGTGTCAAGTGGGCAGTGTTACATAAATGATATAGATATGCACCATTGACCATTCGTACTTAGAGCAAGAGGAACCTAGCGGGGATACGACAGCGTGTAAGTATTTAAAGAATTTACATGTTGGCATTTTAGCTTAATACAAAGTAAAGTTTAGTTGCAGACGCAGTAATTAATATAAGGTAAAGCGTTTTATTGTTACGATTACGATGTTTTTAGCAGGAATAAATATATATTATCCTTCGGAGGGAAAGTATATTGACAAGAGTATATGCTGGCCAAACTGAAACCGTATTGTGATTCGAAAAAGGCCAACCTTGATCAATGATAAGCGGCAGCCGGTAGAGGATATTGGTCGACGTTATCCACTCATATGCGTGATTGTGAAAATAGTAAAGATAGTTCCCGCGAGCCGTGAATCGACTTACTGTTCTGTGTCCACCATGAAGTCTGCAGGGAGAAAATTCGTGTGTACAAAAATAGATAACACAAAACCATGGGGTCTTTTATATGATTCGCATTATTTTTCTAATCTAATTGGATTTTGGAATACAATTTTTGTTTTAACTAAACTATTTAAATACTTGATGCATTGCGACGATGCTAATCAACGAATCAAATCGCACATCCTTGCTTGAACAGGCTCTGTCAAAACATTGGTTCACATTATTGCCTTTTTATAAGCGCAGGTACTGTATAGAGATATTATTTTCACGTCATCTAAAATTCAATCAATACGATGTCTATGAGTATCCTGCTGTAGTTCGTGTTCTATAGTTCGTGCTCAGAGTAAAACAAAATTTTGATATCTTTTTTGACATATATATTATTTGTACCCAATTTTTTGTGTAGCGCTCTATTCCGGTTAATCAGTACAAAAATATTTGTTGAGTATGCCTGACAGAATACGAAGTTCTAACCATTGCATTGCTTTATCTTTAAATCCGATTCAATGCTGATCTATTCTTAAGACCTGTTTTGTTCTGAAAGAAGACATCCGGCATTGTTTGTTTATTTACCGTTTCATATAGTAAAAGCAAACAAATCTGTAGTTTTGTTTTCACAAAATAGCAAGGAACCTTTCAATTGGGTTGTAAATGGGTATCTTCTAAGTGCTTCATAGATTATATTTTCGAGTTTTCAAATGGAAAAATCAGCTTATGAGTATGATCCTAGTAAAGCTTGTGGGTGTCAAATTGCCTGCGGATGTATAAAATTCAGAAGGTATGTATATAATTTCATTTATTCTTCGAATGAAAACAGACATTCCCACATCCATAGATTAATAAAATTTGACCATTGTATTTTGATCTGGGCCAATTCTTTGGAATGGATTACTCTGAGCAAGGCCCAGTCTGTACTAGAAGAAACTTCTAGACGGACAGGATTAGAATTTCTGGAAAGATATGTTTTTTTTCTGTCCGGCTAATATTCAAGTTCTTACACCCTGGGTTGAGTGGTGGGCATGGATTAAATCTATTATTACATCTTCAACCACTAGGCCATCGCGTCTACTTATACGGGATTTCTGAAGGAGCCATGCGTACATCGGCACTTACATGCGTGGAGCAGTCTAAAGCATTGTGAAGACAAATAATCCTCTTATACATATATCCCCGCCCCCTCCACCCAATATGACTGGAAATGACCCGTATTTGAAAAGATATAATAATCCAACACGGATATCAGATATGTTTTAAAGCAGTTAATTTTTTAATACTAACCAAAAAAAGCAGAAAATATTAAAGGTTTATCATTCAAATTTTAACAACTATGACATTATTTATCAAAAAAACATTTTCTGTTTCTTTTTTACATTTCTGCCGCATCTTGATATATATTTTTGTTTCATATCACTACTTTCCAGGCGAACGTTTGTATTGTTGGATTATTTCAATAACTCTAAAGGTGTTCTGTTTGTTTTTTGTCTGACATTTCTTGTACATACAGCAGTTGCAAATGGTGTACTTATTGCTGTTTTAACTACATTAGAAAAAAGGTATGTTTGCGTATGTAATGTTGGATAATAAAATTCAAAATGTTTTTTCCGCTATCTACACACACACACGCACACACACACACACATATATATATATATATAAATCTATTAATTATAATGGCCATTATTGGACATAGCTGACTTTCAAAATTTTGGAAAAAATTTCATTATTTTTTTTCTATTTTTTTTATCCTATTTCAATCAAAAATATTATTTTGTAAAGCATGAGCCACAAATGGATCGTGCCTGAACGGAACGATCTATCATTGACACATACTTTACAAAACAGATTTGATCAAAATATATCTGACTAAGGATTCTAAGGACTAGAGGTGAATTGTAGTTTTATTAATTCTGAGCATTAGTACCAAGTTTATTTCCAAAATGCTTTCAAGTTCAGTTTCAGAATTCTTTAATTCATGTTGTTCATCTGTCTCAAGTTTATCATGAATATTTTGGGAAATATAAATAAATTAACCACAGATTTTATGTAATGACCTATAAATATATTAAATTTTGCCATATAGTTTAATCTCCAACAATCACTCATTTAATAGGTTTCATCTCACAAGTCATGAAACCGGATTCATATTTATTTGTTACGACATCGGTGCAATATGCAGTATCCTTGTTGTTACTTACTTTGGAGGCAGAGGGCACATGCCTCTATGGATCGGATGGGGATGTTTTATTGTTGGGATGAGTTTTTTATTATTTTCTCTCCCTCATTTCCTTGCACCGCTGCACGAAATTTCAAACGTTACATCTTCAATATGCGATATAGACTACTCATCTCATTGTGAAAACTCAAGTTTACGATCTTATAGGTACGCATTATTAATGTTGAACATCAAGGCAAATATTGTTTAGTTATTGTACATAAGCAACAGATAGAACTCAAATGGGATTTATCGCAGCCGTATGGTCCACACAAAAATGCATTAGCTTGAGTTTGATACAATACAAATTAGTAATTGCAATAACTGTTCTTGCAAAAGATTTCAAATTTCTCCCTCAACGTTCAATGTTTTTTTCTCTCATTACACTAATATTAGAATAATATTAGAAGGAATGCCCGTATATGCTCAGTCTTTTTCACAGTCGTATGCTTCTTTTTCACAGTCGTAGGTTTTCAAAAAATGAATGTTGCTAAAAACAATTAAGTCATCTTTGTTCCAATTATAACTAGAATATTCTTCATTGCTGCGTGCTTTTTCAATGGAGTTGGATCTTCACCGTTCTACACTCTTGGTATCACGTACCTGGATGCTAATGTTAAACAATCACATAGCTCAACATATAATGGTATAGTATTACATTCTGTTAGGTTTAAATATTTCCCAGTTACAATTTGAATCATGGTTCTTAGCCTTCTACTACTTTCTCTTTCCGATACTACATGTCTGTTCAGTTTTTCATTCCCAATTTAAAAAATTTTGCCGAAAAATGTTTTGTTAAGTATGTGCTACTGGTGGATCGCGGTGGCGTGATGAAATCGCCAATAGCTGCTGAACGTAACATGTAACGAATGACGCACGTTCGAACCCTAAAGAAGTATATTAAGATCGACGAACGAAGAAGGCTTCAACGTGCAATACATGCGGGGTGCCACTGGGCGAGGCACTGTATGTATACCACAGCCTTGGGAATCGGGTCGATAACCTCACCGGTTCTTCATTTGTTCCACACGGGATGGAATGTCAAAATACAATTGTTAATTGCATACTACGAAATAAAGTTCATTTCAAACATGGTCCATTTTTAACCCATACTTGAAAAAATAAAATTCTGATTCTTTTCGCGTCCTCTTTATCCAACATTTTTCTCAATTTTAAGCCAAAAATATTGATCGCTCAACAGTAGTTATTTTAAAAAAATCTTAACATAGATGTTTAATCTTCTACAGGAATTATTTACGGAGCTACCAGCATCGGTTCTGCAGTTGGCTTCGTCGTGGGTGGAATTCTACTAAAATTTTACACAGACATGACAGTGAGGTGCGTTGGAGAATCTTACTGTGAATTATTTTTTTATTTTATTTATAGCCACTTCTCAGAGTGGATCACCCTGTTCAAGGCCCTGTAACAGCGGCCACTTATAGACGGACAAGGTTAGAATTACTGGAAAGATATGATCTTTTCCTGTTTGGCTCAGAAACCCAAGTTTTTACACCCTGAGTCGAGTGGTGGGCATGGATAAGCGAGTCGAACTCGTCAGGGCTCGAACTCGAGATCGTCAACCTGCGATGCCAACATGCTTACCCACTAGGTCATCGCGCCCGTGATAGACCCTTTTTTACTTCTATTTTTATGTTCCAGCGTTTCAATTACAGAGGAAGATGCTGACTGGGTTGGGAACTGGTGGTTGGGATTTGTGATTTCCGGAATATCCATGATTATATTTTCTTTACCACTGATGATGTTCCCAAAAAAGTTGCCAAATACAGAAAAATTACGTCTTAATCGCGAGAACGAGGTTCACCAGGCTATATTGTCAGAAGAGGATAAGAAATTACACAGTGATGCTGTTAGTAGGTAAGAATATATACAAAAATACGTATTAAGTTGTATTTATGGGATCACTCGAAAAATATTCAAATTACTTCAAAACCTGTATATTCATTTTGCAACCGGGCGCAACAAAGGTAAGCCAGTTGAGAAAATAACTGCTTCCATTGTTTGACAACGACACAACAACAGAACCAAACATAAAAGCTCTTTCATCTCAAGTCAATTTCTGAAACATCGATTTTCTGATGTCTACATCGCCGGTCATTCGAATCGATTCGAAACAATAAAACTTAAACCCCCAGTTTGTTGATGGATGTTAAAAGTTCTGCATTAAGTTACTAAATGTAATTTACGTCTTTCGATTGTCTGTGAATGGGTAGCTAATGTTGACCAGTTAAAAATGTTGTTCGGAGGAACGAGAGCAGAAAGCTCATTGACCACCATTCAATTGTGTATGATCTTAACTATGTATATAAAACATTCACGTACTCTTTACATATTTTTGTTTTTTAGCGTTATTGATGTACCGCGCAGTTTTAAAACAGCATTATGCAATCCTGTTTTATTGCTTCTATCAGTAGCTGCTGCATTTGATTGCGGAGTAATGACGTCAGTCGTTTTATTTGGGCCTAAATATATGGAATCAATTTTTGGTATGACGTCATCAACTGCTGGCATTTCTTGTGGTAAGTCTGTGTAACATTGACATTATATTTCTCCATTAAATTTCAGTTTCTGCATGGACCTTTTTGAATTTTGTATTCCTTTGGTATTTCCTTTCACTTTCGCAGTAAGTCATGAGATTGACCCGTGATCACATGAAAAAGCATTTAAGATATAGCACCTCCGTCGGGCACCTACGTCATTATTTAGTATGTAACAATGAACATCGGAGGGCATAATGAGTATTGAGTATTTCGTTGGCAAAGTATTGGCAGAGCTGCTTTTTGTTAAAAGTTCGACCCAAACTGGCTCTGCAGCATCTGGAGCAACCTCACAGATACTCACTCAACTGAGTAGCAATAAAGAAAACATTAGCTTAGGGGGAATGACAAAAGTTCAATTGAACATTTTTCTGGCATTTTTACAGGAATTGTGGCAATTATTTGTGCAACAGCTGCATATGTCGGCGGAGGCATTGTCATAACAAAGTGGAAAATGAAATTTCGAGGAATGATAAAGTTGTGTACTGTGTGTTCTATTTTAGCAACTGGAATATATATGATTTATCTCTTAAGCTGTGATACACTAGGTAAGTAGTCTTTATTTACTATTTTTTTCTCGGACTAACACTCTCCAAAGACTTGAGCTGAAATGACAATGTCACTGGTATTGCTGAATATGCTTCAACGACAGTCGGTTCTCTATCTCGAGCATTATCCCTCTCCTGAAATCACTCTTAATTTTTACAAATCATTAATTCGATCTTTCATGGAGTATTGCTGCCATGTTTGGCGCAGTTCCGCTGTTAAAATTATTAACATGCTCGACCGCATTCAACCGTGTGTGACCAATATGCGTGGCTACAAACTTTGCAGAGCTTCTGCAAAGCTTTTCCGTCGCAGTGTTTCATCAGTTTGTTTATTTTACAAATATTGTTTTGCGCATTCATGTTCCTCCGTGTAAAATACTACACCGGTTCACTCGATTGACTACCAATTCACTGCGGGTGTCTTTCAGAGTGTACCAAAGGATTTTATGAAAGAAGTTTTATTCAAGATTCTCTGAACTTTTGAATGCCTTGCGTTCCTACTGCTGTCCGTGTCGTGTTGCATGGCTTTAAAACTCGCATCAATAGACGGATGTCAGAGATAGGGATTTCTCATTTCCCATTCCTGTATTTCATGTAGCTCTTTGCACGCTAGTGGTTTCAGGAGGTTTTTTTCAAGAATGATTTACTCTGACCAAATTTTGATCAAAAAGATAATTTATTTCATTTTTAAAAATGCATTCCCAATAGTCGAGTGAGAGAGAGTAAAAGTAAGAGAGAGAGTAAAGAGAAAGTAATCGCAAAAGCACCTTTGTCAATTTATAAAAACCTGTTAAACAATTTTACGATAATAACTATTTTTTTAGTAATTGCTGGTTTAAACGAGGATAGAGACGATATTGAACCCATGTGCAAATCTATGTGCGGATGCAGTATTGACACATACAGTCCTATATGCTTATGAAAAACCCGATATAAACAGTATTTTTACGATAATAACTTGATATTTTTTTTAGAAAGCTTAATTAATTTTTGGTTTTAAACGAGGATTAGAGATTATATATTTATATTATTTTTAAACCCATTTGTGCAAATCTATGTGCGGATGCAGTATTGACACATACAGTCCTATATGCTCTGACTGATGGGAAAAAACTTTATTTTTAATTCACGGTATTGTCAATATGGAATGTCAAGTAGCAAAAATTATCGAAGATGGGGTTTTTTAACATTAGTTCAAATTCATATTTGCTCGCTTTTCTAGAGATGTTTGACGCGAATCTATAAAATTCGCGAATCTAAAAAATTCGAATCTGATTCGAATATTTTTTTTCGCATCAATTCAAATCATTCGATTTATATAAAAGCAAATGTGCCATTTCCTCGATAAAACATATACCTAGTACAAAAATCATCAATACTTATAAGACCTACGAATGCACTAATATTTACATAAATAATCTCTAAGAGGGTAATAGAGGATGTGCTATCATTTCACGCGTCATCTTTCAGGACACAAATAAACTTCCAGAAATTTTATCTGGAGAATATATCAATTACACAATTTATTTTGCAAGTATATACCCGAGGCTTTTTTTTTTGGATATAACATTATAATTTATTGCCTATCGAAATTCACTCTAACCAAGGCCGGAAACCATACCACGAAGAATCCGACTAACGGTTGATTGTCGACTTAAGTCACGAAAACGTGAAACCAGAAACTGCACCCTTAGCGGAAACATCCAAACAGAACTGAAATATTACGATTATTATCTGCTCCGGGTAATGATAATTTTGTTCAATGATCTATTTCTTCTTTCCCTTTTTGTCGATTTCTTTACGACAATCAGGAAGGACGTTAGGTTGAAATAATTCTAAGGCAAGAACTTAGAAGATCACTTTTTTTTTTTGTTTAGTAGAATAATCCAAAATTTTATTTTGTCAACTATGACACACAGGTGGAACGCGCCTCGTTGGCGCGATCCATTGGTGTCTCATGCTTAACAAACACTTCTTTCATACTGTAGGTATCACTTCATACAAATTTCTTCCAGTACCTCCTACTCATTACTGGTGCTTCGGGCTGGGCAAAACCGAATCACTTGAAATTCGAATCTGATTCGAATAGTCTTTGTCGAATCGGATCGAATCATTATTTCTTTGTAAATAACAAATATCCCATTTTCTCTATTATAACTTGTCCCCATCGTGAAAATAAAGATATTTATAGTTTGTAGTGTATTTTCGATTCACACTAAGAGCAACAATTTTAATTTTCAACGACAAAATACAATCGATTTTGGTCAAATTTGACCGAAATCAATTATATTTTGTCGTTAAAAACGAAAATCTTAGTTCACTTAACAAGTTTTCGTTCCTAGGAACGATTCACAAAAAATTCGAATAAATTGTGTTTCGAATCGATTCGAATCACCGAATCGAATTGCCCAGCCCTATTGGTGCTTGAACCCCTATTGAATATTTAGACTTTTATCAATTGTACTGGAATGCAAAATAACAATACATCAGCAAGATCAGGACGATGTAAAAACGAATCTTGCAAAAATCGAAGTTATATTTTTTTGCTATTTGCTGGCATTGGATTATTCGCGACATTTCTGAAAGCAATGCCGGGCTTACAGGTGAGTTATTCCATAAAATTCAAACT